>CM038217.1:77389701-77989701 GCA_021442155.1 Cymbidium sinense | reverse complement strand
TTAATTGTAGTTTGAGTCTTGACAGCTAATGCTAAGATATTGTGACCACTATACGGAATCGAGTTTCCTTGGCTATAACTCACTGCAAATCCTTTATCTTCTTGTATTGGTTTGTTGTTTTTAAATAAAATTTAAATACTCCTATGCAGTGCTTTTGTACATTGAGCAACCTTTACACATATATGGGTCAGATCATCACAGTTTCTTTGTTTTCCAGGCCATGCTGCAATGTACCTGACTATTTTCACATATTTTTGTCCTTGCATTTGTGCTTGTTGAGTGATATGTTCTCCTTTCATTTCTGTTATCAAGATGTTTGACGTATATACATGCAACTTGTTTTGTTCTTGGGAATTTAATTTTTTATACTGATTGTTTCTGAAAGTTGTTCAAGGATTGAGGCTTCCTGCCCTGGTTTCAACTTGATCTCTTAAATGATTTCCTCGATCTGAATTGCATATATTTGTTAGTTGGCATGCGTTTCTTCATCTTTTTTTCTTTAATTTCTTTCCAGCTAAGGCAACACCCAAAAGAGGGGGAAAGATTGGATCTTTAAGCTTTCTTTCTTCCTGAAATGTGAATTGGTTGACTGATATGTATAAATATGGGATTGATTTTCTGTGAATTTAGATATGTATGATTTTTTCAGCTGTCTTATACTTCTATATTATTTGATTATTTGACTCATATCAAACTTGAATGTACCGTACCCAATCAACTAAAGCTGACCCATATACCTAACTTTTAAACAAGCACCTATTAATAACAAATAACATGAAAGATCCTCATAAGTCAGCACACTTTACAAATAAAAAGAGGACAAATAAACATTGAAATAAGATATGGCACCTTTACTGAATCAATCTCTCTTGTACTTGTGATTGTATGATTTCACTATCATATTGCATTTTTCCAAATATCCTAAGTCCTTTTTACATGCATCACTAATACTTTTCGTATGATTGAATTAGGCTGATGATTGCTTGGATTATGTTAGAAGTACTATTTCCTTCCCAGATTTTATTTTGACTATTTCCCAGAATGCTTACCTACTGTTTTGTAACATTTTTTTCTTGGTCATTCCTTGCAGCTTAGATTCTGGTTCTTACCGACTGATTTTGATAGCTGCTTAGTTTTGCATTTGTGATTTTTTTTACCCATCAGTTTATACCATACGGATATTCCTCTTTTAATTTATTTTCCACCCATAGTTTGCTTGTCATATAATAATCTACAGAGGAAGCATGGAATTCTGCTTGCTTTTATCTGCCTTGTATTAGGTGTAACATATTGAGATGATGCATAGAAAGTTATGTTTGTCTTGTGATGAGATGGTTTTTGCACGTCTCCTTTGAAATTAGTTTCTATAAAGTCTTGTATTTGACTGCATTGTTGCAACGTTCATTTGCTCTAAATATTATGTATTAAAAATCTCATTTCTTGAATCACACTTTCAATTTATCTAAATTATTTATAAGTTTTAAATAGAAATTTGTTTAGTGTCAATTTTATATATACTTTTTTAAAGAAATATAGATATATAGTTTATTGGTGTATGTATAATATTTTGATCTCAATGTAACGAGAATTTGTTAACATTATTTCATAAATTTAGGGTTTGATTTGAAATTATTATCAAATATGTAATCTTAATGACATGTAGTAATCGACATTATTTCTTTTTAAATCTCGCACTTAATGGTAATTTTAATATATATAGTTTCCCATGAAAGCAAATTTAAAAAATATTTTAAATTAACTAACAGAAGTCCTTAAAATAAATTTATTTAATGAGTTCAAGTTATGTAGAGATACATCATATTGTTCAATTTTTTCCACTTTTAAAATAAATATATAATAATTTTTGTAAATTAAGTAGTAAATTTTTATTTATAAAATATTTATATTTTAATATATATTTAATTTATTATTTTAATATTTCAATTAATGAAAAAATCTCACTTGCCTCAAATATTTCAAGTTATGTAGAGTAAACCATATACTATTTACTTTACTTTTATATACGCCAACCAAACGTAAAAATATATACATATATTTCTTTATATGATACAAACAATGAAGTATTCAATTCAATTTATTCACTTTACATGTATTCCTTTATTAATCGCACAAATACTGAAACAACAAATTCTAAATTTGAGTGAATTCTAAATACACCAAAATATAACTAAAGAGTAAATTTCAAATACATTACTTTTACTTTTACTTTACTTTGTATTCCAACCAAAAATCAAAATTTTCAAAACTATTATATTTACTTTACTTTCCTTTTTATTCCAACCAAAGAGTAAGTGACTACCTCTTGGAATTATATTATCTTATAAATATTAACATTTCCATCTATTATTTATCACTAAGGCACTCATAATTTGATTTATTTGACATTATCATTTTATATTCATATTTTGGATTTGAAATATTTTAATTTAGTGATTGAGTTTCAATAAAAAAATTAAGTTTAAAATATGTATATACAATATATGTTTAAATTTATGATTAAATTCACTCAATTTTTTTTAAAAATATTATTAAAATTGTGGTCACAAAGTATCATCAAAGACTCACACCAACCTTCATTTATATGAGTGTTTAGGGATAGCTTTGCAACTAATAATTTTTGTTTATTATAAGAGAATATTATCTTCATTATCCATAGAATCTCAAGACAAATAATATTTATTGCTATAAAAAAATTATAAATAGAGCTTGTTACATTAAAATTATTTTATGGAGTTCTTATATATATAAGCAAATTGTTCGCATTTCAAACTTATTTTAGTATGTGAAAAATTTTAAATACTTCATTAAAATTTATGTTGACAAAGACAAACTTCATATGAACGAACGAGCACGAAACTATTTATCCAGCGTTTGAACCCCTCAATTCATTAATTGAGAATAATGTATAGAATTTCAACGTGTTGAATCCATATGCTCACCATACCTTAAAAATGTATTCATGTAGTACACTATTTCCTTTACAATTCTAACTTCTAGCCCAATCTTATTACTAAAAAAGATTAATTTATTAGAAATTAATTTTTCTAAACTAAACTAAATGGAGACTCTTTCAACTAGTATATAATAAAAAAATAAGAGACATTTATGTAGATAGCGCATAATTCTTACATATTTACATATTTCGTACTTATAAAAATAGCATTCAAAATTTTAATAGTACATTAAAAACATCATCATTAATTTTTTAAACTATAATGCATAAAAAAATTATATTTCTAAATGTCAAAATTTAGATATTAAATATATAAATATATAAGAATTAAGTGTTATGCATGTAAATCTCTTAAAAAATAATAATTAAGACACGAGAGATAGAGTTAGCATGGAATAGTAAACACCTAATGAGATTGAAGATGTAGTTAAAGTTTTTTTTTTGGGAAAAATGAGGGCCACACCCAACAATTTATGTATTGAAAGGTTAGGGACAAAATAATCTAAAGGATTAGAAAGAAACCCACTGAAAACTATGAAGAACAGTTACAATTGAGAAACAAGAAAAGAAATCGAACATAAAACAGAAAACAAAAGTGGCTCAGGAATCCAATATATAGTACAGAAAAAATAGAACTCCATCCAAGGCTATCCAAAGTAGATTTGCACAATCCAAGAGCTTGCAGTCCCCAAAATTATGAAACATAAGTTACATCTGTTTGAATAGGAATAAGGAGCAGCAGAAGAGAGAATCACAAGAAGCAGAGGGCATATCACATGTCTGATAAAATCCACTAGAGATTCCAGCCAAAAGAAATACTTCATATAATCGAAGAGGGTATAGACAAATCAATAGATCAACCACAAAAATATAGTAATAGATGAGCGTAGTTATAGGTAGTGACCCATTGGATGGCAAGCTCAAGGTAGTAAAAGATAGACGGTTGAGCTCACGTAAGAGAAGGATTCATCATAGTTCACCAAAAGGAAAAGCCCCGATAGTAAAATGTATCTCCAAATGTCAAAAGTATAACCAATAGAGTGAGCAAAGCAGAGGCCAAAAATGCATTAAATATTAAATAGTCTTTTAATATGATTCGATATCCCATTCTTGAATTTCCATCGCCTCATTTTCTGTTTTATAGCAAATTGAATATTTTGGACTTGCAGATTAAAACTGGTAGAAGAACCCCTGAAAGTTCTGCAATTCCTTTCCTTCCAGATATAATGGGTAGTGATATGAATGGCTATAGTATATAATCTTTTTCAAAATTTGCATGATATGGTGTTAGAATGAGCAAGTACTTGGTGGAAGTTACTTGCAATAAGAAAAAACTTATCATCAGGAATACAACTTTTGAGTAATGCATGAGAGTATGGGCACTTGAAAAATAAATGTGTGTGAGATTCTATCATATCACAGCAAAAACACAGTACTAATTTATGTCAAGACCTCTCTTGGTCAAAATATCTTTTGTTTTGAGCCCCCCCTATAAGAATTTTTCATTAGACAGTTGAAAATTGGAGAGAGTGACCTTTGAACAATAGATACCCACTCCAATCCATTTTGTCATAATTTTCATAAGTAAAAGAATAGGTAGATTTATGAGAATAAGAGTTCATTCCCCTCCATATACAAACATCTTTGTTTTCCCCAATGGGAATATTTCAGATGAGTTCAATGCAAAAGTCTAGAGCATTTTGAGTATGAGTCAATACACAGATGTGATTCACTATAAATTCAGAGAGCGGGGTGTGAATCGGATAGGGGAACCACTTAAAAATCTGATTCCCAAATTTCTCATAGAGAGAATAACCAGAGAGCCATGGGTCGAAGTAGACGAGGAGGTTGCTTTCAGAAGTGACTTTAAGTGATATACAATCCCTAATTATAGTTTCCACTTGCATCAAACATTTCCAAAAAGGAGATGAATTGGATCTTATCTTAGACCAAAGGGAGCCATAAAACATGCAACACCAATTAGCCAGGTAAAAGTTATAGTTGTAGTGTCTCCAAATGATCTTTGATTTGAACATGAGGTTGATGACATCAATATTGGTGAGACCCAGCCTACCACATTCTTTAGGTTTTGATTGTGGAGTAAGTTGTATGCAATTTCCATTCAACCACATTGTTGTGGAGAAAGTTGTTAATGATGGATCTGAGCTTTTTCCTTAAACCTTTAGGAAAGATGGAGGATCCAAACCAATAATAAAGATAGGACCAAATAATTGATTTAATTAGTTGGAGACTCCCTGCAAAGGAAAGGAGTTTTTGTTTCCAAGGAGAAAGCCAATGCTATAGTTTATCCATGATTTTGGGACATTCTGAGGCTTTGAGCTTAAAGGAACTGATAGTTATCCAAAGATAATTTCAAGGGAGAGGGTTAAAACTAAAACCACTGAGTCCACATATTTGTTGTAGCAAATTATTGTCAATTGATTTGGAGAACTAAATAGCAGATTTTAAAGGATTAGCACAAAGATTAGATTCCAGATTGAAAACATGGAGAGCAGAAGATAGGTCGTTGATGATATTAAGGTCAGCTTTCCCAAAAATAAAAAGATCATCAGCTATATAAGATGTGATATATTGCAACCATTAACCACAACATTGTTAGTTCCAGTGTCGAGAAGATGAAGATCCAATAGTTTAGAGAGAGCATCCATAATGATGGCAAAGAGGTAGGGTGAAAGAGGCGCCTTGCCTTAAGTCGGAGGAGGATTGAAAATAACAGCTTATCTCACTATTGATAATAATAGAAAAAGGGACTTGACAAGTACATGCTTTAATCTATTTAATGAATAAGGGTGGAAAACCTAAACTCTCCATTCTCAAATATAAAAAGAGGGAGTAGACTCTATCAAAAGCTTTCAATAAATCAATTTTTGCACAAAATTTCCTAGGAGATGAGACATAATTGAAGTCATATAAGAGCTCATTTGCTAAGATAATGTTATCTGCAATATCATGACCAGCAACAAAGGCAACCTGGGCAGAGTGTATGATACTAGGTGGGGCAAGTTTGAGCCTCTCAACAAGCAGTTTGATAACAACTTTGTAGATGGTACTGCAAAGAGAGATGAGTCTGTTGCCATTTAGGGATTGTGCATGAGGGCTCTTTGGGATAAGTGTGATCGAAGTGTGTTTTACTCTTGTAGGAAGGGTGGAGGTGTTGAAGAAGTATTTGATGGCTTGAATATATAAAGTACTGGTGACAGACCAAGTATCTTTGAAGAATTTAGAATTAAAACCATCAGGGTCTCGTGCTTTATTAGAGTCAATGCTAAAAAAGGCATCTTTGATCTTCATGTCACTAAAAGTGTTGAGAAGTTCTTCACATTCAACTGAATTGAAAGTGCATTGAAATGGATATTTACAAGATAATTGTTATTTGAAGAAGGGGTGGTATTGAGCATTGAATGAAAGAAGGAGATGGTTTTACTAGCTATGCCATCTTGAGTGCAGATATGGGTATTACTATCAAAAAAACTCTCTCAAGTGCTTTCTATTGTTTCTTATTATGATTTTTTGATAGAGGAATTTGATATCATCTTCTCCTTTGGCAAGCTAAGTGCATTTAGCTCATTGTTTAATCTGCTTGTACTCACAAGCAAGAGCTTCATGAAGTTGTCTTTGAATGGAGGCAGTCCTCTCAAGAAGATCTTTGCAAAGAGGCTAACTTTCTAACTGATACATGATCTCTTTTTGTTGATTTTTAAGATCAGAAATGAACTTAGACATGTTATCATAAGAGTTCCAATTTCAATTTAGGAGTGCAGATTTGACATTTTTTCGCTTATTGTAGAGAGCAAAGATGGGATCACCGAATCAGTGGTAGGTATTAGCAACAAGATTGAGAAAATATGGGCAGTAACTACAATAATTTTTGTACAAGAACCTGCACTTGAGTTTTATAGCATTGCCAAAAGAAAGAAGAATGGGAGAGTGGTAAGAAGGAAGAGGTTCCATCACCTTGAAATGAGTGAGAGGAAAGGAATTCATACAATTATCATTGCAAAAAAGCCCTATTTAGAAGACATCTGATGGGATTGTCATGTTGTTGATTATACCAGCTAAAAGACTACCCAATGTTTGGAAGATCCAGAAGCTTAGAGGTGAAAATGTAAGAATTAAAGTCAGTGATCTTGCTAGGGTTGGGAGGAGCACCACCAAGCTTATCTTTTATTCTTCTGATACAATTAAAATCACTCATGACTAACCACGACTCAGTGATGTTGGTGGTAAGGTTGGTAGTGGAATGCCACAACTCTTTTCTCTTAGAAGCACTCTTATCAGCATAGATAAATGTAACAAGAAAGTTGATGGTGGTAGAGAAAGTAATACAACCATGAATGTATTGTGCATTGATTTGAAGAGCTGAAAAAGATATGGTGGAGGGGTTCCACTTAAGCCAAATTCGGCTGTTAGGGGCAAAATTGAAGTTATCCAAGTTCTCTTTGGCAGTGAATAAACTAAAATGCCTATGGGAGAGGGGGTCAGAGATGGAGGAGGTTTGGAGTTTAGTTTCTAAGAGGAAAATAAGATGAATCTTGTTATCTTTGATAACATTTCTACAGTCAGTGATCTGAGCATCACTATTAAAGCCATGAACATTCCAAGTGAGGATGTTGGGGTAGAACATAGTTCACTATTGAGATTGAGAGGAACCTCCTTTGGGTCTACCTTAATTTGGCTTAGGCGTGATGAGCATGGAAGAGGAGGAGGAGGAAGCAAGTTTGGTTGATCGGCCTTGATTGGAAGTTGTGAGGTTGGAGAGGAGATTGGAATCCTCCACCTGAACATGCTCTTGGTCGATTGATCAATATGTTCATATGAGTTGAAGTCATTCATATTAGTGAGGGAATCATCAGTAGTTGATTCCACACTATTGGAGGGGTTAGATGTGAGAATATTAAGGTTGGGGCAGAGGGAGGTGGTTGTTTCTATGGAGACTGGTGGGTTAGAGCAGGTCAACTAGTGCTACAATTAAGATGCGGTTGAGGACGGGCTCTACTAGAGCTTCTGGCGCAATGAGTAGAAATAGTAGAAGGAGATTGACAGGTAGTTTAGCTTGGAGGGATCATGGGCAAATATCTTACAAATTCGGTATGAAGAGGGCCGCCTTTCATAAATAATTAGATGTAATATGCCCTGGCCTTTTACTGTGATAGTAATAAAATCAGGGAGGGTAGAATCAATATTGATCTGAATGGTCACTTTAGCAAAAGTGAGGCGAGTACCTTTGGCAATGAGAGGATCCATAGTAGGAGGAATACCAATTTTGCTAGCTATTTTAGAGAACCCATTCTCTGACCAACAGGAAATGCGGAGATTAGGAAGCTTGACCAAGATAGGTTCCTCTTTAAAGTCTTCCTTTATAGGCTTGAAATCTAGAGACCACTTTTTGAAAATGAAAGGCTTACCAAAAATAAACCAAGGGCCACTAGCCAAAACCATATCCAAATCCTCAGCATAGTTAAACTTGAACAAAAAAAAAACCTTCCGCAAGAGAGATTTGCTCAACCGTACCTCGTAGCTTTCAGATTTTGTTGATAGCTTGGAGAAGATTTTCATAGAAAGGATGCTTACCCAAAGCATATCTGACCAAAGCAAGATTCCATGGCTTGGAGCCTTCCTCGATCTCCTCATCAGAGAAGGAAACTTTTTTGTCAATCAGGAATGAAAGAAAGGTTGAAATTGGGAGGGTTGAAAGCTTGAGAGGAGAGGAGGCCCTTCCAATTCAATGTGGGAGCCGGACTAAGAAGAGATGTGGGAGAGGTAGAAAAGAGTGGGGGAAAGGCAGAGGAGTCCATTAGGGCTCAGGGGCAGAGCCCCCAGGCCAATTGAAAGGAGAGGGGGGAGGTCAAAAGAGCAGTAGTGAGGGAAGATCGAGAGGAGGGAAGAAGAGAAGGAGAAGGAAAAGGGCGAAAAAAACCCTAGCAGACATGTAGTTGTAGTTACATATGAAATAATCGTTTTTTTTTTATTTTATAAAACTAAACTATTTATTTAACTCATTTATAACCAAAACTTTATATATACATAAAATAAAAACTCATTTTATCATTCCGTAATCGAGTTCGCCTTATTTTTATGTTAATAATAATTTTATTAAAGAGAAAAAATAAGTTATAGAATGTAAAAAAATTTTTCTTCTTTATTTGCACAAACTAACCTTTTTTTATTCTTTTGGCAAACGGCTAAAGGATTAAGGCGAACTATTTAAAATTAGAAAATATATTTTAGTAATTAAGTCAAAATATGTTTTAACATCACTTTAAAAGTATATTACAAAAAAATATCAGCATATTATATATAAATTTTATAGATGTGAAAAACATTATTTTACTCAAAATTATAATAAATATTGTTTATGTCAACTTACATTTGTCAGTGAGATTAAATCATGAGAATTATAGTACATTATAATCACAAAGAAATAAACGGGTATATATAGACATATGTTACATGAATTTTATCCTAAAATTTAAATAGAAAATTGATTTATTTGATAAAAAGATAAATAAATAAAATTTTTAATAAATTTATTTAAAAGATAAAATGATAAGCGAAAATATAGAGAAGGCCAACCAAATAAACGCTAAAGATTCCTGATTATTTATTTTATCTCCAATTAAAATAATAAATGGACCTCGTTTTGATGGACTAACTGTTAATCCAGCTCTTTATAATTGGGCCCTTGATGAAACAAACATACACCTCCAAAGTAAAATAAGATACTAAGGGTCCTCTATGAGGCAGCTACACATTTTGAAAAATGAAATCATAAAACTACTGTAGAAGAAATTAATAACTTAAAAATTATGATAAATATTATACTTTTTTTCTAATTTTAAAAAAAATTATAATTTTATGATTGTCATCATATGGTGTTACGTCACATTAAAAAATAAATTTAAAAATACAACTTTTTAACTACATATTCTCTAAATACACTTATAATACTTATTCACAGTGCATCTTATCACCACTGCTACCTCAAACACACTCTTGGAGAACGTAGTTTCTTAGATGCCACATATGAGGATTCATAACTAATATGTCTTAGATAAAAATTAAATGGAATATCTCAGGCAAAAGATTTTTATTGATTTCTTGCAAATTGAAACTATCTTTTTTATTGTAAATTTGTTAAACTTTTTGTTTGGGTTTTAAATTTTTTGGGAATTTATATACATACCACACAATTCTTAGATATTTAAAAATATAACACCTAAAATTTAATGTTTATATACATAACATCTAAATCTTATAAAAATATTATTATATCTAACCTTTTAAAAATAGAATATATCTTTTTATATGCATAAGAGTGTTATATGTAATTATCAAACTTTAAGAGCTAGCTATGTAAATTAATAAGAATTGTGTGGCATATAAATCTTTCTAAATTTTAATATTTTAACATAATAAGTTCATTCTAACATTGAGTAAATACAAAATATTCATTCCCTAAACATGATTCATATTAACAAGCAATCAAATTAGGACTACGAATGGATCACTAAGTTCAACAAATTACTGATAATAAGATTTAGTTAGAGTTCTTTAAATGAAATGTTTGTTTCAATTATGATCATGAATAATATCACTTATGGCTCATAAATAAACTTGTTAAAAAGCTCTATTAAAGTTCTATAAAATGTTGAAGATTTATTATTTAATATTTAATTATATAAAAGTTATTAAAATCACGTTCAATATTAGCTTTTAATATTAGTTTACTTTATTCATGAACATAAGTTATTTATGTTTGTTAACATATTTATTAAGTAGTTTATTCAGTCAAAGTTTTATTTTAAGCAATGGGATGTTAATAACTTGATAAAACTTTTAATTAATGAATAAGCTATGAAATAGTGTGACTTGTTAATAGGCTTGTTTAATTATCAACAAGTGCTCACAACTAGTCATAATTTTAAGTGAATTAAACTTGAGCACTTTTACAAATGTTTGAATTGAGCTAATGTAGGAGCTTACTCAAACTTAAATATAATTTGAGCTCATAATACTTACATACATACCCTAAACATATACTAAGACTATTATTTAAATATAGGAGCACTTATTCTTATATGTCTCACATCATTCATCTACCTATTTGAATGGAGTAATTTAAAGTATATCATCTTTTCTTATATCCTAATATCATATTTAAGAAATTAAATCCACTTTAAATCTTTATCATTCAACATGATGGGTTGATGATGTAAATAGTGTGAGGATAAGTGCGTGTACATGATTGTAGTAGAATCTTTAAATTATTTTCTAAAATACTAATATCCCTATGAGAGTCTCTAACGTTTTCATTATGAATCATATAATAATATAAGTCTAAGGGATTCATTTAGTTTGCAACACTGAATGAATTTTTACTAATTTTTTATTAGCAAAAGTACAAAATGGTGCTTTTTCTATCGTAATTAGTAGTGAGTGATCAGAAAAGGCATCTCTACACTGGACACTATGGATGACATTACAAATGATTTTTGTGGCTAAATATAATAAGCTGCAATAAAAATATTTCATAACTGGTGCTCAGTCACAGATGCATCGTTGCATCAAGCAAAGAATAAAACAAACAATCCAATATATAGATAGTGATTAGTGACTACAAGTTATTGTTGAACTATGCATCAATTACGAATTTTTGATAGCCAGACAATATCAACGAGTGACATCTTAGACAACTTAAAGCTAGTTGATTTGCATCTATTATTCTACATAACTTAATATTCAAACACAGTAAGAAATATAACAATCAATCATCAATATGAGAAGTATAATCATCCAACATCATACATTAATTAATACTTAGATATACAAAACATAAATCTACTTATCGTCATTATAATCATCGCCATCTGTGTTCTCCTAGTCCTCATCATCTCCCACTTCTTTCTTTCTTACTTTGTGAACTCATTAGCTTTAGCACAAAAAAAAAGCATCTTACTACTATAATTCTTCAATTATATAGAGAACCCAACCTCTTCCACATCTTCTCTCATGATAACTTGTCTTCTAAATTAGCTTATAGATCATTGTGATGTCTAGGAGATCCAAATCCCAATGTATTTGGTTATTGGTGAATGTCCTAATAACTTTGAACTATGCTTCTAGGGATAACTCAATGTGACATTAGACCTAGCTCTTGATATTTGATATTTTTATTTTATAAATCAAGATTTATAAACATATTCTAATGAATTAAAAGATAACTTGATTTGATTATGATAAAATATTTACAATACTACACATGCTCTATTATATTTTTGATCCTCAGTGTACTTTTCATATCCTCCTTTAGAATAATTTAATTTCTATAGCACTACATGATGTGATGTATAATGAAAGTTTAAAATTAGCTTATTATGTGAATAATTTTTTATTTATAATACAACCAATCTTAAATAGCATTTTTTATATTTAACTCAAATAATTTTGAGAAGTTTGATTATCGCCTATCAATCTCATCATGTTGTGACAACAAATTTGATCGATGAATACCTTTTATTTTTAAAGCTTGAAAATTAATCGAATTATCACAACGGAATTTTTTTTTAAATGTTCAATTCTAGTCCTTAACTTATATTATTAGGGTTAGGCCCTAACTCAACTTTGCTAGAAGCACTAAAGAACAAATAGATCCAAATCCTACAATGATTATAGAAACTCTTTAGACAAATCAAACTCATAGGAGGAGATTAGAAATTGATCTTAAATTCTTCTTCTTGATTATGATTAATCACAATTAATTCTAAAATGGCCTTAAGTCTCAATAAACCCTAAATTGGCCCAATGGGCCAAGATTTTAGTCTAAATACTCTATCAACTTTTTGAGTGATTTAATTATAACTATACTATTTATATTTGATCATTAAATTTTCAAATTTAAACTTTCATCCTAGATTTTACCTATGATAAACCAAGATTATAAGTCCTTTAACACCTTAGACTTGATTGGTCACTTTAAGCTAATTGAACTAATAAACCTTGGAAATCTATCCCAATAGTTATCGAATGTTTAAACATAAATTAGTTGACCTAATAAACCCTTGAATTAGCCTAATTAAACCTTTAACCTTTGGTTATCATAAGTGTACCTATTCAGGATGATAGAACTTAAACCTTTAAATTGGCCAAAATGATTGAATCTAAGATTATAAATAAATTTTAATTGATCAATCATGGATGAATGAAGACTAATTGGCCTTTAATTAGCCTAATTAGTTTATTTAACCCAAATTAATTTATATAAACCACAAATGTTTTTTTTAACTAACTTGAGCTAATTAAAATTAAACTAATCCTTAGAATACATTCCAAATAATTAATTATAATTTAATTGCCATCAATTATTTCTAAAACTCATCTGATTAAGTTAATTTATCAAATTAACTCAATTTAACATATTTAAACTTTTTATGACAAATTGAGCAAGTTAATCAAATTGCCTTTGACCAAGCCATTTAATTAACCTAAGTTAGTTTGCCATAAAAATAATCAAAATAGTTGATCAAACTCACCAAGGAGCACTAATTGGAAAAAAAACACTATAAAATTTCATATTTCATTTTATAAATGAAATGCCATATATTGTTTCAGCCTAGTATAATTTTTTTAATGTAACTCACTTCATATTTTTAAGTAATAAGTTATATAATTTTAAGAAGAAAAAAATTCAAGGTGCGAGATATTAAAAATCACTACATAATTAATTATCACCTTACTTAATTGAACAAATCTCTCATTATAAACTTTCTAAAAAAATTTTCATGTGTTGGAGCCTTGATGCTAGGTGAAGAGAGAGAGAGAGAGAGAGAGAGATGTGCTTTCTATCTTGCCTAAAATTTTTGCAATCCAACAATAGATCTCAATAATTATTTTTATGACCATCAATATCTTTATAGATTGCTATTCTTAATTATATATATTGATAATACAATTTTAAAAGAACAATAATTTTTTTATTTGAATGATGAAATTTAAATTTAAAATATTTATAAATTTAAATTATGACCATGATGCTAATTTTCTTCATGACAAGGTGAAAAATTAGAATTTTTAGAACTCATAAATTTTCAGGTAAATAAGCAAGGGTTCCCACATTATGGACGGATGCGGGCAAAGAAGTTAGTCCGTGAAACTAGAATTAGGTTAGGATCTTGGAATATAGGTACTCTTACAAGTAAATTAATGGAATTAATAGATATTATGGTTCATAGAAAGATAAATATTTTATGTGTTCAAGAAACTAAATGGGTTGGGGGAGCTAAGGAGATTGATAGTTTAGGTTTTAAACTTTGATATTCAGGTAAAAGTTGAACTAGAAATGGTGTAGGTGTGATTATACATAAAAGTTTGAAGGATAATGTTATAAGTATTAATAGATGTAGAGATAGAATTATAGCTTTAAAGATTATTGTTGATACTAAGATTATCAATGTTATAAGTGTCTATGCTCCTCAAGTAGGTTTGGAGGTAAGCTCAAAAGAAAAATTTTGGAATGAATTAGAGGGATTAATACAAAAGATACCTCTTGAAGAAAAGTATTTATTGGGGAGATTTAAATGGACATGTTGGTAGAGTGGTAGAAGATTTTAAAAGTATTAGTGGTTATGGATTTGGGTGACTAATGAAGAAGGTAGGGTATATTAGATTTTGTCTTAGCTTATGATTTTGTAGTTGCTAATACTTTATTTAAGAAAAGAGATGAACATATTATTAATTATAAAATGGATCTAGTAAAACAGATTGATTATTTTTTGATAAGAAAAATAGATCGTTTAGATTGTAAAGATTGTAAGGTCATTCAAGTGAAATTTTAAGTACCCAACATCGACTATTAGTTTTAGATTTTAAGATGAAAGGTTGTAAGAGAAAAATAAACTTAATTATTGTCCTAAGATTAGATGGAGACACTTTAAGAACACAAATAAAAATATTTTTAAGAGCAAGCTACAAGAAATTAAAGTTTGGGATGTTCATAAAAGCTAACGTTATGTGGAAAAAGTATCAAGTCTATTAAACAAGTTGCTAAAGATGTGCTGGTGAATCAAAAGGAAAAGCTTCTTTTAATAAGAATAGTTGGTGGTGGAGTCGAGTGTACAAGAAAAGATAAGAAATAAGAAGCATTGTTATAAAACTTGGTTTAGATGTAAAACTTGAGAATTGGGAAAGATATAAAATCTGTAGAGATTCTAAGAAAGTAATATGATGCAAAAAATTTAGCTTTTAGTGATTTATACAATAGATTAGATACCAAAGAAGGTGAAAGATGTATGTATAAGTTAGCCCAAAGAGATAGGAGAAGTAAAGACATAGTTCAAGTGAGGAGTATTAAGGATGAAAATAATAAAGTGCTTTTCTTAGAAAAGATATTGAAAATAGGTGGATGAGGTATTTTAATAAACTTTTCAATGAAGGATCTGAAAGTCGATTGATTTTATTAATACCCTAAACAAAAATAGAGAATTTCATTTTATCGTCATTAGTAAATCGAAGTTAGTGAAGTTTTAAAGAAAATGAAATATGGAAAAGCATAGGGATAATATTCCAATAGAAGTGTGGAAATGTTTAGGTGATCAAGGAATTTCTTGGCTTACAAATCTTTTAATGTTATTTTAAAGACTAAAAGATGCCGAGATGAGTGGAGAAAGAGTTTTTGGTTCCTATATTTAAGAATAAAGGTGGCACAAGATTGCAAATTATAGAGGAATTAAGTTAATGTGTCATACATTAAAATCATGGGAGAGAGTAATTGAGCATAGGTTACGATGTGATAAATTTCTAACAATGTCGTTTGGTTTCATGCCGGTAGATCTACTATGGATGCTATACATTTGTTAAGAGGTTTGATGGAGAAGCATAGAGAAAATAAAAGGATCTACATATGATATTTATTGATTTAGAAAGCTTATGATAAAGTCTCAAGAGATATTCTTTGGAGAGTTCTAGCGAGAAAGTTAATATTGGTTATATTCAAGTCTTTAAGGATATGTATACTAGAGCACTTGTGTCCAAACACAAGGAGGATTGACAAACTATTTTCCTATTTAGGTTGGATTACATCAAGGATCAACATTAAGCCCTTATCTTTTTACTTTAGTTATGGATGTTCTTACGAGGCATTTACAAGAAGATGTACCATGGTGTATGCTTTTTGCTGATGACATTCTTCTTGTTGATAAGACTAGAGAGGGAGTCCAATAGAAACTTGAATTATGGAGGTCAACTTTAGAGTCTAAAGGTTTTTTTAAGCGATCTAAAAGCGAATATATGGAGTGTAATTTTAGTTGTAGAAGTTTTAGTGGTAGTGTTGTGACTTTAGGTGATCAAGTCATTAATAAGAGTGGCGATTGATATTTAGGCTCCATTGTTCAAAATGATGGTGAAATAGATGGAGATATTATTAGTAGAATTCAAGTTGGATGGTTGAAGTGGAGGAATGCATCGGCTTTATTATGTGATAGAAAAGTTCCACTTAAACTTAAGGAAAATTTTATAAGATGGTGGTAAGACACTGATGACTTATGTGAGAATGTTGGCCAAGAAAGCATAAGATAAGTATTCTGAGATGAGGATGCTCAGGTGGATGAGTGGCTTTACCCTTAGAGATAGAATGCAAAATGAGTATGTTCTGGAAAAAGTTGGAGTAGCTCCAGTGGTAGATAAGATTAGGGAGAGTCGAGATGGTTTGGCCACATAAAGCGTACGTGGATGACGATTAGGAGTAGATGTTAGATTTTCCTTATGTTAAGAAAGGTAGAGTGACCTAAAAGACTTGGTTAAGATGTATAAAAAATGATCTTAGTATCTTCGAATTAAATGAGAATTTGACACATCAATGATGGAAAGAAGGATTCATGTACCACACTAGTGGGATTAAGGCTTGTTGTTATTGTTGTTTGTTGTTGTATAAATTTTCAATAACTTGATGAATTACATTCATATTATAAATATATAATGAGGATAATGTGCAATTTATTTTCACTTATTTACATCATAATATAAGAAACAAGACACCTACGAGAACTTTACAATTTTGTTTACAATTGTGAAAGAATTCTTGAATTTTTAAGTTTTTGCACATATATCAGTATCAGATTAAATTCATTTAAATATTTCAAAAAATTATTTTTTAAAATTTTTTAAGAAGAAATTAAATTTCAATTATCGGCAATTGTAGTTTTAAAATATTTATTATAAAATCTCCATTTAATTAATTATAGATGGGCCAAGTGGCAGAATTCAGCCATGTGCAGAGTTCTTTAGTTTATTCCATTTCTGTCACCGACACTAAACGCTAGAGTTCTTTAGTTTTTTTTTTTTTTTTTTTGAATGCTTTGGATGCTTTGCTCCCATCCGACAAGACGTGATGTTACCGCATTTCATTAGTCCTATACATTTGAGTATATCTTTGATTTTTTTAAAAAAAAATTATTATATATAGACCCAAAAATTGGTCATATATTATATATATATTTAATATTATTGCTTCCTAAAATATTTATTGGCGAAATAAAAATTAATTATTAATGATGATCATAGAATAATATAAGAATATCTCATAATAGATTTTTACATGGAAATTTTGAGAAGAATAAAAATCACAATGCTTAAGAAAAATGCATAATCCTTAAGAATATCTCATAATAGATCCAATAAATTTTTTTGTTACTTATTTATTTATATAATTTTATTATTTTCTTATTTAAAATAAATCTAAAACTTTGATTTAATTGATTTTACAAAAGCAAAACCTGAATTAATAACCAAAATCCTAAAAAGTTAAAATTATTAAAGTGATACTTTGACAATTAAACCAAACCAATCAAATAGGATTGATTAGGTTCCATATTTTATTTTTATTCAAATAATATACATTATTACTTATGACAATTTACCTTTTAAATGGACTCCTTAGTGATTTATATGATTTTTATGGTACCCAAATAGTATACGATGTCTTCAGCAAGATCACTAAAGACATATGCTTGATTTTTAATTAGTCTTCCTATAGCTTTCACTCACTCATCCTGGTCAAATTTGTGCCAAGAGGTAGGTTTCACTACACATGTTAAGATCTTGCCCTTTCCATATTTTCTTATATTGTCCAGTTGCTACAATAGAATATTTTAATAAATTAGAAGAAATGTTGCTTTACTTATGGTAAAGTAGTTGCATGGGATCAAAAATATATGCACTTATCAATCCCTTCTTCTTATGCATCCTCTTGAATAATGATGTAATTGTGAGAACTTGAGGTCTTTATTTAATACAATATAGAGGATCATACGATTATTGTGCTTCCATAATGGCATTTAGTTCTTGGTGTTGCCAATTCTAGATAGGTTAGCATTCTCCAAAGCATTTATAATTTATATCAAATGCTTAAAAATAATATCTTCTTATGCATCTCATGCTATTTAAGTCTCCTATAAAAATTGAGAGAAGCGATTATGAAATTAGAAAGTGTGACTCTATTATAAATGTTAAATTAAAATTAAAGGGATTAGTAAATAAATTGGATATAACTTAAACTAACTTCAAAGCTCTCCCAAAGTATTATGTGCAAAGCATGCCTTATATAGAAAAAGGGTGACCTTGACTAGATCCCATATTACTCTATCGGTCATAAAACTTGATATGTCACTAAAAATACTACTAGTTGAAGTATTAATCTTATTAGCGATAATTACAGTTGAGGTTCAATCAAGTACTTAAAATATAATTAAAAAGTGTGATATCAGTCGGATCTCTAAATATCTCTTAAATATGGAGTGTTTATAGTCAAATCTAGCATCTTGACGAGATGAATTAAGATCATCAAGGTCATTTGAATGGCCAAATCACTAAAAAAACTATCTATAATCAATGAATCTGACCCTGATTGAGTGTTTTGAGATTTTAGCTACAATAATCAAAATACCCCCCTCAAAATCCTATAAATAGTACACCATTCTTGTCATGAAGGGAGGAAGAGCTATAAGCAAATTGGGAGAAAGTTGAGAGAGAGCTAGAAGTTCAAAGTACGTCATCACCACCATTTTTGATTGTAATTGTCGCCATTACAATTATTTAGTTCAAGTGCCACTACAAAGTCATTTGTAACCTAATTTTAGATTTTCATTATCATTTCCTGGTTGTATTCGTTGTAAAAACTTAAATTTTGTACTCCAAAAGATATATAGTGGTTCCGTGCTTTCCTCTCTTTGGATTTTCCACATAAAATTTTGGGTTTCTTATTCTCTTTTATGCTGATCTTTGGATTTCTCAACAAGCTAAGGCGGAAGTTTTATTCTACCAAAATTAGATGTGGGAAGTGAATCCACAATGCAATCTGTGGTCGCATTACATTATGTCCAAATCAATACTCAACAACGAAGTCTCCCGCTCCAACTCCTGTTGCTCCCGAAACCAATCCTTAAACCAAAAACGATAAACTTTTGCCTCACTTTTCCCTTATATGCATGACCTTATTGGTGAAGGTACAATAGAAATCTCTCTAAAAGATCATGTCCACCGAATGGAATAGTCTCAAAATGAGATAATTCAACTTTTACAAGAAACATGACAGTCACTTCTGCGACAAATGCTTCTCCCCCAAGATCGATCATTAGCCAGGGGAGGTCAAAATCGCGTCTGAGGCCTTCGCCATCAAGTTCAAGTTCATTGCTTTGGACCATGATCTGCTAAGACACTTGGATTAATCCAACACTTGACTCAACGATTGCTAACCCATTGTTATTGTGGCAGCATGTTCTTGTCCTGTTGATTCCACTCGTCATGTTATATGTGCGAAATTAGAATGCTTAATACGAGAAGAATTTCACCTTAAAGATAGAAATCATCTTCCCTCTCACTGCGGTTATCAGGAGTCTTCAGCTTTAGCTGAAGCAATTCTTCAACATCTTATTCCTATAGGTTTCAAGCTTCCAAGGATCAACTCCTATGATGGGGCAACCGACCATATGAACACTTCGACCATTACAGAACCATCATGCACATCCAACAAGCTCCTGACACACTGCTTTATCAGGTCTTTCCAGTCACCCTTAAGTGCCAGACTCACACTTGGTTCTACTCCCTTCTAAAGGGATCTATTAATACCTTTGACGAACTCGTCAAGATTTTTATAGAACAGTTTATTGCGAGCCAGATGATCATTAAAGATTCATCTCATCTCTTAGACATTCGTCAAATTGAAGGTGAATCACTTAAGGAGTACTTCAAAAGGTTCTCCTTAGAAGCTCGCTAAATATCAGGGGTGTACCCTAAATTACTAAGAGGAGTTTTCCTTGGATGGCTCTATCCTGGGCCTTTCTACTCGTCACTAATGTGTGATACGATTCACTCATATGCCGACTTGGTTCATCCTATGGAAGCACAAATTTCTACTAACGAGGCTACTAATTCTCATCAAAAATAGTTTAAACTACAACTATGATCCTAAAATGATAATAACGGTTTAAATACAAATCAAATTTTCATCTTTGATTTGAATACACGTGGCAATCACCTCATTCCAATTAGAGTATAATCAGTCTTAGGGGAATTCGATTCGACATCTTTCATACAGGTTAATGTTATCAAGTAACGCTTTGACAAACAACCTCGGATGGATCAAAAATTCTTAGTGGATTTCTTTCGACCTCTTCCATTTAGGTTAATGTCATCAAGTAATACTTTGACAAACAACCTCGGACAGGTCAAAAATTCTTGACGGATTTAGTTCGACCCCTTCCATATAGGTTAATGTCGGACACTTTGACAAACAACCTCGGATGGGTCAAAAATACTTCACATATTCTTTCGACTCCTTCCATACAGATTAATGTCATCAAGTAACGCTTTGACTAACAACCTCAGATGGGTCAAAAATCTTTGGTGGATTTCTTTCGACCTATTCTATACAGGTTAACGTCATTAAGTAACATCCTGACAAACAACCTCAGATTGGTCAAAAATTCTTAGTGGATTTGATCCAAGTACTTTCCATACAAGTTAATATCATCAAGTTACACTTTCACAAACAACCTCGGATGGGTCAAAATCCTGACGATTAACAAAGACAGTTAATATCGATACTTTGACAAACAATCTCGGATGGACCAAAAATATTTCACAGATTCTTTCAGCCTCTTTCATACAAGTTAATAACATTAAGTAACACTTTGACGAACAATCTTAGATAGGCCAAAAATTCTTAATGTATTACTTTTAGGTTCTTCCATACAAGTTAACGACATCAAGTAATATCATGAAAAATAACACTCTGAAATTATCTACCTGAATTTCTGAGTTTTTTATGAATGATTCCTAATCGATGCTTCACCACCACCTTGTCAGTTGTCAATTGTTGAACCATCTATTAGAGTTTTAAGAAAATTAATTTTCTATAAGAAAAATAGAAACTACGGGCTTTGACCGCTTCCAAATCTGGTTTGTTCAATGATGACAGTTGACGCCTCTTTCGAGAGAAAATCGGAGCTTCACCATATGAAACACAAGCCTTGATCGCCTCCAGACCCGGTTGATCCGACAAGAATAGTTAACGCCTTCGAGAGAGAAAGTTGGAGCCTCGCCATATAAACTATGGGTCTTAATCAACAAAGCAAATAACCTTCTTTTCAGAAAAAAGTCAGTGCCTTGCTGACAAAAGAAAAAAAAATATTACTCTTAACTCCTGAACTTCTACCGGATAATTTCTCATCAAACACATGAGAACATTAGAGCATATGAAAGAAAATGATGTCTCCTTACTAGACCCCAATAGGGTGGGTTTATAGATATGCAATAAGGGTAAAAAGGAAAAAAATTTTGAGAAAAATTTTTGGAAATATTTAAATATATTTCGAAATTTCTATACTCAAATATATACTTCCTTTTATAAAAGTGAAAAATAAAGAAGAAAATAAGAAAAAATTGGAGAAAATATTAAAAAAAATCAAGAAAAAATTCAAAATTTCCATCAATTGCGCTCACTGGCACGCGTTTCCATACGTGAGCTGGATTGCGGCATGGATAGCGCCCGCGCATCCACGACGTTGCATCCACGAGCCGATCCCTAAGCTCCGCATCCACAGGGCCCTCGCCGCACGGCCTCTGCGCGGCGGCATGCTCCGCATTATGCGTGCTCGCGTACGCGTGACAACATCCACCGCGTTAGCGTGCGCACGCATTGGCCCGCGATCTCGCGTCATTACTCGCTTGCCCACACATTCGGCCTCATGCACTATGATCATAGTCTGCTGAATATCTATTCTCTGAAATTATATGTGACACAAAAATTAATGAACTCGCAAATTTCATTAATATTGAATAAGTTGTTATTTTCAATTATTTGACATATATTTTTAGATGATAGAGATGATATTATCAAAAAATATGGGGCAACTGATATGTCATTGAAAACTCTACTAGTTGAAGCACGAATCTTGATATCGAAAGCAATTTGATTCTAAGTCGGTAGCGGATCAAGCTTAAAATATAATTAAAAACTTTGTGATATTAATCGAGTCTCTAAATAACTCCTAAATATGGAGTGTTTATAATCAAATCGAGCGTCATGACGAGTCGGATCTAACAAGCCTAAGATCTCTTAATTCTGACTTCATTTAAGCTCAAATACTTACATTATAATAGATGATCGAAGGAATTATTTTGAGCCGGTCGATGGAGTGGTTTGGATTTTACCTGTATTTATAGAAATGACACTCTCATAATCTATAAATAGCCCTCATTCTTCACATGAGGGGGACCCAAAGCTAAAGAGGAGAGAGTTCTGAGACTTGAAGAAGCTCAAAGCATAATCAGTCCGCGTAGGCCGTCGCCGGGATTATCTCGCGACCCGTCGGCCGCCGTCACCACCGCGACCATCGGTCGCCACCCACCACCGCGACCAGCGGCGACCACCATCGCCGACATAGGTAGCGCACCATTGCCGCGTCACCTCCGTCGGCCCTTCGCCGTCATTACCACGTCGGTCATTCATTGCCGTCGGTCACCCTGCTCGCCATCGATCTGGATGATGACCACCGGCGGCTTTCGCGCCCACTCGATCATCATCACCGGACGATCCGGATCCTTACACCGGTCGTCGTCGTCACCAATTATTTGGCCGGCGTCACCACTGGTCACGCCATTAGTTATTGCGGATCGGATCACCGTGCCGCTTTGTTCACCATTGCCGGTCCTCGACCATCTTTTAGTTAGTTTTCATGGGATCATCACCTCAAAAAGGCATTGCGAAAATCCAGCGAAGCTTGCCACAAAACTTATTCATGTAAGCTATAATTCTCCAACTTTGGAGAAATGATAATAATTATAATAGAAGCTGATATGGTAAAATTATTCATTTGTTGGTCATCGGCCATTTGTTCACCATTGCTCTTACCCATGCAACATCTTTTGTTAGTTTTAGTCGAATCATCAGACTACCATCTCAAGCAAGGCATTCGACGAAAATCCAGTGAAGCTTGTCACAAACTTATTTGTTGTGTCTGAAAACCGAGCTTAGAGTAAAGTTCTCTTCTTTGGAGTCCGTATACAATTATTTAAAGCAAGAAAACTCAGAATTTTCGTGGAAAACCTCAAATCACGGTGCTTAAAAGCTTCCACTATGTATATGTTTGAGTACAAGATCTTCCGATCTGGATTACATTGTATGTGAAGGAACAAATATTCTTAGTAATAAACAATGTTGGCGTCGAAGTTGGCGACGATGTTGTGATGACGATAGTCGTCGGTCATGATAATGACAACAATGGTCGGCGATGGCGAGATCGATGGTGGCGGGCGATGGCGGCGTGCAGTGGTTGGCCGTCATCCGATTGCTGGAGGATCTTTAGAGCTCTCTCTCTTCTTGCCTCCTTCTCCTTCTTGGCCTCCTCATATGAGGAATGAGAGGCTATTTATAGGTGGAGGTGGCGTCTCGTAAATACATGCAAAATCACCACTCCTCTCTGACGGCTCATGATGATTCCCTTCATATGATGTATTTTGTGTATTTGAATGCTCAAAGCGAAGTGAATTATAAGATCTTTGGCTTGTTGGAGCTCGTCAGCCTTCGATTGACTATAAACACTCCATGTTTAAGAGTCGATTAATACAGCTTGATCTATTGATTGATTTGATTAAAACTGCTGCGTCAAGATTCGTCTTCTAGAGGAATTTTCAGGGTCATATCATTATTCATGTAAGCTATCATTCTCCAACTTTGGAGAAATGATAATAATTGTAATAGAAGCTGATGTAGTGAAATTATTTCTAAGTGGTCTAAGCCCCGTGATTTTTATTTTTCTGGGTTTTCCACGTAAAATTCTTGAGGTCTCTCAAACTCTTTTATTGTGTGTGCGGAACTTTTGTACAACACTAAGACATCGAATTCTTCTACCTGCATGCTTAAGATTAAATAATATTTTAAATCTTATTTGAATGACTTCTCACCCATATGGTAGTTTTCATTGTTATCATCTATGTCCAAATCAAAATATATCATTCTACAAGCTTAATAGTTTGACATCACCCTTGGTTAGCCTGAATGTCCAACACCCATCAAAATTGCTAGTTCATCCCTTACTTTGTCTTTTCACATTATCAATAATTACTTAATAGTGAAAATTAATTATAATTGATTTTAAAATAAGTATAATTAAAATTATAAGAAAATTAGCAAATATAAATAAAATTTATTAGTCAAGTATTGTTTAAGTGATAGAATTAAAATACTAAGTAAATATTTTAATGACCTTTAATAATATTGTAGGCTTTGAAAATTCATCATTAATATATACAGAGTTTGATTAATGTCGATAAACTTTCGGCGTGTGAGAGACATTTGATCAGCAGGATTTTTATATGTAAAACTTAAAGTTAACTATAAGATCTGAGAGAGAACTTTCACTTAAGACTTTGTTTCATCGCTTAGCATATAATAACAATATATGGAGTCTTGGAGTTTAGAATTTATAAATTTTATCATTATTTAACTTAAAACAAATGATTTGAGGAATGATGATGCTCGATCAAGATCTCATGATTACGTCATCTCAAATTGTTGTGGTCCCATTATTTACTTAGAGGAGGTAATTGATCCAATATAATCGAATGATATGCACAATATTTTAATTCCTCAATCTTATTTGCACGTATTTCAAGATTTAAGTGTACGATTATCTTAAGATGAGTGTGAGAAGTATGTTTTAAACATTTTGCAAAATGATCCTATTTTTTGTCCCCCACATTATTGTTCTTTTGGGAGATGAGACCCACAAAAAAAAAATTTGTCCTCTTATAAATAAAGAGGAAAGTGATTCATTTTTTCACATCCTATTTCCGTTAGTTAACTGTAAATTTTTGAGTTTTAAAAACTTGGAGCTTATCTGAGGTTCCTTTCATTCAGGCAAGTTCTTTAAGTTCATCTCCTTTTACTATTTTCATATTAAAATTGACTATTTTTTTACATGTTCAAATTATATCTTAACTAACCAAAGCCAATTTTCATTTTTTTTAATTTTATTTATTTTATTTATTATTTTTTTAGCCAATTTTCATTTAATTAAGTTTGTTTAAAACATTAAGGATTCAGTTAATATAACTTAGGTTCTTTATAAGTTCAAATCTAGATGAAATTTAAATAACACATATCCTAAATTGAGACATCTAATCAAAAAATTAAACATGTCCATCCGACTAAAAATATGTGTAGGCCTTGAATATCTTCATAAAATTTAGCAATATATATTGTGCATATACATTTTTTTTATTTTTTGCAAAATTTGTTTTCATGTTTTGTCGATTTTTTGCTTTTTTTTTACTGTAATGAGATAGAGAAATCTAGTTCTTCTTCTTTTTTTCTATTTTTTTAGACCAGAGAGAGAGAGAGAGGCGAGAGATAAAAAGAGAAAGATAAAGATGGAGCAAGTGAATTACCTTTTTTCTTTTTGAAAGATTTTCATTCATTTCACATCATTTTTATATGTATTTATATATCTCTTAAAATTAAATATTTATTTATTTAATAATTTTATATATTTTAAAAAATATATTTTATTTTTAAAAGTAAATGATAATGATATTTTAATGTATATTTAAAATTGAGATATTATATATATTAATAAATTAAAATTTAGATATTGAATATATAAATATATATGAATTGTATTGTACATATGTAAAACCCTTTTTATTTATTTATTTGGTGGGGGCTTCTAGGTTTTGTGGGAGAGAGAGAGAGGGAGAGAAGGTGAGTTGCTGTTAGAGAAGGCAACGGTAAGTGAGGAGTTGGCTCTTGGAGTGGAGACGGCAAGTTGAGGTCGTCGACGGGAAGGTCAGAGCGGTTGGGTTGGCGGAGGCTTCGACGTGAAAGGGAGGAGCGGCTGTTCTGCGGACTTAGAGTGTGGCTGGTCGCCAGCGGATGGCCGGTGACGGGAAGAATGAGAGTCTGGTGTGAGTTGGAGGTCCGAGTGTGGTGCAGGGAGGTACGAGGAGTTGCTGCTCCGGCGTGGTTGAGTGTTGTGTGAGGAGAGTTCCAACAAGAGTGAGAGTTGGAAGCGAATAGGAGGGCGGGATTGGGAGTGGGACTTGAGAGAAGTGCGGCAGGTGAGCACGCCGAGATGGGCTGTAGGGGACTGCATATGAAGAGGCCTGCGGCGAGTTGGGGGAAACGCAAGAGATGGGCGGTTGTAGCGGGTTGACTGGTGTGGGAAAGAAGCGGTTAGCGGAGCTGTAATGTGTGGAGCCGGTGAAGTCGGGTATGGGTTGATGGACAGAAAACGGAGAGAAGAGGAGAGTTGGAAGGGTGAGGTGGCTGTAGGCGTGGAACGGAGGCTGCTTGGTTGAGTTTCGCCGGCGAGAGGTCGACGGGTGTGCAGTGAGGGAGGATGGCGAGATGAGTTGAGATGTGTGGGAGAGCTGGGAATGAAGCGGGTTATTTTTAAATTAGGCATAATTTTAATTTTAATTAGTAATTTAAGTTTAAAATTTTTTTTTATAAAAACAGTCATAGTCATTCACAAACGGACGACTGTCATCAAAGTATATTCACAGAAGAGGAGAAAGAGGTTTTATTAATTTTTTTAATTAATATAATTAGTTAAAATATTTAAAATATATAATTTAAAAATATTTTTTATAAAATATTTAATAACTAAATATTTATATATTTAGTTATTAATTTATTTATATATATATAATTAAATATATAATTCAAAAATATTTCTAATTATATATATAAATTTATAAATTTATTTAATATTTTTTATTAATTAATATAATTATTTAAAATATATAATTTGTATTAATTTTTGTTAATATATAATTTAAAAATATTTAAAATATATAAATAAATAATTTTTAATAAATAAAAATAAATTATATAAATATTTTATAAATTATATAAATAAATATTATATATTATATATATATATATTATATATATATATATATATATATATATATATATATATATATATATATATATATAAATTTATTTATTATATATTTAAATTATATAAATATTTTTTTAAGTTATATAAATAATTTAAAATATTTAAAATATATAATTTAAAATAATTTTTATAATATATATATATATATATATATATATATATATATATATGTATATATATATATATATATATATATATATATAATAATATATTTATATAAGTCTATAATAATAATAATAACAAATATAAAAATAAAAAATATAAAAGATAAAATAAATAAATAATTTTTTTTAATAAATAAATAAAGAAAGGAATAAATATATAATAAATAAATAAATAAATATATATATATATAAAACTAAATATTTTTAAATATATAAATATTAAATATTTATATAATTTAAAATTTATTTATTTATTTATTTAACTAATTATATAGTTTAAATAAATAAATATTTTAAATAAATAAATAACAAATTAAATATATGTATATATATATATATATATATATATATATATATGTATATATATGTATATATATATATTATATATATATATATATAACTAATTATTTATTTATATATTTTTAAAATATTTTTTAAATTATTTATATATTTTAAATATATATATATATATATATATATAATTACTTTATTTATATAATTTATAAAATATTTATATAATTTATTCCTTTCTTTATTTATTTATTAAAATTATTTATTTATATATTTTAAATATTTTTAAATTATATATTAACAAAAATTAATAAAATTATATATTTTAAATAATTATATTAATTAATAAAAAAATTATTAAATAAATTTATAAATTTATATATATAATTAAAATATTTTAAATTATATATTTAATTATATATATAAATAAATAAATTAATAACTAAATATATAAATATTTTATAAAAATATTTTTAAATTATATATTTTAAATATTTTTAATAATTAAATTAATTAAAAAAATTAATAAAACTGCTCTCTCTCTCTTCCTGTGCTTCCTAAAATCACGGAAAAAAAAATTAAATTCCGGTTGCTGTTTGATGGATCTACTCTCTTCATAGTCTCTCTGTCAAACAGACTATATTTTCATAAAATTTTTTTTTTAAATCTAAATTATTAATTAAGATTAAAATTATGCCTAATTTAAAAATAATCCGGAAAGGGGAGAGGAGACATACAACAGAAAAAAAGAATGCGATGGAAAAACAGGGTGAAAGATATTGCCTAGGGTAATATTAAGTTTTTCTTTGTTTTTTGTTTTTTTTTGTATTTTTGTTATTTTTTCGTTTGTTTTTGTTTTTGTTTTTTTTTTGTTTTGTTTGTTTGAGGCGGATGTGACCGGAGTGGGGAAAAAGTCCGGATTTTCTTAGATTTTAGCAGAAAGGAGGATTTGAGATTTTTTATTTATTTGATTGTATAATATATATATATATATATATATATATATATATATATATATATATATATATATATATATATATATATATATATATATATATATATATATATATATATAATTATAGAAATCAAATTGCTGGTAGAAAATGCGCGTCAACAAAATGTTTTTTTTTATGCATATATATTCTGTTATATTTATAGTTCATTACAGATGATTTACACAATATAATAGTTCTAATTAAATTATACTTTATTTTTATTACACGATAATTTTAATCTCAGCCTTTTAATTATAGTTAAATTTGATTTGATTATTAGAAATTAAATTTTTCTACTTATATATATATATATATATATATATATATATATATATATATATATATATATATATATATATATATTATAATGATCATATCAAGAAAGATATTAAATTTAATTCAATCTAATTAATTATATTATATTATATTATATATATTCTCTTATGAATTTTATTGTCTTCGCATATGCCATCACCTTGCACATTAGGCTCTTGTGTGATGACCCAAGCAGTATGTGTGTCTATGTGAAGTAATTTTATTATTCTGAACACAACGACATAATTTATTTTAAGATTATAAGTTATTTGGGGAATATCAAGGTAGACTTTGACAAATTCAGACTTAATGAATACATTGTTGTATTATGTAGCTTTTCATTCACACTACACTCGACCAAATTGATTGTGGAAGGTTGTGTTTGATAGGATTTGAAGTTTTTTGCAATATCGGCATAGTGGGGTTTTGATTGAGCGTCGTCTCCGATTGATATCGCATTACACTACGCCTTTGCCATTGGCATTAAATGATGCGACGTGCTAATTTTAATCAATTCGACATTTTGAACGTGTTTATGCAATATGTTTTGCACTTGGAGAATATTTTGATCGATTTTGAAGATTATTGGGGTTCTTCGACTTCAATTAATGTAACGTTGCATTCACAATTCACCTAATTTGTCAATTTGATTTGTGGAGCATATGTGGAGATCAACAAATATATTAAGTCATTCCCTCTTTCATTTTAGCTAATTTGTGCATATGTTGAAATATGCCTTAGTATCTATGTTACAGATTTTATCATCTATTTATAGAATATAAAATAGCTATTTTCACATGAATCTTTTTTTTTTAATCTTAATTTTAAGCATTTTTTATCAATTTTTTTATCTATAATATATCACCTGTTAGCTTCTCATAATGGCAGCAATATTGTTAAGTATTCATTAAAGATATATGATGCCTCTTTGATATTCCTGCATAAATAAATTTTCTTTGGGACATACTTTATGATTTCCATCAGATCGTATACATAATAGTGGGTTCTGTCTTCAAAATATATGCTAATAGATGATTTTGTCATAGAACTAGTTTCAAATTAATATCAATTTTAAAATCCTCAAACTTGTTGAACGGCATTTAAGTTTAAAACTCCAAATCAAAATTAGTTTTACAAAAAGGACCTATCTCGAGCTGCGACTGAGTCAAGCCAGCTTACAACCTAACTCGATCTCGATTCGCTAACAAGCTCACAAGTCTAATTTATCGAGCCTAGACTTCAAGTTCAAACTCGTAGTTGAGCTCATTTACTATAAAAGCTCAAATTCAAGTTTGACAAAGCTCAATACAACATCTCATTAACCTACTTGATCACTTTTGAAATAGGCAAAGAGGTCCATTAATTAAATAAAGTCAGAGTCCTACTCCTCCATATTATTTCAAATTGCCTAATTTCCATACTATAAAATGAGAAATGTCTTATTTCCTAATTTGTCTCTCTAAGTGCCACAGATTCCTCATTTCCCATAACCTTTAAACCCATCCTTCTCACAAACTCCTCTTTTTCTCGAAAGTCATCTGTGGGCTCCAAAAATTTGCCACTGACCTCTTCGATGAAAAGAGTGTTTTAAAGCATCGGTGTAATTTTCAGAAGGTAGATGAAATAGTAGATAAGACACTACCCCGAGATTTCATCCTCATTTGGTGAGAACTTTAGATCTAGTTCCAAGTTTCCTATAGGCTCAAGCCCCTATAGTTAATTATCTCTCCCAGTAAGTGAGAGAGAACTTTCGATTAAGGCTAGTCGTTAGATTGCTTAATGCGTAGCGTATAGTAGCAGCATGTAGAGTTTTATAATTTAGATTATGAAATTCATCATTTTAAACTTAACCGATGGTTCGGGGAATGATGGCGTGATCTCCCAGATCGTGATTAGTCATCGGTCGTGGTCCTTTACTTAGTTAGAAGGTAGTCGACCCCGATGATGATCCTCGCCAAACACATGGGTTACGTCATTCCAGAAATCCTTGTAGACATGGTGTGGTGTTTGTCTAAAGAGATATTCTTAAGTCTACTTTAGCTGACAAAGGGATGTTTGTCCTATCAAGTATACCCTATGATTCATAACTCAAAAGACATAGCCATTGGGGAGCATATAGATTACCTTCATGATCATAATATAATGGAGCCGGACTGGCCAAACCACTCGATCAGAGGACTCTGGTCGTAACTGTTTCATCTGTGAAGCTTATTGGCCAAACCACACAGTCAGAGGACACGGGTCACGTCCTCAATGTCAAGAGATTGATTGAGAGTGAACATATTAAAACACTTGATTTGACATTGGCTCTTTTATGAGCTAGAATTTTTTTAATTTGTCACCCCCTGATAAACAGTTGCGGAAGGTGAATAGATTGAGTTTGATTTAAGTTTTTAATGATAGAGTTTCATTTAAGCAGTTTCATATCGCTATTTGAAAATTGATTAATTAGAATATGTTTAAGAGTTTTAGATCATGTCAACTCTATTTAGCTAATGAGGATTAGATCTATCACTACAGTCAGTTTCTCGATATTTCAGATTTGAGACTCTTATTATAGTTTTAGGTTTTGTTGACCGGGACTAAAGACTAGGAAACCACCCCCTGATCCTCACACTCATTTAAACGTAGTGTTGGGACACATACGGGTGTTTATAGCTTAGTTCTTTATCTAAAGAGATAATATTAAGTCTACCTTAGCTGATAGAGGGCTATTTGCCCTATCAAATATACCTTATGATTCAGAACTCAAAGGGTAGAGCCATTGGGGAGCATACTAGCTATGGTCGTGATCGTAATATAATGGAGCCAGATTGGCTAAACCACCCGATCAGAGGACTCTGGTCATAATTACTTCATCTATAGAGTCTACTGGTCAAGCCACACAGTCAGAGGACAAGAGCCAAGTCCTTACTAGCATGAGATTTATTAAGAGTGAATATAGTAGAACACTTGATTTGACTTTGGCTCCTTTGTGATCTAGAGTTTTCTTAATTTGTCACCCCCGTCAAACAGTTGCGGAAGGTGGATAGATTGAGTCTGATTTAAGTTTTAATGATAGACTTTTATTTAAATAATTTTTTTAGATCCTGTCAACTCTGTTTAGCTGCTAACAGAGGATTAGATCTACTATCACCTGACAGAATAAATTTTACAGATATTTTATTGATTTGAAACTCTTTTTATAATTTTTAGGTTTTGTTAATTCGAATTTAATCTAAAATAGGAACCCACGTGAAGACACTTGAAATTGAAATACATCATAGTATGGGGCCCATCAGTGTATATAGTAATTTTAGGTAATTTTATGTTTGAATAATTTGAATATGTTTAAAAGCTTTAGATCCTATCAACTCTGCTTAACTAATAGAGGATTAGATCTACTTTTGAAACTCTTATTATAGGTTTTTAGGTTTTGTTAACCTGTCTAAAACTAAACGAGAAAGCAACATCTCGAACTTGAATTTAAGCATTCAACGTAGTGTCGGGGCACATGCAGGTGTGTTCGAAAATTTAGGTGATTTTATGTTTGCATTGTGAAATTGATTTTGTAATTTTATTTAATTCCATTTTAGTCTACGCAGCCTTTTCAGACATTAAAATTTACACTTGAAATCTCTATGTCCGAGCATATGCATATATTTATAACTTAGCTAATTTCATCTAATTAATGAAATTATTGATTTTGAAAATCATAATTAGAATAAAATCCCTCAATTTTTTATCAAAGGAAGCCCTACTATTTTTATAAATTTTGATTTAGTATCGCCTTCTGTCTGCTTGTACAAAGAGTTGTACATCCGGTGGCGAATAAGGCATTGTAAATTGATCTAATATATTATTAGATTTTCCAGATTAATATTTAATATATTCCAATTTTATAGAATGAAATTCCTTAATTTTTGGTCAAAGGGGGGCCCTATGATTTTTGTAGATTTTGATTTAATATCGCCTTCTGTCTGCTTATACGAAGACTTGCAGATCCGGTGGCGAAGAAGGTGTTTTGAAGCTATAGGTTCAAAAGATAGTTTAATTTGTTATTTTAAAGGAAGATTTACTCTTTAGAGTGACTATCATTTTCCCCCTCTTTTTTGTTTTACTTTTGTATTTGTTGTATGTTATTTTCCCTCCCCCTTTTATTTTTTTGGAGTTTTTAATTTGAATTTTAACTTTAGGTTTCATTATTTGACATTCCTAAGTCGATTCATTTTATGCTCCCATTTTTGTAAGTCAAAAGATTTGTGATTTATCGCTGTCGTCAAGAGGGGGCATGAGTTTGGTCAGATCCGCGTTGATGAGCATGACTGTTGGTGTTTTGAAGCACCTCGGCCGACCTTCCATCCCGTTACACCCTGATGAGCATAACGAGGCTTTTAATTACTTGCATAAAAGCAAATATATATATTGAAATATTTCAAATTTGAAGTATTCGTGATATTCAACATCATCCCAGTAGGGGTTACATCCTGTTTTTGGCTAGTCATACCGATGATAGCTTGGTGTTTTGAAACACCTCGGTCAGTTTTCATCTCGTTACGCTTTGATGAGCATAACGAGGCCTTCAATCACTCGGTACGCCCTGATGAGCATGATGAGACCTTCAATCACTCGGTACGCCCTGATGAGCATAGCGAGCGGTGTCTTGAAACACTACGGCCAAATTTCATCTCGTCACGCCCTGATGAGCATGACGAGGCCTTTAGATCTGCATAAATACAAGCATATGCATATAGAATTTTTTTTCTTTTAGGCATTTTATCAAACACCTTGCCTCTTCATCCGTTTCGGATACATCTTTATCAAAACAAGACTTATTCAATATGCGATGAGCATAGCGGTGAATCTTAAGTAAGAAGGAGAGAGTGCAGCGGGTTAGTAAATTTGGATTTGTGAGAACGGGCGGGTTTCATTGGTTTGCTCGAAACAGCCCACAACAAGGCTAGAGGCTTGAAGGCTAACGAGGTGCGGTCGATTGTGGCTTGGGATGAACGATGAAAGTGGGCAGAAATTTTTTTTTTTCAGGCTGAGCTTTTCAGAGACGACTTGAATAAGGAGGGCCTAGTCACGGGGACGGCTGAGAGGAAGGCCGGAGGCTGGAGAGCCGGGTTAGTGGTCATCGGGTTAGCGGATCATGTAATTTCACATTCGTCTTGGTCAGCCAACAATGAGTTTAGCTTTCTTAATGTATATCGGATCGGGGTCACCAGGTTCATCGGTCATGGCCTGGAGCGGCAGCCATACCAAGAAACTATGCAGACGAGGGCGGCTGGAAATGGACGAAACCAGAGAATTTTTTTACCACTTTCTATTCTTGTTCTTCCGATGGGAGAGAGAATCAGTTAGGGAGAGGAGAGTGGGAGAGAATGAGAAGGAAAATGGGGAAAATGTCAGAAATGGAAAAAAATGGGAGTGATTTTTTCAAATTTTTTTTTTGAATTAGATAAGCTGAAAATAGGGGGAATGGTTGCTGAGTGGGGGTAATTAAGAAATTTTTAAAATTAATTTTAAATTGACTAAATGACTTTAACATGGATTTCACCAGAACGTAATATATATATATATATATATATATATATATATATATATATATATATATATATATATATATATATATATATATATATATATATATATATAAATTTAGGGTAATTCTGATGTTCCGAACCCAACGGAGCACTCCGTTTCGCGATTGGAGGTCGTTTGGTTTAAGTCGGCACCAAATTGAGTCAATTTTAGCTCGAAATACGCATCACCGCTTTTGCTCGCTCGATTTTCACGCAGACTCGTCCGAATTGAGTGCGAATAGTCTTATTTGATAGATTTCGGTGTTTCAAAGTTAATGGCGTGATCAATTTTATGAACAGAGGTTGTTTGACTTGCGTCGTTACCTCATGAACTCGATATGTGTGAACCGTTGGGACTCAAGCGTCGATCGATTTTCGTCAATTGTATATATTTATCTTCAATTTTGGCGTTACGAACGCGATGGAAAGTCGTTCGATCGGAGTTCATTTAAGTTGATTTTGGTGACGTCAAGTGCGTTTTAGCTTTGATTTACGTGCCATCACTTCAAATCATTCGACATTTGTACAGATTCGTTCGAATTGAGCGTGGACAGTCTCATTTAATAGTTTTCAATATTTTGAAGCTAACAACATGATTAATTTTATGAGCGGGTTGTTGGACGTCGTAGTTTCATATTTCCGATATGTCGACATATGATAAAGCTTAAATAATTGCTCGTTAGATTTTGCAATATCTGTATTCTGATCAATTTCGACTTTCTGAACGTGATGGCGAAGTCCATTCATTGATCGGAGGTCGTTTCGACTATTTTTAGTGACATCTAGTGTAATTTGACGATTTTTGTGATAATCGTCATGATTTATGAGTTTGTCTTGATTTATGACACATATATGGAGGTCAACATCATCTTTTGTGAGCTCTCCCCACAACTTCATTTATCGATTTAGTCGATGCCTTCTCCAGCTAGCATTCGTTCAACTTCTTCTTTGATTCAATTGATGCCTTCTCTATGAGTTTTCATTTCGACTTCTCAGTCAATATGCCTTCTCATAAAAACTCCCACTATCACTATTGACACCTTCTTCAATGAGTTCTCTTGAATTTTATGTAGCAACTTCTTCATCTCACTTTGTTTTGGCTTGAGCTCAGGAGTTGAGCTTGAATACGTTATTATTGTGTTGAGCCATGATCGAGTTATAATGATTTGAGTTCAACTGAAGACAAAATTTGAGTTCAAATCATTGATTTGGTAGGCAAGCCTAACTCAACATGGATATGATTCGAAGTCAACTGGAGACTCTTACATCCATACAACTATCCCAACATCTTTGCAAATCCATGGCCAATTTAATACCGTAAGGATTGAAGCCAAAAATTTTAATTAAGATAGAAGTCAGATGGAATTGTTTAATTAATATGCTTAGCTTAAAAAAAATAACTCGTAAAGTAACTTTCAATACTACAGGAAATATTAAGATAAAATTTAGTCCTCAATAATTTTAATTGTTTTGCTGCATGAATATGAGATAGAATGTATGGGAGTGATTTTAAAAATTAATTTTAAAACAAAAAAATTTTCTCATATGAAAAGTGTTAAAATGATTGAAAATAATTATATATTTAATAAAAATTGAACAAGAAGGTCTCAAAATTTATTTTTGGTCGGAAAAAAAAAACTGAAAAGAGTATCTTACCTCCACCATTGGCCCATCGACTATTATGGCCCGATCATAATTTCACGTCCACCGTCTCTGATTTCATTCCCTTGATCATCACTTGATTATCGTCTCTCATCCATAATTACTAATTAATATCTCATAATTATCATCATCTGACTACATCTTCTTACTATTATTGTCCTGTCATAAATTTCAAACCATGATTGCTCTATCACAATAATTTGATAATCATCACTTAACATTATCATCATATTATAATCTTCTAAGTATAATTGCCTGAATATGATCTCCCGATTATGGGCTCGACAATAATCACTTAACTTTCATGACACATTTGCTATCTCCCAATTGTTATCACCACCACTATCATAATAAATATATGATAAAGACATAAAATTTAATATGGCAAAATTTTTAAATTAGGCTTAATCCTAATCCTAATTATCAATTTAGGCACAAAAAATCATCAAAATAGGCCTTTTCATGTGCGACGGGACGGCCAATCATGAATTGGCGTGGTATCGCGTTTAAAACCCTATTGAGGCGGAGGAGGCTCATGGATCTATTTTTTTCTCCGCAAGCTCGGCTCGTCGTTCCGCTCACTTCCCCGCGTGATCGGGTTGGAGCGAGTCGCCACCGGAGACCGCTTATTTCTTCATTCGCCCGTCGATTAAGGTCTTTTTTTCCTAAATGCTTAATTTGTGATAGATCTCGTTATATATTACTTTGTGTTGTATGATTTGCTTATTTCCTTATGTTGTTTGGCTAGATTTGTATGTTTTGCAGTTTGAGAAAGTTAACCCATAATAGGCATTATATACACTTTTCCTGAATAGTTGTTAAAACTGTTACTCTTGAGGAGTTTTGGTTGTGGCCAAATATAAATAAATGGCTCTGTTTTATCTTATAATTGTACTTAACTGTGCTTTATTTGTAAATTATGCTATTTCACTATTCTTATTCTACACTTAAACTGTCTTTTGCAGTTTTATTGTTGATCTACCTATCATGATTATTGTATGTGGTCATTGTCTTCATGTCTTGTAAGTTCCATTAGTTTCGTGTATTAAAAATATTCTATTAAAACGAGAAAGTGTGAGGATTCGGCATCTCAACTAGAATTCTAAGCATACATGTATTTCTACTCAATATACACACACACACACACACACACACATATATATATATACTCACACAGGTACGACAACACAATTTTAGGTCATCCCAATTATTTGGTGCTTTTACTTTGTTGTCCATGTGTGTGTAAATGTATTATATATAGTAATAATTATTATTATATAATACAATAATAATATTGATTATGTTTTAATCCAATTGCCATTATCTACTTATAATTTTTTTCTATTTTTTTATAAAATGCCTCCACTCGTTGCACGTAACCTAAAGCAAAACTCACCTTGATTTGAGCATACATATGATTCTTGAACCATATATGTAGCAAAGGATTCATTATAATTATTCATTGAATGTTTTTCTTACATTTTATTGACCTTAATCGTCAACTCGCTCTTCAAGTTTAAGCTCCTTTTATACTCTAAAATCATATGCTTGTATTGTTGGTATTGATATGTCATATGCTTCAAAGTTTTGAGTTCGTGAAATACCTCCAATTGAAACGTAAAATTGTATTATATCTTGAATTGCTTTTTTTCTGTGACCGGGGGAGAGAAATGATTCTTACTGGTTAGAGTTGTTGTTAGTTGAAAATGACTTCAGAAACTATCTACATAGTTCTTTATTATGACGATGAACTGAATGATATTGATGATTCCTTTCCGACCTACATTGGTGGAAAAAATCAACCAATCCAGATCCCACGAAGGATTAACCTGATGGGGTTACAAAAGTGAATCATGAGGTCATTGATGTTAGACCAAGCAAAGTCATGTGTTAATCTTATAGATCGCTTCCTATTGATCTTTGGTACTCATATTATTGATGATGAAGTGTGAATCATCCAGCACTTCGTGGAGAGTAATTTATGTTGAAGTTGAGGAATTACATTGCGAGGAAAGAGATGTTGGATCGAGTATCAGTGATCCAATCAAGCTCAATACATCACACTTGATTCTTAACTAACTACCGCGCAGAAGTGTATACGAATGCTCCAACTACTTATAGGGACAAGTTCTGATTTTGTGGGTGATGTTGTAGGTGATGGTGGTGATGGGTATGAAACTATGCCTTCTGCAACAAGTACCGATGCTAATGAGGGGGATGATAGTGATGCAAAGATGCCTTCTTTAAGGCGCATCAATAGGGTCAAAGAGCTAGTATACTTTAGAATAAGCCAAACAGAGGAGCACTTACTGTCTAATAATGAGTACATGCGTCATGCTCAAATAGCTAAAGAATGGGATGAAGAGTTTATATTTGATGGGCCTTCAGATGAGTCATCTTTTAAACTTGAAAGTTGCATTCCAGATGAACTGTTAGAAGGTATGTACTTTCGTGATAAGAAGCAGTTATAGTTTGCTATTCAGGATTGGTCTATCATCAACAATATTGATTATGTGATCTACGCTTCAAACAAAGCCAAGTTCACTGTATTGTTCACCCAACATGCGAACAAGCTACGCCTTGCATGTGGCGCTTACATGCAAGTTCAAGTAAGAGATTGAGAGGTGCATAGAGAATTAACAGTATAGGCTCACCACATACATGCAGGCATTTAGTCCTCAATGCCGGACATAGGCAATGTACACCATAGTTTATCAATTATTTCATTCAACATGCAATTAAATATTTAAAGCTCGAGAGATTATAGGGTATTGAGTCCAAATTTAACATACGAGTGTCCTACATGAAAGCACGGGATGCGTGGCACGAAGGTTATTTTTCGTAGTTGGGAGGAATCTTACTGATCGTTGGAGAGATTCATGTGTGCTGTATGCTCAGCTATGCTAGGATCAGTCTACAGAGTTTAATCGTCAAAGTCAAACAGATTTCACGATTATTCTGGTCCTTCGAGCCTTCAATTACTAGTTGGAAATACTGTCGCCCAGTTCTATGTCTTGATGAGACTTTCCTCCTAGGTAAGTACAGGGGGACTCTACTCAGCACAGTTGGCATTTATGCCAACAACGATTTATTTTCACTGGCTTTCGCAGTAGTAGAATCAGAGAGTATTAAGTCATGGTGTTGGTTTCTATGGACACTCCAAGACTTAATTCCATTTATCTGTACTAGAGGTGCTTTGTGCATCATTTTTGATAGGCATGTGGGTTTGGTACATGGTTGTAGGGACATATTACTGTGGGCTGCACATCGCTTTTTCCTGAGATATCTGAGGGAGAATTTAAAAAAAATAGTTAGACAACTTGGAGTCAGAGATGTTGAGTTCATATGCTACAAAATATATGTTGTAGGTAATACTGATGATATCCCATTTTTAAAAGGTATATGACTGATATCAAGAACATCAAATAGGAGGCCTATGATTGGCTCATATCAAGGGATGTACATCAGTGGTCTCTTACCCATGATGATGGGTACATGTACCATAATACAAGGTTATGAAAATGCCTAAGAGTTGAGAATCACAAATACAACTGAATGCTTCAACATTCTACTTAAGCGGGCACGTGGCTTGCCAATTCAGGCACTGGTCTCTGTAATATATTATAACATAGTCACTACATTCATGAAATGCCTGGACTTAGCAACATCATCAGCAAACTAGCACAACTCAATGTTCTCTCCCTGAGCTAAGGCAACTTTGCAGGGTAGTGAACATGAGGCAAGGAGATTTCCTGAGCTAGTACGAATTAACAATAATGAGTACTAAGTTTTTGATGCGAGCAGCAGAACATATAAGGTAGAGCTGTATGGAAATCATATTTGTAGATGTATATGCAGACGACCGCAAGCTTATCACATGTCATGTCCTCACGTCATTTCTATGTTAGGGCAGCCACATATAAGCCACGTTCATTATGTATCGGCCTACTACACTTTTGACTACTACTGTAAAACCTACTATGATGCGTTTTATGTCATCCCTGATCTTGATGAGTGGCCAAAACACATAACTACTAGGAACTTTTCAAAGTACAACCCACCAAATATCAAGAGGAAGTCAAGTCGACCACGTTTAAATAGATTCAGAAATACTATGGATGAAAATACTACAAGAAGTAACAAGATTTGTAGTGTATGTAAAAATATTGGTCATAATAGAACAACGTGCCCACAAGCTCGACGTAGTGTGATCTAATCGTGTTGCATCTAGATTTTGACTTTTAGTGGTTTGTATTGTAAGTTGTTTGTTTGGCCATTGTGTTGATATTACAAGGATAGGGCTTTATCTATACAACAATGTAACTACAGAGAAATGAGTGCTCTAATCACACTCTCCTTGTTTGTTTGGCTTGAAGAAGTTTTTTTTAGGCAATCTATGGTTTCAAAACCAATATGTGGCCTATTAATTATTTGTCTAATAATAGAACTACCTAGCTTTTTCTTCACATTTAAAAAGTCAAATCTGCATGTTTTCCGACCCATTGGGATTTTAGTCAATGGTTTCTCAAGTGCATTATAGTTTGGGATTTTAAAATAGGAAATGGAATGTATTTGTGTATCTTTTTATCTAGTATTTGTTCATTGATAGAATGTTTCTTTTTATCTTCTTTTGTGGCTTTCTCCTTTCTGTTCATCATAACGGCTTCAAGATCAAGATTGACTACTCTGTTCAAGAATAGAATCTTGGTCCTCAATCATTTTGTGTATGATTTTTGGATATTTATCATATTTTCTTATAGTAGGAATGCTGTGGAAATCCTAGTGTAGTGCAGTAATGCTGTTGCATGGGCTGTTAATATAGGGAGTAAATGTTGTCGGTTTGTTTTTGCTTGTGTTTAGGGTATAAAAGTAGAAACTGGTGCGCATCAAGACTGAATCATAAATTTTAACCAACTGGAAAGTTGTAGAAAATTTTGTTATAATTTCAACGATATAAATTTCTCTCAATTCTAATACCGTGTGACTCTGATACATGCAAATTACGATTAGCCGCCATACTTTCAGACATCATAGCTTTTGCACATCGCCAAAATCACTTTGCACTTCAGTCGATCCGGACCACGGAAAAGTTGTAGAAAATTTTGTTATGATTCCAACGATATAAATTTTGCATGATTCTGACACTGTGTGACTCCGATACTCACAAAGTAAGGTCGGTGCGCTGTACTTTCATCACAGTGTATGCGCAAAATCTGCTGCACTTCGGCTCACAATCACAGATTTTGACCAACAAGAAAGTTGTAGAAAATTTTATTATGATTCCAATAATATAAATTTTGCACAATTCTTACTCTGTGTGACTCTGATACGTGCAAATGACGGTCGCTGCGCCGTACTTTCAACACAACACAAAGATTTTTGTGCACACGCACAAAATCTGCTATGCTTCTAGTCACAGATTTTGACCAACAAAAAAGTTGTAAAAAATTCCGTTATGATTCCAACGACATAAATTTTGCATAATTCTGACACCATGTAACTCCGATATCAAAAGTAAGGTGTGCAGACTTTCAACAGACGCCGGATCACAATCATTTTGACCATGCGAAAGTTGTAGAAAATTTCATTAAGAATCCAAAAATATAAAATTCACACAATTTCGACACCGTATGACCCCAGTAAGCGCAAAGTACGGTTGTTGCGACGTAATTTCAACACAACGCAACAGTTTTTGCGCATATACACAAAATCTGCTGCGCTTCGGGTCACAATCACAGATTTTGACCAATAGGAAAGTTATAGAAAATTTTTTAAGGATTCCAACAATATAAATTTCACACAATTCTGACATCGTATGATTCTAATACATGCAGTATGGTCATGCACTTACTTTCAGCTTTTTTTTTTGCACATGCAAATCTCCACTGGTCACAATCATAGATTTTGACCAATAGAAAAGTTGTAGAAAATTTCGTTACAACTCCGATAATATGAAGATCGCTCAATTCAAACACCGTGTGACTTCGATATGCGCAAAGTAAGGTCGTTGCACCGTACTTTCCGATAGTCGCTTTTGCACATGTAAAATCTAACGTGCTTAGTCACAATCACAGATTTTGACCAACAGGAAAGTTGTAAAAAATTTGGTTACGATTCCAACGATATAAAGTTCGCTCAATTCTGACACCGTTTGACTCGGATGCATGCAAAATACAATTCTTATTATAAAATTGGGGTCCAATGAGAATCTGGTATTTTTAAAGTAGTCTTCTCAATGAGAATCTCGTATTACCCATAAAGAAATGAGAATCTGGTTCTGAGTATGTGTTAGTTCAAAATTTTAGATTCTGGTATTTAGTAATATTAGATTCTCTATTGGTTAACTTCTTTTGTCATTTACAATGATTTTCATTTGTGTTGATCCATTAAACTTATAATGCCATTAATCTTGTGCGGGAATTCAACAAAGATTCAAGTGGGTTTGCCTGGTTTAATTTGGACTGTGAAGCATGATTTTTTTATACTTGGGATATTTTTATGTTCTTTTCATCTACATTACTTATGAATGATTTTACGAGTATGATTGATTTTAATCAAATCTTTAATAAGTGAGCAGCATGAATCCCAATTGAATTGTGGCGCTTTGCTGGCTTTCAAACTCTTGCTGAATTTTTTTAATTTGGATGATTATGAAGTTATCATTGGAGTTGATTTTTCATATTTTTGGTTTACATCAAAAGCAAATTAGTCTTGTTTGAATTGGTGCCTTTTGAATCTATGAATTTTGAAATTTCAATTTGTTTTGTGTGACTTTCATTCATTATATCATTTAATTGTATTCGAAATTCTAAACCCTAAAGATTTCGTACATTAGATCTCAGTGACCTCATCTATTTTAAATATATTTTTATAAGATAAGATATATTTCGGGCACTTAACTTGTATTGTGAATCATTTGGTTTGGAGAATATACATTTTGATTGTTTGCAATATTTTGCATCTTAACCCATGTGCATATCTTATCTTCTTGGCTGTCATGTCCTTGATTCTATTCAAACGACCTGGCTAATGATTTAAGAAATAAAAGAGTAAGTATCTGCATGTTTTATGTTCTCTGATGAGGACACAGATTTTCAGCAATCAGTCAACGAGTATGAGGAGTTGTGCAGGGAGCTGCGGCGTAACATGCATATTTCGATGCACAGCATTCCGTGTGCTTCATTGCAACCGGATGGCCCTATGATGAATATTGGTCCATCATGTCCGCCAGTGGTCGGACCATCTACATATACATTTACGCAACTATCACAGTATTCATACCAGGAAGCTATGTGATCATAGATGCACTCGTGGCAGCAATCAGTCCCTCATGCATATGAGCTTCTGCCATTACATATGACACCCCCGTATAGATTGTATCATGATTTCTCGCTTCCTACATAGTCTTCAATCGATGTGCCTAGTGCTACACACCTGGGTTACTCGCAACAACCCTCTAAGCAGGTTAAAGAGGAGGACCAGCATCTGAAACATCATCTATGAGACCGGCCGCGACGACCACCAGCCCATTACATGCCCGGTAGTGATGCAATACTGCATCGCAGGCATCGTTGGAGATAGTCGTCTATACTATTATCTTCTGTCCATACAGGATTCAATTTGTTGTTTCTGTACCTATCTTTTGTATTTTGTCTCGCAGGCATAATCAGGAACTATTTTATTTTTTTGTTACCTTAATTTATAAAAATTCATATCTTTTTTGTCCTGCTATTGTTGCGTGCTAGAAAAATCAGTTGTGGTAGAGTAAAAATTTACGCCTTAGCTTCTTTGGGGAGTCCAGCACACACACAGGTATTTAAAGAGTGAACAATAAAACTCCAGAATTTTTATGTGGAAAATCTCAAAAAGAGGGAAAAATCACGGGGCCTAACCCAGTAAAAGCTTCTACTATGTATCTATTTTAGAGTACAAGATCTTCCCGATACTGGGATTACAGAATTGTATATGAGAAATGGACAACAGTTGCTAGTAATAGACAATGTTGACGACGATGTTGACGACGATGTTGACGCTGATGACCGACGATAGTGGTCGGTGATGATGGCAACAATGATAATGGATGGCGAGGATCGTGGTGATGGCGGCCGGCGTGGTGGTTAACACGTCAGTGGTAACGATTGTGCTTAGATCTTTAGAGCTCTCATCTCTCTTGCTTGCCTCCCCTCTCCTTGGCCACTCTTCATATAGAAATGAGGGGTTATTTATAGATTGGAGGAGTGGCGTCTCATGCAAAACCCGTACCACTCCACTTCATCGGACGGCTCAAAATGATCCCCTTGATCATATGATGTATTTTGTGCATTTGAATGCTCAAATGAAGTTGGAATTGTAAGATCTTTAGCTTGTTGGAACCGGCTCGTCGAGACGCTCGATTTGACTATAAACACTTTATATTTGAGAGCTATTTAGGATTTAACTGATATCCCAAAGTTTCCAAGGATATTTTAAGAGCTTGATCTCGACCAGTTTCAACTTCGGATCAGCTTGCTTTTAACATCAAGATTTGTGCTTCGACTAATAGTATTTTAAGTATCATATCAGCCATATTTATACTTCTTTATCTATTTAGAAGAACTAGCACTCAAGTTGCACAATGATGTATATTTTTCAGTGAGGATATTTCCTTTGGTAGTAACAGTAGAGAGGTATTTAGTTTGTGTTCTAAACTTAGTTTGAGTTGGCTTCTTATCATTGTTCATTTCTCAAAATCTGCTAGGCATCGGGCCGTAATCACAAATTTTGACCAACATAAAAGTTGTAGAAAATTTTGTCACGATACAAAGTTCAAGACAATTCCAAAATCGTATGACTATCTGCAAAATGACATACTGAATTTTCAGCTCACGGTTTTACGCATTTGTAAAATCTGTTACGTATCGGGCTGCAATCGTAAATTTTGACCAACATAAAAGTTATAGGAAATTTTGTTATAATTCCGACGATATAAAGTTTGCTTAAATCCGACACCGTATGACTCGATCGTGCAAAATAAATAGCTCAAATTTTAGCTCAGCTACTTTTTTTATGCGCAAAAATCGCAAATAGTAAATTTTAACCAACATTAAAGTTGTAGAAAATTTTGTTACGATTCCAATGATACAAAGTTTGCTCAATTCCAATATCGTATGACTCCGATACGCGCAAAATATGACAGCTGCTGCCAGATTTTTTTAAAAATAATTTAAAGGCAAAATTTTTAGATTAGGCTTAATATTAATCATAATTAGAAATTTAGGCACCCAAAAAAAAAATTTAGCATAATAGGCCTAGTCGATGACGGATGGTGAAACGCCGGCGTGGGCGTCGGCTGGTCGTCCAACGGACGATTGGCTCCTCCGAAATTAAGACGAGCCAGTCGTCTGTTGAACGGATGACTGGCGCCAATATGCCATCCACGTTGGTGCCAGTTGTCCATCGAATGGACGACTGACCCGTCCTTATTTCGGGCAAAAACCCGTGAGGGGGAGATTGCGATCTGCTTCCTATTTTCGTCATAATCCCTCCAGTCCTCCATTCCACCGCTGGATTTCAGCACCCGAAGCATGCCGCCGGCCAAGGGGAGGTCGCCACCGGCCAAGGGAGAGCTTGCCGCCGGCCGTTGAGTGCGCCACCACCGGAGACGGTTTATTTCTTCGTTCGTTAGCCGATTAAAATAATTTTTTATCTAAATGCTTAATTTGTGATAGATCTTATTATATATTGCTTTGTGTTGTATGATTTGCTTATTTCCTTGTGTTGTTTAGCTAGATTTGTATGTTTTATATTTTTTGTAAGTTTTAATATGATATTGAAGATTATGGTGATATATATGTAAGAACAATAAATGTAGTTCTAATCGGAATTTTAATGTGATATTGCTTTGTAGTATTTTTTGATGTGATATTGAAGATTAGGGTGTTATATATGTTAAAATTAAAATTTAGGTGTTAGATATATAAATACATAAGAATTGTGTGGTATGTATATAAATCCCCCTTTCATTGAATATGCATTCTAGATTTATGTTTCAAAATCTTAACGGGACTTCATAAACATGCATTGGGGTTTTTGAAGTAATTTAGTAGGAAGTGCATTGATGTAATATACACAAACACAAAATGATTTTCACCAAATTTAGTTCTTTTTTCTATCCGAAATAACTTAGCATTATATTTCATCATTTATTGTTTGATTCTTGATTTGATTTTGAAATGGAGAGTTTGTGACATAATCTAATTCTATTTTAAGAGGACCTGAACAATGTTAATATTAAACATGTCATAAGAGACTTTAAAAAAATGCTTGATTGAGAAAGTGATTATTAGTTATTTAATAACGAGGTAAGATTTTTGCATAATTGAGAGCCATATAAAATATGATTATTTAAGTAAAGTAATGATATATGTCATTATAATACTAAAACTCTTGATATATTAGTTGCATACTGTATTTAGATTATGAAAACTACGTGGTTGAGAGGGTTGAGGTTGTTGCTAATTGGCGATATTATTTATCTTTATGAAAGCTATGATTACAATCTACTCTCCCTTCGTCCTTTATGAGTTTGCGAAATATCTCCAACTGAAATGTGCAATTGTATTATATCTTTAAATGCTTTTTTTTCTGTAACCAGGGGAGAGGAAGGATTCTTACTGGTTAGAGTTGTTGTTAGTTGAATATGAGTTCAAAAACTGTCTGCATAGTTCTTTATTATGACGACGAACTGAATGTTGTTGATAATTTTTTTTCGACCTACATTGGTGGAAAAAATCGACCAATTCAGATCACACGAAGGATTAACCTGCTGGGGTTACAAAAGCGAATCATGAGGTCATTTAAGTTAGACCATGCAAAGTCATGTGTTAATCTTATAGGTTGTTTCCCTATTGGTGCTAGATTTATCGCTACTCATATTATTGACGACGAAGTGTGTGAATCTGTACTTAACACAGTTTTCGTGCAGCCTGTAATAATTTATGTTGAAGTTTAGGAATTACATTGTGAGGAAAGAGATGTTGATAGTACTAAGGAGCATCAGAGAGCTCCAATCAGTACTGAATACATCACACTTGATTTGCAACAAACTGCTCAACAGGAAGCGTACGGGTTTGTACCAATAGAAGCTACTAATGTAGCTGGGACAAGTTTTGATTTTGTGGGTGATGCTGAAGGTGATGTTGATGATGGGTATGAAACTATGCCTTATGCAACAAGTACCGATGATGATGAGGGGGATGATAGTGATGTAGATGAGCCTTCTTTAAAGAGCAAAGATCCATCTCACAGGGTTAGAGAGCTTATTATGGACTACTCAGTTAGAACAAGCTAAACAGAGGAGAACTTACTGTCTAACAATGAGTACATGCGCCATGCTCAAACAGCTAGAGAATGAGATGAAGAGCTAACATTTGATGGGCCTTCAGATGAGTCAACTTTTGAACTTAAAAGTTGCATTCCAGATGAACTACTGAAGGTGATGCTGAAGGTGATGTTGATGATGGGTATGAAACTTTGTCTTATGCAACAAATACCGATGATGAGGGGGATGATAGTGATGCAGATGAGCCTTCTTTAAAGAGCAAAGATCCATCTAATAGGGTCATGGAGCTTATTAGGGACTACTCAGTTAGAACAAGCCAAACAGAGGAGAACTTACTATCTAACAATGAGTACATGCGCCATGCTCAAACAGCTAGAGAATGAGATTAAGAGCTAATATTTGATGGGCCTTCAGATGAGTCAACTTTTAAACTTGAAAGTTGCATTCCAGATGAACTACTGAAGGTATGTGCTTTCATGATAAGAAGCAGCTGATGTTTGCTGTTCAGGGTTGGTCTATCATCAACAATGTCGACTACGTGATCTACGCTTCAAACAAAACCAGGTTCACCATTTTGTGCACTCAATATGTGAACCAAGCTACGCCTTGCATGTGGTGCTTACATGCAAGTTCAAGTAAGAGATTGGAAGGTGCATGAAGAATTGACAGTATAGGGGCACGACATACATGTAGTCATTCAGTCCTCAGTGTCAGACATAGGTAATGTATAGCATAGCTTATCAGTTATTTTATTCAACCTACAATTAGGCGTCAACTAGATTTAAATCCCAGAGAGATTATAGGCCGTATTGAGTCCAAATTTAACATACGAGTGTCCTACATGAAAGCCTCCGATGCGCGTCGTAAGGCACTAATGGTTATTTTTGGTAGTTGGGAGGAATCTTATCGATCATTGGAGAGATTCATTTCTGTTATATGCTCAACAATGCCAGGATCGGTCTACAGAGTGCAGTCGTCAGAGTCATACAAATTTTAACGATTATTCTGGTCCTTCGAGCATAGGTTGGCAATACTGTCGCCCAGTTTTATGCCTGGATGTGACTTTCCTCCTAGGAAAGTACAGGGGGACTCTACTTAGTGCAGTTGGAATTGATGCCAACAATGATTTATTTCCACTGTCCTTTGCAGTAGTAGAATCAGGAAGTATTGAATCATGGTGTTGGTTTCTACGGACACTCTAAAACTTAATTTCATTTATCTGTACTAGAGGTGATTTGTGCATCATTTCTGACAGGCATGCGGGGTTGGTACTGAGTTGCAGGGAGATATTACCGTGGGTTGCACATCGCTTTTGCCCGAGATATCTGAGCTAGAACTTTAAAAAAGCAGTTAGACAACTTGGAGTCAGAGACGTTGAGTTCATATGCCAAAAAATGCATGTTGCCCGTAATACTGATGATATACGCATTTTTAAAAGGTATATGACTGATATTAAGAACATCAAACAGGAGGCCTACGATTGACTCGTATTAATGGATGTACATCAGTAGTCTCTTACTCATGATGATGGGTATATGTATGACACTATGATCACAAATGCAGCTGAATGCTTCAATAGTGTACTTAAGCGAGCATGTGGCTTGCCAATTCAGGCACTGGTCTCTGCAATATATTATAATATAGTCGCTACATTCATGAAACGCTTGGACTCAGCAGCATCAGCAGCAAACCAGCGCGACTCGATGTTCTCTCCCCGGGCCATGCAGGGTAGTGAACATGAGGCAAGGAGGCCAATACGAATTAACAATAATGAGTACCAAATTTTCGATGCCAGCAGCAGAACATATAAGTTAGAGCTGTATGAAAATCATATTTGTAGATATACATGCAGACGACTACAAACTTATCACATGCCACATCCTCACGTCATTTTTGTGTTAGGGCAGCAACATATAAGTCACGTTCAGTACGTATCGGCCTACTACACCTTGGACTACTACTGCAAAACTTACGATAAAACGTTTCATGTCATCCTGATTGTGATGAGTGGCCAGGACACATAAGTGCTAGGAACTTCCCAGAGTACAACCCACCAAATATTAAGAGGAAGTTAGGTCGACCACGTTCAAATAAATTCAAAAATACTATGGATGAAGATACTACAAGAAGTAACAGGATTTGTAGTGTATGCAAAAATGTTGGCCATAATATAACAACGTGCCCACAAGGTCGGCGTAGTGTGAGCTAATCGTGCAGCATCTAGATTTTGACTTTTAGTGGTTTGTATTGTAAGATGTCTATTTGGCCATTGTGTTGGCATAATAAAATGTTCTTTCTAAGAGGGAGTGTCTTAAATATTAAAAAGAAAAAAGAAAGCAAATCCCCCAAAAGAACTTTCCAAGAGGAGTACTAAAAAACATAAAGCAAACCCCACATTAACAGGAAGCCTCATACGCTAGAACAACATGCTTTGATCCAAATATAAAAATCTTCATTGTAAATGCAAATTGTATACATTGATATTATTTTAGTTTGACTTTTTTTTTCTAATTTCTAGTTATAATATGAATGTAGCAATCCTATGATACTAATGCTTATGAGAACGTGATATGTTTAGTGTTTTGATTGCATCATTGGGTTTATTTTACTATTGCAAATTATATCAATTCAGCTCTTAGACTCCATAGTTCACTTGTGTACAACTACTTTATTTTAGCACGGCCGTTCTCTTGTTTTCTTTTGGTAACACTCCAAATTTTTCCAAGTACTTTGGTAACTGTCCAATGTTTTATTGCCCATATTGAACTAAGAGATAGTAGTTTTGACAAGGGGAAACAACCATTCGATTGAAATAGGAAATATATTCCAACCTCTTTTTAGTTTGAAATAAGACCAACCCACCATAACAACATTCAATAAACTAATTTGGTATACACTTGTAATCAACAACTTCTCCCTAATTGTACTATAGGTGAATCAGATCTTTAGCTATATCATCCACATAGAAACCTAAATATTTATATTCTTGTGGAAGATAAAATTCAGTCAGAGAACACAACCATTGCTCTTTTATCTCCCATCCGGGATACTCGTATGCTCATAATAATTTTATGAATAGGGATGCATTAGACACTGATGAGAAAGCTACTTACATGATCAGCTCCAGACCTGAAATAGTTGTACCTATGTTCAATAAAGATCATCAAATCCAAATAAATATACTTGATAGAGGAAATACCCTCCTTCAACAATCATTTTCAAATCCAGACAATCAAATGGAGGAAGGGACTCAAACTCAAAGAGAGCATTTTGAAGAAGAACATTATGAAGATTTTCTCAACTTAGTTTTGAAAGAATGGCAATCCACGAAAGCCAAAAAAAATGTAGAAAGGTCCTAAGAAACTTAAAAATATCTTGATTTGGAACATTAGGGGCCTTGATAAAGCCAAAGATACTAATAGACTTAAGAGCCTTGTAAAATTACATAAACTAAGACTTTTGCTATCTTGGAACCCCTATGCACCCAAAACTTACCAAAGATCAATAGATGATTCCCCCAAATCATCATCATTTCTAATGTTAGAAATAAAATATGGTTGTTTTGGAAACCCTAGTTTCAAATCCAAGTTCTAGTTTACTCTAACCAATACCTTTGTATTCACATCCAAGATGTCAACATTAGCATATATGCAACCTTCATCATCTCTAAGAATTGGTAACTGTCCAGCCAATATTTTCCAAGTACTTTTTTTATTTTACACGCACAAAATCTGATACCCTTCGGCCCACAATCGCAGATTTTGACCAACAGAAAAGTCGTAGAAAATTTCATTACGATTCCAACAATATAAATTTTCCTCAATTCTGACACCGTTTGACTACGATACGCCTCAAATTACGGTCGCTGCATTTGGTAGCGATTTTTTTGACATCGCCAAAATCTGCAGTGCTTTGGCCCACAATCGCAGATTTTGATCAACAGAAAAGTCGTAAAAAATTTTGTTACGATTCTAACGATGAATTTCGCTCAATTCGACCTTTGTTTGACGATCGAGCAAATTCTGCGGTGTGCGCTTTCGTACGCGTGCTAAATGTGCACATGCGCAAAATCTGCTGTGCTTCGGCCCACAATCGCAGATTTTGACCAACAGGAAAGTCGTAGAAAATTTCATTAAAATTCTGAAAATATAAATTTCGCTCAATTTTGACACCATTTGACTACGATCGCGCCGCACGGTCGTTGCCCGACTTTCAACATAGCGCGTTCTTACATGCGCCAAAATCACCCACAATCACAGATTTTGACCAACAGAAAAGTCGTTGAAAATTTTGTTACGATTCTGACGATATTAATTTTACTCAATTCCAATATCGTTTGACACCGATACGCGCAAATTACGACTTTGCCTTTCAGCTCGCTTGGCTTCTTGCACATGCAAAATCTCGTGCTTGACCTACAATGAGATTTTGACCAACAGGGAAGTCGTACAAAATTTTGTTATGATTCCGACGATATAAATTTCGCTCAATTCCAACACTGTTTGACTACGATACGCACAAATTACGATTCTTACTATAAAATTAGGGTCCAATGAGAATCTGGTATTTAGTTGAGTTTCAAAGTAACAGTGACAATGAGTTTCAAAGTAATAATTCTTTTTCATTTTCATTTTTGCCTAATAACATTTCTGTTGAGTTTCAAAGTAATAGTGACATTCCTCTATTGAAGCACACAGCTTGAAATGATAAGTGAGTTTAAAGGTTCTTATCAGTAATCAAAGGACAAAATAGGTTTGGCAGGATTTTGTTATGATTTATCATTCTATAAGGAATGCAGTATGCTAATTTACTTGACTAGAAAGCTTTATTGTTTACCTTCACGAGGAAACCTCCAGCAAGCTTGAAAGTCATGACAATTATTGAAGCTAGAGTAGTTGCCTTTTTCATATCATAAGAGTAGCACCAATTGCCAGTCTGTACATGTCAACTGTTCGTTCCTTGTTTAACATAGCTCTTTCTTGAGGAAATGTGAAGATTGCTGTGAATACTGGGAAAAATCTGCAGAAAACAGCAATGAAGATTAGCAACCTTGCCTGCAAGATGGTGTGTTGCTCAAATGAGATTGCCAACAACCATCCGAGCAAGTTGAACAAGAGGATCAGTAGTTGGAGCATCAACTACGAGACCAGCCCCGACAACCACCTGCCCATTACACACCCGGTAGTGATGCGATATCGCATCGCAGGCATCGTCGGAGATAGTCGTCTGTACTATTATCTTCTGTCCATACAGGATTACATTTTATTGTATATGTACTTATCTTATTGTATCCTCTCACAAGCATCGTCAGGAACTATTTTATTGTTTTGGTTACCTTAATTTGTAAATATTCATATCTTTTTTATGCAGCTTTATTTATACAACTTTAAGTGTTTAGAATAAGTTGTACATTGATGTATTTTTTTTAGAGAGGATATTCCCTGTGGAAGTAACAGTAGAGAGATAGTTAGTTGTGTTCTAAAATTAGTTTGAGTTGGTTTCTTATCCTTGTTTGAAAAGGGTTACATTTCTAATACTAGCACATTCACTTCTTTTATATGAATGTAAGCAATATGAATAATTATCTTCAAACAATAAGACTAATGCGCTAGCAACGAATGTGTATATGTCATGACTCTTAAAACTTGTTAATTGTACTTCATTAAAGGTATTTGTTTAGCGTGAGTAATTTGAGCATTTCAACATTATCCATTTCTCAAAATCTGCTGTGCATCATGCCGCAATCATAAATTTTAACCAACAGAAAAGTTGTAGAGAATTTTGTTGCGATTCCAACGATACAAAGTTAAGCTCAATTCGATGCTATGACTCGATAAATGAAAAACGATTCTTCGAACTTTCAGCTCCGCGCACGCTTCTCGTGCATTTGCAAAATCTGCTGCGCATCAAGCCGCAATCATAAAATTTAACCAACATAAAAGTTGTATAAAATTTTGTTACAATTCCAACGATACAAAGTTCGCTCAATTTCAATACTATATGACTCGATATGTAATCGATTGCTAACTTTTAGCTCCATACCGTCAGCGCATTTTGCAAAATCTGCTGCGCATCAAGCCTCAATCATACATTTAAACCAACATAAAAGTTGTAGATAATTTCGTTACGATTCCAACGATACAAAGTTCGCTCAATTTCGATACCGTATGACTCCGATATGTACAAAATACGATTGCTGCTTATAACATTTATACTATGATATTTACAAGAATAGAACTCAAAAATTTAATGTCTTATCAAAAATAGAATCAGTATAAATTTTTTTTAAAAGTCAAATACATCTTTCTATGCATATAAAGATTATTATATTTATAAATATTAAACTTAAGATATTAAATAAGAAAATGTATAAGAATTTAGTGTTATGTATATTAATTTCTCAAAAAAAATAATAATTTATTAACCATTACAGAGATTTGATAGTCAAATTTTGGTGTTAAAATACATATGAGAGGGCAATTAGTCCACACTTGAGTTTCTCATATAATGTTTTTCCATATCAAAAAATTTAATTTTGAATTAAAAATATATTCACTTATATTTTGAAGCATAGATTGTGTGATCATTGTATGTGTTTTTCATGCATATTTATTAAACTAAGATGTCACGACCGGACACGTGCATATTTATTATTCAGCACATTTATTGTTATATCCGTAAGACTAATCACGCATTGAATGTATAGTTGTCATTCAAATCAAGTAAATATAAAATAAATTTATATAAAAATAAAATTACTTAAATTGTGCATAACTTGAAAACGCATCTAATTTAGTATGTTAAACTCAATCAAGAATATCATTATGATATTATAAATTATGTGCTTAAAGCTGAGAAAGTTCATTATTTTATAAACGTAAAAATAGACATTAAAAATATTTAGAGAAAAATAGCAAAAAAAATAATATAAAATTATTCCTATGTACAAGAGCATAATTAGTGTCAATTCTTAAAAAGTATAAATTTATATGTTAGGATAAAAGCAAAGATTAAAAAATAAAAAATTTTAAGAGATGCAAATGACTAATTTGACTATCTCATATAAAAAAAATTATAAAGTTCAAAGTGGTAATTGCGCACCTTCAATTGTGTTTGAGTTTGACTAGGTAGATTTTAATTTATTCATGTAATATTTATTATTAAAAATTAGGAAATATTTGAATAAAGATAAAATGGACATAAATAAAACATATTTGTCTTTCCAAGAAGATTTAAAATATCTAGTTTATTTATCTATTTTTAGCTTCAACAAATTTTGAAACTAATTTTTTAATTATTTTTTTATGAGGTATTGAACCAATTTTAAAATATATGTGCATATATATGTAATGATACCCATATTCTCATTCAAATTCAATGGATAGTAGCAAATCGTGAGCTCTAGGTTTTGCTACCTTGGCTTCTGGTTCCGGGCTTGGGGGTTTCCTGGTTGTCTCTTTACTCCTTCGCCAGGTAAGTGTGGGTCTTTCTCTGCTCTCCTTTAGTAGTTTCTTCTGACCACCAGCCTTTGGCTGGAGGTCCTTCGCTGCCCTCTTCCCTCTCCGTTCGCTATGACTTCCTCAGCCAACCCTTCCTTCTCTCTTCATTTTCCCTCTCTAAACTCTGCTAACCTCCCCTCATCTATTTTGGGTGCCCCTCCTAGGAGTCATTCTTCGTCAGGGCTCCAACCCCTTTCTTAGACCCCAACCTTACATTTGGAAAGATTTGCTTCTTGCTAGTAAGAATAACAATAAATCTTATGCTCTTTCCTACGTTCCCTGTGAAATCGATGAAGTTTGTTTCTCTGAAGAGGAGCTTCAGGAGGGATAGAAGGATTGGAGTTTATCCCTGATTGGCCATGCTTTAGGAAAAAGACCCTATTACAGCTCTTTACTTGCGGCTACCAAGAAAAAATGGAACTTTAAAGGGGGGTTAGAGCTGCTCACTCTAGAAGAGGATTTTTTCCTCTTCAAATTCTCATGCAGGAAGATTTCAACTTGGTGGGCTTGAGTGGACCTTTCAAATATTTAAATTTCTCTTTGGATTAAACTGCTAAATTTTCCCCTCTGCTGTTGGAATGAGGCTGGGTTCTCCAAAGTTGCGAGCTTGATCGGTACTCCCCTTGTTGTGGACAATTTGACTGCTTCTAAGTTACGAATCAGCTTTATCAGAGTCTGCGTTCAAGTTTTCGTGAACTCCCCCTCTCCCTGACTCCATCAATATCAACTTGAATGGCTTGAAATTTAAACAGGATATCCTATATGACTTGAAGTCGAAAGCCTGCAACAAGTGCTCTTCCTTCTCTCATGATGATAATTCTTATCCTCTCAACCCTTCCAAGCTATGCTTTGCTAGGGGCAGGAGTAGGAGCAGGCCACCTAGGCCCTATGTAAGCAATTCTCCTCATATTCCTCAACCAACTTCCTTAGGTGAGGAGCCCTATGCCTCATTGATCCCCTCTTTAACTAAACCCCATGATGATGTTTTAACCGCTCCTAATCTTCCTATCATTGATCTCAACCAACTACTCGTTCAATCCCCTCCTCTTTAGGAAGATCAAATTGATCCGATTGATCCGATTACAATTTTGCATTCCTCATCTCCTACTTCTAAGGCTTTGATTTCAAACACTTCCTCCTCCTATAATATTATAACACGTTCAGCCACTCTCTCTCCAAACCACCATCAAGTCAATAAGGAAGCTGAACTTGCACATATTACCTCTGAGAAAGCCGCTGCTGATCTCGAAAAAGGCAAGCATCACTCCCCAGAAAGTAAAAGTAATTTTGTCCTCAAATAAAAAAAAGAAAGAGAAGAAAGGCAAACTGTCTTCCACATCTCGATCCTCCTCATGTGATTTCTAGTCATAGGAAGTTAGAATGTTCGTAACATACAAGATGAAGGGCGCTCCCTTGACTTCCGCAGACTTATTATTATCTTCAATCTTGATGTTCTCTACCTTTTGGAAACTAAGCTATCTCCTGTCTCTCTCAATGACAAGCTCCTTCTCAATAAGCTAAGTCTCTTACTAGAAGAAGACAATGCTAGCAATTTTGAATGTAGTCAAGGGGGGAGCATCTGGATCAAGTGGAACTCTAGTCTTGTCTCCTTTAGACCGATTATGGTTTCTTCCCAACTCATACATGGGGAAATGCCCATAAATAGCACCTTTTCTTTTATGTTCACTTGCATCTATGCCTTTAATGGTGCTCGAGATTGTCTCTCCCTTTGTTATGCTATCAGGGGCATGCACTCATCTATAAACTCCCTATGGCTGCTTATGGGGATTTCAATTGTGTGCTCTTCAACTCTAATAAAGCTGGCGGCAACGTTATGCCTCTAAACAAAACCTTAGACTTTAGGGATTATATCCAGGATTGTGAGCTACTTGATCTTCCTAGTATTGGCCTAAGATTTACTTGGTCGAATCAACAAGAGGATCATTTCATCCAATCAAAAATTAATAGAGTCCTATGTAATATGAGGTGGTTGGAGGAATTCCCCTTCTTTCTATAAGGTTTTCACTCCCTCTCCCACTCTCCTCTCATCACTTTCTTGAAACACCGACCCCCATCCTCCCATAGATTTCTTTTCAAAAATTATTGGGCTACCATTCCTGAAATTTCTGAGGTGGTCTCCAAGGCCTGGAATACCTTCATCAAAGGGGACCTTTTGTTTGTCTTCTTTCAAAAACTCAAGAAGGTGAAAGGGGCTCTCAAATGCATGATTAAGGGTTCCTCTTCCCTCATCCTCCAGATTGCTGAAACAAAGAAGAATCAAGAGAGGCTATTGCTCTCTCTAGAGAATAATCTTGAGAATGCTAATCTTATAAGACAAGCTAAGGAAGTTAACTCCCTCTACTCTGAACTGGTTAAAAGGGAAAGTTTGTGGTTAAAGCAAAGGGCAAAAATTCAGTGGCTCACCCATGCTGAAGATGATCTGAAATTCTTTTATGGCTCTATTAAGGAGAGGAATAGTGCCAACCTCATTAGGGAGTTACACACTTCTAAAGGTGTCATCTCTAATCCTGCTATAATAGCCGATGAAATCTGCTCATACTATGCTTCTCTTTTCAATAGATGTGGGAGCTAATCTTAATCTTCAAGACATTCCTTGTGGCTCAACTCTCTCTCTCTCTCTCTCTCTCTCTCTCTCTCTCACAAGCCAACGAATTAATTTTAGAAGTCAGTGATTTGGAAATCATTCATGCCTTTCATAGCATCAATGAAACCAAATCCCCTAGGTCTGATGGCTTTAACTCTAAATTCTTTACACACTATTGGGATATCGTTGGCAAACAATTCCTTCATGCCATCCAGCATTTCTTCAGAACCCAGAATCTCCCTCAACAATTCAAACATAGCCTCATAACCCTTATACCCAAGACTAGACATTCATGCTCCTTATCTGATTTTAGACCTATATCCTTATGCAACACCTTCTACAAGGTTATTGCTAAAATACTAGACTACTGATTGAAGAAGGTCTTGCACTCTATTATCCATCCAGCTCAATCAACATTCATTCAATCTAGGGATATAGCAGACAATATTTCCTTGACACATGAAATTTGCTTTGATTTCATTCCCAGTCGCAAGACACAGATGTTTATTGCAAAGTTAGACTTGATGAAAACTTTTGATTCTATTAACCGATCATTTCTTTTAGCTAGGCTTAAACAGAAAGGATTTCCTCAGCTCTTCATCAGATGGATTGAAGCTTGCATTACTAATGTGCCATTCTCTGTTATGATGAATGGTGAAATTAAATGATATTTTGCTTCTTCAAATATCTGCGACAACATTGTCCCCTCTCCCCTCTTCTCTTTATAATTGCCATGGATGCATTATCCTATTTACTTGATCGAGAGGTGGAACGCGAACATTTTTCTGCCTTAGTCCTTAACCAGCGCAATCTCTCTCACCTTCTCTTGCCGATGATCTGTTAGTCATGGGACATGTTAATCACCAATCTACTAACTCCTTAAAGTTTTCTCTTGATGCTCTTTATGCCTCTCTAGGCCTGGAAATGAATAGGGATAAGTCAATGATTTGCTTCTCTAAGTCTTTTAATAGTGCTGCCCAATTCAATGAGATTTTGGACATCGAGTGATTCGATCCCTTTTAAATAGTTGGAGCTTCATCTAGTGGCAGGCACCGCCAAAACTATACACTTCTCCATGCTTTTTTATAGGCTTTTTTGGTTGTAGGTGAAATCCAAACTTCTCTCTCTTTGGGAGGCGGTTGGAATGAGTTCTAAGGAGATGCTTTATTTCACATAAAAAAGCTCTTTTTTTACTCATATAATGGAGTACATAACATATAACTTAGACATAATCTTTGACATATCAATGATATGATTTATATAAATAGTATATAATTCTTATATATTTACATATCTAATACATGCACTTTATTATTTACATGAATATCACTCAAAATTTTAATATCACATTAAAAATAGAATTGATATGACACTGAAAATTTTACTAGTTGAAGCGTGAATCTTGATGTTAAAAGCAAACTGATCCAAAGTTGAAATTGGTCGAGATCGAGCACATAAATTATCATTGGAAACTTTGGGATATTAGTTAAATCCTTAAATAACCCTCAAACATGGAGTGTTTATAGTCAAATCAAGCGTCCCGACAAGCCGGATCTAACAAGCTCAAGATCTTAAAATTCTGACTTTATTTGAGCATTCAAATATTTAAAATATATCAAATAATCAAAGAGATCATTTTGAGCCGTCCGATGAAGTGGAGTGGTACGAGTTTTGCATGTATTTATAGAGACGCCACTTCTCCAATATATAAATATCCCCTCATTCCTCATATGAGGGGAGCAAAAAGCAAGAGGGCGGAGAGACCTCTAAAACTTGAAGATCCTCCAAGCACAATCGTGCCACCACTCGACGGTCGTCAACCACCGCCGCCAGCCGCCACTGATCCTCGCTATCGTCAATCTCTATCGGTCTCCATCATGATGACCTTCATCTTCAGTCGTTGTTCCCCGCTGTTCACCATCATCTACTACCACTAGCAAATGTTATAACTGACCGTCATACATCTCAGTTGTTCTCATATATAATTTAATCCCATTATCGGGAAGATTTTGTACTCTGAAATAGATACATAGTGGATGATTTTTACTGGGCTAGCCCCCTTAGTTTTTTCCTCTTTTCAAGGTTTTCCATATTAAAATTCTGGAGTTTTCTTGTTCACTCTTTAAATACATGTGTATGTGTGTGCTGGATTTCATAACAAGGCTAAGGTGTAAACTTTCACTCTACGATAATTAGTTTTCTAGCACGCAATAATTTGGCACCGTCTGTGGGAAGAGAACTCTTTAATCATAATTTCTGTGAACACCCTAAATTATGGCCAATAGGCGCAACACTCGTAACAACGGAGCCTCCCGCTCCAACTCCTGCCACTCTCAAAATCAATCCTTGAACTAAGGATTCCAAGCTCTTACTCCTGCCGTGACCACTGTGAAGGCGATGAGAATCTCTTTAGAAGATGATTAATGAATAAGAGTCTCAAAATGAGATAATTTGACTTTTGCGAGGAACACAACATCCACTACCGTGGCAAACACATCTCCCCCAAGATCGATCATTAGTCGTGGGAGGTCAAAATGCTAATCTCCTTGATACTGAAGTTCCTCCGCGTAGAGACTATGATGCTGATCTCATTGACACTACTAGTTTTACTCATTCATCATGTGCAGCTCAACCAACTATTAATCCACCCATTATTACTAGTAGCTTGACACATTCTTGTCCTGTTGACCCCACTCGTCATGTTATACATGCAGAATTATGACGCTTAATGCAAGACAAATTTCACCTTCAAGATAGAAATCATCTTCCCCCTCACCGCGACTATGAAGAATCCTCACCTTTAGCTGAAGCTATTCTTCAACATCCTATTCCCGTGGGTTTCAAGCTTCGAGCATTGATTCTATGATGGGTGACCCACATGAACACATCGACCATTACAGGACTATTATGCATATCCAATGAGCTCCTGACACACTGCTTTGTCAGGTCTTTCCCGTTACTCTCAAGGGACAAGCTCGCACTTGGTTCTACTCCCTTCCAAGGGGATCCATCCGTACCTTTGATGAACTCGCTAAGATTTTTGTGGAGTAGTTCATTGCAAACTAGAGGATCATTAAAGATTCCTCCCATCTCTCTGGCATTCGTCATAATGAGGGTGAATCACTTAAGGAATACTTCCAGAAGTTCTCCTTAGAAGCTCGCCAAATACCTAGAGTACCACAACTATTAAGAGGAGTTTTCCTTGGAGGACTCCATCCAGCCTTTTTTGTCACTAATGTGAGACATGGTCTTTTATACTTAGTTCATCGTGTAAAGCACAAATCTCTATCGATGCTATTAATGCCATCATAAATAATTTGAACAATCTATGGGGAAAGCGTGGGGATCAAGGATCCCATCAAAAGAAGCAACAAAACACTCTCCCTCCCGCCCATATCAATGACGTGAACCACGACCCGAAAAAGAATACATGCTGCTAAACACATCGCGTATTAACCTCCTAATGGCTATTCAAGATGAAGAAAATATTAAGTGTCCGCATCCACTAAAATCAAATTCAAGAAATTAGGAGCAATATTGTCACTTCCATCAAAGTCGTGGATATACTGCTGAGGCATGCAAACAACTCACAGAAGAAATTGAGAGGCTCATTCAATAAGGATATCTACATTAATTTGTGAAGAATCAATCAACTCAAACAAACATACCTCCAACTGGGGGGCAACTGGGATAATCATCACACAAATAACAAAACAATCAACAAACAGTTGGAGAAATTGAAACAATCACAGGAGGACCAATACTATCTAATCAAGTTCTCATTACCATCTCTGAAGAGCTGGAGTTAAAGAAGTCTTGTATTGATCATTCCATCACTTTTAATGACTCAGACTTAGAAGGAGTACAAGTTCCTCATCAAGATCCACTTATCATCATCACAGGGATCGGTGACCCATGCTATAATGTTAAGAGAATTTTGATTGACAATGAGAGTTCTGTTGATGTCTTATTTTACTCCACATTTCTTAATATGGACTTGGTTAGGGAAAAGCTTCAACCCACTGCAGGACCATTGTACGGGCTTGATAATCACCCTGTGTGAGTAGAGGGGACAATCACCCTTCCTGTTCTCCTTGGTGAATTTTCTCGATAAGTGGCTCATTTAATCCAATTCATGGTGGTCAAGTCAGATTCAACATATAACGTTATCTTTGAAAGACCCCTCCAATCAATTTTCGGTGCAGTCACTTCTGTATCTCATCTTAAGATGAAATTTCCAACCCCCGTTGGAGTTGGAGTGGTCTATGGAAATCAACAGATAACACAATCATGTTATCTCAGATAAGCTCAGCCACACCCTCCTGTGAACTTCAGCATCAAAGATTTTAATTTTTGAGATGAAAAAGTACCCCAGAAAGCTTCGCCTGTAGAAGACTTGCTCTCTCTTGCATTATCAAATGACCAACCACTATGAACAGTGCAAGTGAGATCTTTGCTCTCAGACGAACAAAGGAAAAAATACACAGACTTCTTGTGCAGAAATCAAGACATCTTTTCTTGGAGTCTGACAGATATGCCGGGGGTCGACCTCAATGTAATCATGAACTCCCTCAAGATTGATCCAACATTCAAACCAATCATCCAAAAGAAATGGAGTTTTGCACCTGATCGTCTCTAGGCTATTGAACAAGAAGTTAACAAGCTCATAGAAGAAGGACTCATACGAGAGGTACATTACCTGACATGGCTAACAAATGTTGTCATGGTTAAGAAAATAAATAGAACATGGAGAATGTGTATTGATTACACTGACCTTAACAAGGCTTGCCCAAAAGATAGTTTTCCTCTTCCTCGAATTGATCAATTGGTTGATGCTATGTCTGGACATCAAATGCTCAATTTTTTGGATGCTCACTCTGGTTACAACCAAATAAAAATGAACCCAATGGATGAAGAAGCTACAATATTTCAAACATATAAAGGTTTATACCGTTACCAAGTTATGCCATTTGGATTAAAAAATGCTGGTGCTACCTATCAACGCCTTATAAATAAGATTTTTAAAGACCTATTATGCCGCAAAATGGAGGTATATGTGGATGACATGTTAGTGAAAAGCTTGGAAGAATCACAACATATTTTTGACTTAGAAATATGCTTTAATCTTCTTCGACGTTACAACATGTGACTTAACCCAACCAAGTGTGCTTTTGAGATTACGTTAGAAAAATTTCTTGGATTCATGGTAACCCACCGTGGGATAGAGGCCAACCCCAAGAAAATCAAAGCTCTCAAAGATATGACTCATCTGAAGAATATCAAAGAAGTTCAACATTTGAATGGATGAATTGATGTGTTATCCTACTTCCTAGCCTGTTCTAGGGATAAATATCTATCATTCTTTAAAATATTAAAGGGAGCTAAAAATAATAATTTTCAATGGACTGATTAATGTTAGTCAGCCTTTGAGTAGCTAAGGGAGTATTTAGCATCTCCACCCCTACTATCCAAGCTTATTCAAGGAGAGATGTTATACTTATTTCTCTTCCCACGATAAGCTTCTTTAGTGCGAGAAGAAAATGTGATACAATGACCAATTTATTATGTCGAAAATTCTCTCGATATAGAAAGTCGTTATCCACTTGCGATAAGGTGGCTCGATTTAGTTTTCTCGGTATAAAAATTGTACTTCCAAGCTCACACTATCGGCGTTTACACTCATTTACCATTTAGGGCCATCCTACAGAAACCAAAAGCATCTGGGAGGTTAATCAAGTGGCATGTAGAATTGTGAGAGTTTGATATAAATTTTCTACCTCACCCTGCTATAAAGTCTCAAGTACTAGCAGACTTTATTGTGGAATGCACTGCCCCAACTCCAGAGGAGCTATCTGCTACATTCCTTTCATCTCCTTAATGGACCCTCTATGTTGATGGAGCTTAAGGAAGTATTGGTGTTGGTGCAAGAATCTTACTTATTTCCCCAGTGATACCTTAGAGTAACTTACTAAAATTTCCTGCAACTAATAATATGACTGAATATGAGGCTCTCATAGCAAGGTTGAGACTCGCCATTGACTGTGAAGCTCAAGACTTAATGATCTACACTGGCTCTCAACTTGTCACCTCCCAAGTTGAGGGAAAATTTAGTACTCATAATCTTCAGCTAGAATAATATCTCCACTTGGTGAAGTCTCTTCTTGCCCATTTCAAGACACATCAAATAGTTCACATCAGAAGAATACCGATGACTCTGCCAAGCTTGCTACATCACTCTGGGGATCTATTTAAGAGAAGGCATGTTGAAGAAATATATTTTTCTAGTATCCAAGGGTCATGGGTAATTCAAGCAATTAATGAGATAAAGGGACATTCGTGGATGGATCCCATCCTGTCTTTTCTACAAGAAGGAACCCTTCCTGAAGACCCAACTTCTGTAGCTCATCTCCAAAGACAAGCTTCAAACTTTACTATTATCAGAGGTGAACCATACAAATGAGCTTTCTCTGGACCGTTCCTCAAATGCCTCTCACCTTCAGAGGCCGATTATGCATTAAGAGAGGTTCACTCAGGGATATGTGGAGAACACCTAGGAGGAAGGGCTAGCCTTAAAATTATAAGGCAAGGGTTCTATTGGCTTACGATGGCGATGCCTTGGAGTTCACAAAAAAAAGTAAGTTGTGGTTGCACTCTAACCTCCCTCACATGGCATACAGGCTCATCCATTCAAAGCCCTTGGCCTTTTTTTTTAGGGGAATTGATATCATGGGACCTTTTCAGATAGCATCAGGGCAACGTAAGTTTACCATTTTAGCCGTCGACTACTTCACTAAATGGGTGGAAGTCAAACCACTCGCTAAAATCACGGAGGTAAATGCTAAATAATTTATTTGGAAAAATATAGTATGTCGATTCAGTCTTCCTGTAAAGATCATCACTAAGAATGGAACCCAATTTACTGAAAAAGTCTTTACGTACTTTTGCAAAGATCTTCACATTCAGCTGCTACATATGACTGTAGCACATCCTCAAACAAATGGACAGACTGAAGCAACTAACAGGACTATACTCAAAGGACTAAAAACGTGTCTTGAGAAGGTTGGGGGGCAATGGGTTGATGAGCTCTCTAATGTTCTTTGGGCTTAGCACGCCCTCTCATTAGTGAGACACCATTTAACTTGTGTTTTGGCACATTATAGATAGATATCGGGGTTCCAAGTCCAAGAGTTCAATTATTCGATCATGATGGTAATGAAGAAAATCTCAACAACACGACTCGCTCCCAAACCCTGACATGGTGGTTGCTTCCTATCACCAAAAGCTCATGACAGAAGAGTAAAACCTCGTCATATCTGCGATGACTTGGTGCAAAGTCTCAACTAAAAAGACCCTCAACACAATAAACTCTCACCTCTTTGGGATGACCCATATGTGGTTATAGCTCTGGTAAAGCCAGGAACATTCAAGCTCAAGGATCCAAAAGGAAAAACTTTACCTCGAACTTGGAACCGAGAATCTCAAAATATTATCGTAATTCCTCGCATAATTATTACAACTTTTACTTTGTCTCGTTTGTCATTTCCTCTTCATGTAGCCGACCCCACTTAGTGGGATAAAGACTTGTTGTTGTTGTCGTCATTTCCTCTTGAAACTCATATCCTGTTAAAATCGTCTTTATGATTGTACCAACTTATTAGAGTAATGAATTTATAGCTTTTATCTTACAAGCTTGTTTCTTCTTTAATCCTCCCACTTGAGAAATATGCAACTCACGTTGTATCTCAGCTAATCAATCCCGGATGGACCTCTTCCATTGTAAGTCAAGTAATACTTTGGCTAATAGGATAAGTCAAAAGATCTGGTGGACATTATCCCTCTTCCATACTTACATCATTTCTTTTGGATACCAGGATAGGTCAAATGGTCCTTGGAGGACATCGTGTTCAGTATTGAAGAATTTTAAATATATATATATTAATATATATATATATATATATATATATATATATATATATATATATATATATATATATATATATATATATATATATATATATATATATATATATATATATATATATATATAATATTTAAAATTTATATAAATAATACTTAAATATTTAATATTATACTAAAATAATGCTATCCCTAATTTATTTATATTTATAAATTATAAGTTATAAATTTTTGATATGTAAGTATATAACAATAATTTTCTAATCTTGAAAAATATTCGATAACGATTTTTTAGCAGTTTGTAAAACAATTTATAGGGCATGGCATAAAAGGATAAAGCTATATTTAAAAGTGATATATTTTATTGCTAAGACGTATGAGTGTTTCTTTTATCTCACTTTGACTTTCCGTCAGAGTTCGTATTTTCCAACCGCAGTTAGTGTTAATGGCGAGATTTTTGTGAATAAATATTTACTTATTCAGCACTAACATAAATATTTATTCAAATATAATATGGGCTCATTTTATTTATTCTGCACTAACATAAATATTTATTCAAATATAATATGGGCTAAAAAATGAGTAGATCACACATCTAACAAATGTATACGTATGCTATGCATTTGTTGAATATTTTTCATCATCCATGTGGAGTTGACCGAAGATGATCCCATCTATGACCTGCTGGCTCAGTAGCAGATGCTTAACCCATCACTTTTCGGATATATATATATATATATATATATATATATATATATATATATATATATATATATATATATATATATATATATATATATATATATATATATGTATATATTCATATAATTCTATAATTTGATAAATTAAATCATAAATTTAGATTATTAAAAATTCATTATATTATAAATAGACATCATGGATCATATATACTTGTAAATCACTTAGCTTAGAACTTGTGCCACCTAGATTATAATAATTTACCTTTTGACTATTATAATTGACCATTTCTTAGTCTTCACTTTTCTTTACTCACTTGAAAATCTCCTAATATTGTTTACATTTTAAGATTAGTCAATTCACCAATTCTATCTAATAATCCTCTCTCTCAAAGACATTTCAATGGCTTCCACTATGGCACTATTAAATATTTTTTGAATGTTTATCATAACTTCCAAAACTCAGATAGATTTGGGTGCCCTCTTTCATAAGATTATTAACATTTTACTAAGACTTCCTTGAAGTATTCATTAGCCTAGTAATGATAAGAGAAGAATGTAGTTGACTTATAAGTTGGATCAACTTACATGAGGTGGATCAACAACGAGCAACTCTCAAGATTACTTTCAAGCTATGAAGCATCTAGCCAATGACTTGGTGTATTTGTATCCATTTTTTTTTGCTACTAATGTTTGTAGGGTGTGACTTAAATAACTGTAGATGAGATTCAAACTCAAGATCATGTCAATAATTTTTAGCTAATTGGCACACACAAAAATATCTGAACTCTTGTAATTTGAAGGCATTAAGGAATCCTGAAAATTCACACAAAAATAATTGGGCAAATACATCATCAAAGATTTTATTATAGAACTAATCTCCTGCAAGTTACAAGATGGTGAAAGCCTGAAATTTCCCATACTTTGAAACTTCTTTGAATAAGAAAAATAATTATATTATTAATCTTAAAATTCAAAGTGTTTTTTTTTTTGAAAAATTTCACTTAGCAATTGGAGGATGATATAAGCACTCTAAATATTCCATGTCCTTACTACATGAATATCAAGGAGATAAAAAAAAAACTTAGATCATATATTTTGTATTTTAATTTTGAAATCTTATACCCCCTCAATCTAGTTAGCATGATGCATTGCAACCATCAAAAACTCGATCTACAACATACAATATTATCAAGCTATTTTAAAGTGATGATCAAATGTTGTAACCTCTCAAACAAGACTATCTGATAATGATGTATGTGTGATAACTTTATATACTCTAATCTTTAAGATCATCATTAGAGTGACTAGGCTTTAAGGCCTAATCTTAAGGCACAAGCTAATACATGTTACCCAATCATTCATAATAAAACTCATTATAGCCTATAAGATCCATCAGCATGAATCATAGATGTTATTTGTATAAGACACTTTAAAAATAATATGTATTACTCCTACATCTCTTTATTGAGTAGTCATATACTAATTCTCCTTATGATAATGATAACATAACTAAATTAGTTTTTTTTCAATCATGATGATGGGAGGACACTTTCTTAAATGAAAGTAGAGACAAGTGAATGCACTATAGTAAAAATAAGGTAACTACTAAACTCTTGAGTTAATCCATGTCAATCAAAAACCCATTCAAATATTAACTTGCTAGATCCATCAAATGGAAAAGCATTTAATTATAACATAAATAATTATCATTTTTTTATAATTCTGTTGACCCTTAATATTATTTCATTTATTGATAAAAAAAAGATGAAAAAAATGGGCGTTGCTCACACGCACGATCGCGCTTCATTATTCCCCCCACCCCCGGCTCCAACCCCTTCAACCACAAAAGAAAGAGAAAATATTATGTCCGGAGTCCGCACGTAGCTTTACGTGCGAACTCCAATCCTGGCCAACACGTGTGATTTTTTTGCCATTTTAGAGATTACTATCGGATGGATGATGATGATGTTTATCCTGACACCGACCACCTCTCAAATAGTGGGAGAAGAATCGTCTTTGGAATGCACGAGAGGAATTTAAAATATATATATATATATATATATATCTAGATTTAGGGTTTAGGTGTATATTTTTTTCTTACAAACTGAGCTCAGAGAGAGAAAAAGAAAATATCATTTCCTTTTTACGAAAGAACCATGAAGATGGAGAACGAATTTGGAAGTTATGGCCTTGAGGAAATAGTTGATGATGTATTAAGAAAAAATTCATCGTTAATTTTTCTCACTGTTGTATACGTATAATTTTTTATGGTTTGTTAGTGTTATTCCTTGAAATTCTTTTATTTAATGTATATTCCTACACTCTTTAGAGTTCTTTGCAAGAGGACTTTGTTTGTTTTGAGAGATTTTTGCATCTGTACTCTCTGTACTCTCATGAGAGTATAGATGATTTTCTGAATAATTTTGCAGTTTATTTTGCCTGGATGGAGAGAATATGATCATTACATTCTATTAAAAACAATTTTCTTTGGTCTGTTTGGAGGAAATGTGTTCATTACAATCCATCACAAATAATTTGGAGGCTGTTTGGTTATTTTTTAGTGTTATTTTGCATATGTACTCTCTTGAGAGTACAGATGATTTTTAGACATTTTCTCTAATTTCTTCGGACTCGTTGTTAAGATTATTTTCATTACATATGTACTCTATACTCGTATTTCTCCTGAGAGTATAGAGCATTTTTGTCATTTTTTTTCCTATTTCTTTGGCCTATTTGGAGGAAATATGTTCATTAGGAATAATTTGGAGGATGTTTGGTTGATTTGTTAGTATTTTCTTGCATCTGTACTCTCTGTACTCTCATGAGAATACAGATAATTTTTGACCATTTTTTCCAGTTTCTTTGGCCTGGTTGTTGAGATTAGGTTCAGTACATTCCGTTGGAAGCAATTTGGCAGTTGTTTGGATGGTTTCTAGGGGATTTTTGTATATGTACTCTTTGTACTCTCATGAGAGTACAGATGATTTTGCCAATATTTTTGCAGTTTATTTGGCTTGTTTATAGAAAATATGTTCATTACAATCCATTAGTAACAATTTTGTAGGGTGACTTGGTTAGTTTTTATGGTTGATTTGCATCTGTACTGTCATTTACTGACTTTTCATTTTGAAGTTTACCATGTCTGGGAAAAGGATAACTTCGAGATGCAGTCCTACCACCGCTCTAATGGTGTTTGATAATACTGCAACACTCTTTAGTAATAAAGTCATTGACATTTTACAGAGGTTTCATCTACATCAATTCATTAGACTCCACAGAATTTAGCAAGACTCAATTACTTTTACCTCAATCCTATCTTGCTAGGACATAGAGAAGCAGATTTTCATTCTGGGTGGGCAGTGCATTCCTTTCACCCCCGATGAAGTTACAATGATAATAGGGATGCCAAATAGAGGGGAGAAGGTCTTATGGCATAGAGGGAATGTGCTATCTGTGAGGTCAGCATTTCCAGTGAGGAAGCCCTTAAAGAGCATCTTGAAGGTAAAACACACAAAGCAAAATAAGTCTTATAGAAAGCAAAAGAAGCCTTAAAGAGCATCACCTCCGATGAAGTTGCAGTGATAATAGGGATGCCAAATAGAGGAGAGGTCTTATGGCATAGAGGGAATGTGCTATATGTGAGGTCAACACTTCCAGTGAGGAAGCCCTTAAAGAGCATCTTGAAGGTAAAAAATATAAAGCAAAAGAAGCCTTACTGAGCAAGAAGATTGCCCCCTCTGTACTCTCTATACTATCTGTACTCTATGTACTCTTCTCAACTAATGGGTAACTTGATATAATACTGTTTATGTTTCTATGATGATTTCTTTACTTGCTTGGAGAAAATATGCTTAATTTTGATATTCAAATTATATCACAATTTAAATTCAGATCAACTGAAAAAAGTGAAGTTAAAATTTACATCATCTAAAATTTATTAATTACAGTAATTTGTATTATGAAATATCTAATAATTATGATTGAATGATACTTGGTATGTCAAATCAGACGCTAGTAATAAACTATTATACTCAGGCACATTCATAATGCAACAATTTGAAAGTATCATATGAAATAAATTAATATTATTGATAAATTTATAAGTAATTACTAAACTAATATCATCAGTACTAATATAATCTTCATTACATAATTTTTTTTCTTCGACTTTTATTAATCTTGTTGATAGGAACATACAGACTTATCAAATTTTGTAATGCATGCAATAAAAAGTATTTCATAAAATGTAGAGTACTTTATAGAGTACATATCAAACTATATAATACCTACAATGAAAATCATCTCATCCTCATAAGCATGGTAGAGCCATCAATCAGATGCGCTTACCCTGGCCCGACCTGACCCGTCTCATTCAAATAGTAGGAGAAGAAGCATCGTTGGAATGTGCAGAAGAAATTTAGAAGAAATATATATCTAGATTTAGGATTTAGGATGTATTTTTTCTTGCAAATTGAGCTTAGAGAGAGAAATAGAAAATCTCATTTCCTTTTTCTGAAAGAACCATGAAGATGGAGAACGAATTTGGAAGTTATGACCTTGGGAAAATAGTTGAGAATGTATTAAATAAAAATTCATCGGTAATTTTTCTCAACTGTTGTATACGTATAATTTTTTTTACAGTTTATTAGTGTTATTCCTTGAAATTCTTTTATTAAATGTATATTTCCTACACTGTTTGGAGTTCTTTGAGAGAGGACTTTGCTTATTTTGAGGATCTACTTTGCATGGGTATACTCTCTGTAATCTTATGAGAGTACTGACCATGCTAGAAGAGTACAAGGGCTATTTTATGCATGCATGAGCAAATTTGACTCAGAGGAAGAGTTTGAAGAAGCTTGGTCTGCCATGCTAGAAGAAGGCAATTTGCATGATCATGCTTGGCTGTCTGAGCTATATAAAATTAGATTCAAGTGGTCCACTGCATTCAGCAAAGACTCATTTTGCATGGGCATCTTGTTAACGCAACGTAGTGAGTCAATGAACAACGTATGCACAGAATCTCTAAACTAACAAGTTTGCTCACAAATTATTTCTTAGGGTTGGAGAAGGTTATGGAGACATGGAACCAGAATGAACATGATGAAGATTCAAGTGTAGCTAGTCATCGATTGTTCCTGTTATTAAGATCAGCCCAATTCTAAAACAAGCTGCTATATTTTATACAAGAAAGCTTTATACTATGTTTGAGAAAGAATTTTTGCATGGAGTTGGAGGCCTATCAAGAATCGGTCGATGACGCCCCATGGAGTATTTGGTGAGAAACTTAGAGAATAAAAATTCATCCAAAACATGGATTGTCCATTTCAATGAGACTACCCTAGATGTAACTTGTACTTGTAAGAAATTTGAAATGATGGGATTACTTTGTGCCAATTATATCAGAGTTCTTAGTTAGGAAGATGTAGTGCACATTCCAGATAAGTATCTTCTCATGCGATGGTCTACTAGAGCAAAGAGGTATATTTACATCGATAGTGCATATAGAAAATTAAGAGATGTCGAAGGCACAGATGGAAATGGCTATTCCTCATTACGCTATTTGTTGCTCTTAAAGCAAAGTAGTGCATAGAGTTTACCCCTATTAAGGACTTTGTAATCCTTAGACTGTGGCAATAAAATTTCTCATATTTTACCAAATTGCAGCTTCTGATTGATGAGTCCACCTTGCTTACGAGGATGAGCTGACTTTTATTGCAGGCATTACATAGTTTGATATATACTTTATAAAGTACTCTACATTTAATGAAATGATTCTTATTGCATGCATTACAATTTTTGATAATATGTTCCTATCAACAAGTTTAGTAGATGCCGAAGAAAAAATAATTCTGTGATGAATATGATATTAGTTTAGTAATTATTTATAAATTTATCAAAAAATTTTATTTAATTCAGATGATACTTTCAGTTATTACATTATTTGAAAAAATTCCTCATCTTAAAATATAGAATTTGCTCCACCGTGCCTTCAAAATTTATATTTCTGAGTAAGACGTTGGTAAGCCACATCATCGATAGTTTATTTGTCTATTTTAGCACATGTTTCAATAGAAAGTAGGTTTTAAGAAGCATGATTTTGACTACTAGAAAGTAATTTTATGCATTCACAAAATTCTACCACATTTTTAAAGATCATAATTTTCTTTATTAAAGAGTTAAGTTTAATAATCGCATCTACTTATATTACGCTTCACATGCTAAGTAGTTCATATTGCTTCTCTTGCATACTTTGAGATTGAGGCATTCTGAATGTGGCTGAGTATAACATAAATTTTAGATAATATAAATTTTAATTTCACTTTTTCAGTTGATCCGAATTTAAAATATGATATAATTTGAATATCAAAATTAAGCTTATTTTCTCCAAATAAATAAAGTAATCATCATAGAATCGTAAACAATATTATATCAACTTCCCATGAGTAGAGAAGAGTACATAGAGAGTCCAGAGAGTCCAGAGAGTCCAGAGAGTCCAGAGAGTATAGAGAGTACAGAGAGTACAGAGAATACAGAGGGTACATAGATTATAGAGAGGGTTCACATGCAAACTGCACAGAAAGCTAATAAAAAAGCAACCGAGGAGCATTCAACTTGCTTTATGGTTATAGTGAACAATTTCTCTCCGTCTTGCAAAGAAAAAGTGGAAATGGGAAAAAATAAGCAAATAATTTGTACTATGAGGAGAATACAAAGAGTTAAGCTACATAACACCTCAAATATTCTTATAGTCAGCCTTCAAACTACCTGCAATGGAATAGAGAGTATAAAGAGTATAGGAAGTACAGAGGGTATAGAAAGTACAGAGAGTCCAAATAGTACAGAGAGTTACGACAAAACACATCTCTGTAGAGCAGCCCAACTTCAACCAGATTGCTGCAGATGTTCTCTGATAATCATAATTTATCCAAAATTGCCAAGGAAAATTGAAGAAAAATTGATGAAATACTCTGTGTACTCCCAAGAGAGTACAGAGAGTACAGATGAAATACATCCTAGTAAAGAATTCTAACAGAAACCAAGTTACTGCAGGTGTTCTCTGCTAATAATAAAAGATCCAAACTACCCAAGGATATTGAAACAAATAAAAGAAATACTCTGTACAATTATTTCCTACTTATCAAACTTTAAATGTATAGTTCTTAGCTTAGCTTTTTCATTCCCAAACAAAAGATAGCGTAAGCGAACTCGGCCCTAAAGCAATTCATCTTCTTTGGCCAATCTTGGTGGTCAACCCAGTTAAGTGGGAATTTTTTAATTGCTGCCTCCATGTACTTGTAGACAAACATTCCGCAGTCAACCCTGTTATCTTGGACTAGCAACCCACTCACCATTTTTATTGGCCATTTTGTGGGATCGCTCACAAAAGACTTGCCAACATCTTCAACAAGTAACTTGATCTAAATAGCAAGAAGTATAGTCAATAAGGGGGTCCAAAAAAATAGTTTACAGAAACCAAATTGAAAATAACTATTACAATCTCAGGAAGAATGACATTATGGTTTGGTTTTGGTAATGAGTCATAAAAATACCAATCCCCTAACTTAATATGCCCAATCAGGAGTGTCCAGGTATTATCTATAATTGAAGTAAGAGTAGCTCCTTGACATGTTTGGTGACATGGATGAATATTTTGCTTTCCTTGTGTAGGCCATCTCTGTAAGAAAAGAAGAAAACATTTATAAATTATAGTTTTCATCTATACAAACAAGGATTAAATCTTGTAAGACCTCAGATATCCGGGGGTAACTGTTCAAAGGAGATGTACAAATAGGACATACGTGCCCTGCATTTGTAGTACTCGACCATTAGTAAGAAGGTGAAGGCATCAACGTGTGCATATGAGAGATACTGATATGTCAGCAACTCATCGATTTGCCCTAGTGCAATAATGATATTCCCTAATACGGTATCACCTGTAAAGTGAGATTTTAAAATAGCTTTAACTAAATGAATAGTTAAGGAGTTGATTAAAAGATTGACCCTTGAATTGGGAGCACCGTCAATAAGATAGAGCATCGGAAAGTGAACAAACTCCGGATGAGAAGTCAATAAAATGATGTCGCTACTAAATGAAATTATCCATGAAAGTTGAGGATGAAGAGCTGACCACTATGAATTAAGGATCGATCTACTAAGATGATGCATACCTTCGACTAATGCTCCTCCACCACAACGATAGTAGTCTATGGGTCATCGACCTTTATTGGCTCATCTTTGTGAACCTATAAAAAATTTAGTGAAATCTATCTCTATTATCTTAAAAGAAAGAACTGCACTTAGAGTGAAGGCCACCACATCATCACTTATTTCAGGACTTCTGTAAGTGTGTGCGAAGGGGGAACAAACATCTTTCCTCTTCCTTATCTGTCGAGCCTTTACACCATGCTCAATGTTGTCGATTAAAGGTTTCAGAGCATCTTCATGTGCAGTGGAGGCCTCTACAATTGCTTCCCCTATGGCGGACTCAACAAGGGCTTCCCTGTGGTGAGGCTACCTTGGGCTTCACCATAGGAAGCTTCCCAAGTGGAAGTATCCACAAGTGGCAAGACCAGAAGTTGCCCATAAAAGCCCTGCAGATGTGTGGTGCTGCACTCCTCATACATGACCTCCTCAAGAGTTTCCCCTATGGTGACCTCCATAAGAGCTTCCAGTGTAGGACCCGCCTAGCAAGAACCTCCTCCTCAGAGAACCCCAAATCAATATCATCCATTCTTCTCACACATTGTTGAAAAGAAGATACTATATCTTTCAAGTCCCTTTCAAGCCTTCATGGCATGCTGGAGAACCGGATGGGGAGAGACATATGGAGATTTAGTGGGTCAACTTAGTGGACTTAAAATGGGATATCGTCGCTCAACATGTATTGTGTGTGGGAAAATGATTCAAGGAGCCAGGTCTCCTCTACTGATATATCCTCGAATGAAAGGCAGACCTGTTTTAAACTGATAAAAAAAATATGATGACTACAGCATAACTAAATATATTCTTATATGAACTAAGTGATATTATTATATATCACCTGGTGTCCTCCTAAACCAGTGAAGGCTTCATCTGAAAACTTTATTTTTGGCCATCGTAGCATACGTTATTTTGCAAATGGATATGGCCTCATGATGCTTATGTGCTCAGCGGCCTAGATCTACAATTAATATTTATATAAGTTAACTTCAATGATTAAAATAATACATAACCGAAGATATAAAACATACCATAAGAAGAGTGCCAAAGCCACTCATGTACCTAGGTGTCTTCTGGGTATGAATCTTTGATGTAATACCATCAAGTTGTGAATTTAAGAAGACCCAAATAGCCTCTGCCCAGTTGTATTCAACAAATTTATCTATTTCATCGGCGTAGGCAATCAATTTTGATGCCACGCTATAGTTGTGATATACAAAAAAAAAAGATTTGATAGTAGAAAATATATATACAACCGACAAACGTACAATGAGTTATCCGATGCTCAAGCTGCAAGTCTTATAGTCCACAATCAACCGCGGATTTCTATCATAAGACCTCCATCCCTACAATTATCCGCAACTTCATCTGGGGTGAAAGGAATGCACTACCCACACCGTAAAGAAAGCTTGTTTATCTATGTCCCAAGAAGATAGGGATTGAGATAATGGCTATCTTCTCAATTTTGGTGGAGTCTAATGATGCATGAAGCCTCTTTAAAATGTTAAGAAAATCATGTCAGTTATTGAACACCGCTCTAACGGTAGGGTTTGCATCTTGAAGTTATCCTTTTCCTGCATATGGTAAACTTCAAAATGAAAAGTCGCTAATGAGAGTACGATGCAAATAACCCATAAGAAACCAAACTCAACCTCCAAGTTCCTAAATTGATTTTGAAACATATTTCCTCCAACACATGCCAAAGAAATTGGAAAAAATGACCAAAATGCTCAGAGTAAGTAGAAAAACACTAAAAAAACTAAATAAAGAGAGTACAGATGCAAAAAAAAAAAAAATCAACCAAATAGCCTCTAAATTGTTCCTATTTATTGCAATGAATATATTTCTCCAAACAGGCAAAGAAACTAAAAAAAAATAAATGCTCAGAATTCATGAGAGAGAGAGGATGCAAATGTAGAAATCTCCAAATCATCCAAAGAGAGTATATGCAAAATAATACTAAAAAAACTAACCAAACAGCTCTAATTCCTAATGTAATGAACATATATTTCTCCAAAGCCAAAGAAATAAGAAAAATAAAATCTCAGACTTTCATGAGTGTATGTACGATATAAAAATAGAAACCATCCAAACATCCCAAATTGCTTCCACCCAATGAAATGAATATAATCTAACAATTAGGCCAAAGAAACGAAAAAATGTCAAATCATCTCAGTTCCTCAAGAGAGTATAGATGCAAAATAACACTAAAAAAAACCTCTCCTCCAAATTCCCATGATGTATTTATAATGAGCCTCCAAAGAAAAAGAAAAGAAAATGACTAATGAGATGAGATAAAAAATCTAAACCATCCAAACATCCTCCAAATTGCTTCAATGAATGTAATAAATAATCAAAACAAAGAAAAGAAACTAGAAAAAGTCAATCTCAGATTCTCAAGAGAGTACAAAAGAGTGATGCAAAATAACACTAAAAAAACCAACCAAATAGCCTCAAATTCCTCATGAATTGTAATGAATATATTTCTTCCAAACAAAGCCAAAGAAACAGAAAATGACTATATACTCTCATGAGAGTATGAGAGTAGAGCAATAAATCCAAAACCATCCAAACATCCCAAATTGCTTTGTAATGAACATATTTTCTCCAAATAGCCAAAGAAACTGGAAAAAATTAAAATCATCTCAGATTCAAGAGAGTACAAAGAGTACAGATGCAAAATAACACTAAAAAAGCTAACCAAATGCCTCCAAATTGTTCTAATGGTAATGAACATACGAATCCAAAGAAATAAAAGAAAAATGACTAAATACTTCCAAATTACTCATGAGAGTACATAGAGTATGAAATCTAAACCATCCAAATATCCCTCCAAATTGTTTTCCAATGTAATGAACATAATCTCAACAATAAAGCAAAGAAACTAGAAAAAATTAGTAAATCATCTCAGAAATCAAGAGAGCAAAGAGAGTACATGCAAAATAACCATCCAACCTCACCAAATTATAATGGAATGTAATGAACATAATCTCAATTAGGCCAAAAAACTGAAAAATTGGTCAAATAGAGTACAAGAGAGTATGATGCAAAATAACAATCCAACCTCTTATTCCAATGAATGAACATATTTTCCTAAATGCCAAAAAATTAGAAAAATGATCAATGCATTTAAAAAAGCAATATAATCTATAAATGTAGTAATCCAAACATGGACATAAATCAAAAAAAAAAAAATATGTAAACTAATAACCAAAATAGTAATCCCATCAAAAAATATCAATCAACCCCCTAATCAAACCATAGAATTCATCTTGAAACATGACCAAACATCCTTCCATGTGATATACTAAACATTTCACAAGGCTAATCAGTTCAAAAATTTGAAAATAATGGCGTGAACCATCTTGACAAGACAGAGAGTACACACGCAAAATATCTCCAAAAACTATTAAAATACATCCTGTTCATTTAAAGAACTCAAATGTTATAAAATGTTCACATACTGGATGGTGAGAAGAACAGAGAAACCCTAAATTCATTAAAGTTCAGGAACACATGTGTAAATACCTCATGTAGTCACCTAAAATACCTCAATGGAAGTTATTCACAAGATTTGCTAAATCACCGAAATGACTCGGATGTTCGCTGATCGAGCTGAGCCGAAGAGCGAGAAAGCCCGAAACTGTCATGCATGGGAGGAATGTCAAACAATGCCCATCTCATTTTTCTTTTCCCGTTGTTTGAACAAGGTGGGGCTGCAGGTTGGGCCGATAGATCATCGCCCGTCCGCCATACAACGCTATGCTAAAACAGGAAAAAAAACTACTGGACACACGTCGGGCCAGGATTGGAGTCTGCATAAAACTACGTGTGGACTCCGGATGTAATATTTTCTCCAAGAGGAAATCGTTCGTGTCGTCTTCACTCCCACCTGAACTGCTCCTCTCTCCATCTTTCTTTCTCTCGACTAGTAAGGCCTCTCCGTTCATCCGCGAAGGCCGTAGCACGGCATACCATTCGTTCGCTCTTTGCTGCGTAGATTGTTGATGTTGAAACCTCATCTCTCGATAAGATGAGCGACAACCCCCAACTGCCCTAGAGTCGGCTATCTCTCACACTACAGAGCAGAGAGGGCATGCTCACCCTCTTCTTCAGCTTTCTCCAACCACAATGCTCTCCTCATTCCAGGCTTAAACCATGCAGATCATCTCCTCTTCCTCAAGCAACAATGGATGGAGGATGGAGCTCCCTCACTCTTGTTCCTCCTTGCCACAACCTCTATAGAACCCGCCTATCCAACAGGCCGAGTCAGACCAAGTTACCAGCCTGGTGCCCTTTTCTTGCTCTCTCTCATAACTCCAATCCAATGCCCAAACAAAATCCTAACAGCTGCTGTAGAATCCATTGGTTTCCTTTAAAACCTTCCTGCACATCTAGAGCCCCGCTTTGAAGTACACATCCAAATAAGTAAAGGTCATCTATCAGCTTAAGAAGTGGATTTCAAATTTGAGAAAAAGTACACTGCTGCTGTCCTAGTATACTAGATATCGCACTCCAATTTTCTCTCTACTCACCAGAGAGACATAAAAATATTAGCTAAGGTAAGAAAAGTTGTTGGGAGAGAAGAAATGGCTGCAAACTATGCTGTTGGACGTCATGATAATGATGCAATGATCAAACATAAGCTTTTGATGATTGAGAGGCAACACAATAAGAGGTATAATAAGTTTATTGCATTTATAGATGAAGTTTTGAAGGATTTAGATAACTATGATGAATATGAGAAGTTGTAAAAGGACTTACAAGAATTAGCCACCTTCAAGATGCCAATCATCAAAAAAGCAAGGCATGATTGATGCCAAGTTTAAAAAAAAAAGAGCTTCAATAAGCTGTAGGAAGAAATCCATAGCCAAATTTTGTAAGCCCATGCTAACATAAAAGATTTGAATAAGTAGTTTCAAGAAACCAAGATGGAGACAGCACATAGAGGAATGTGAAGCGATCAGAAATTGATTGCATTGTAGCCACCAAAGTTTGAAACCCAACAAATGATTTCAAACCTTAAGAAATGAATTGTAGCATTGGAGATTAAGAATGTTGTAAGTGTGAGATTGCTTGATCTCAAGAATAAATAGTTCTCTTTTCTTTTACATCTGATGGATGAACTATAGAACACCACTAAGGTCAAATAGATTATGGTTGAAGAACAAAAGAATAGCATTGAGGAGGCTAGTGGTCACGGGCTTGAAGCTTATGGATGTAGATTGATGGTCTTCAATAGTTATATCAAGGTGGTCAAATCAGAGAGAGGACATGAGAATTGTCACAACTTGGTGATTATTTGGAGAAATTATGTGCTTGAAGACCTTGTTATGCTCAGTAGAGCTAACGGGTAGAAGACCATTGCCATAGTCTCGCAAGATACTGATCTCTATGCTAGAGTCGACGGAAAGTCAATATGAAAAATATGTAGGAAGATGGAAGGTCAAAGTTCAGATTGATAGAGCACTTAATTAACTTAATGCAAAATAAACTTTAAGCATAAAATTAAAATCTAAATTAAAATTGCAGGTGATTGAATGCCTCGTTATGCTCAGCAGGGCGTAACGTGATTGAAATTCAACCGAGGTACTTTAAAACACTAACCGTCATGCTCATCAGGGTGTGACGGATAGACCAAAATAGTTCTGATGGAGCCCCCTATGTGGGGACGACGCTAGAAATATTGCCAAAATTTTGACTAAATTTTGGATTTAGAAAAAGGGGGAGGGGGCAGAACCAAGATTCATTTAAAAAGAAATCAACCATATCAAAAATAAATAATCTAGAATAGAATTTGAATGTGTAGAAATTGCATATATATATTTGTTTTATGCAGGTGATTGAAAGCCTTATTATGCTCATCAAGGTATAACAGGATTGAAATTCGGCCGATGTGCTTCAAAATACCAACTCCATCAGGGCATGATGGATAGCCAAAATAGTTCTAATGTAGCCCCTACGCGGGGATGATGTTGGAATACTATCAAAATGCTGCCAAAATTTTATCTAAAATTCATATTTGCAAATAAAATTCAAATAAAAAAATAGCACTACCTAAACTCACTAAAATAAATTGATATCGAATTGAATTTTGAATTATAAATGAGAATAAATTTGAAATGAATTTAAAGATTATATTTCAAATAAAAAAATGAATTGAACTCAAACAAATTTATGAACTTGAAGTGAACTGAATATTTTAGCAATAAATAAATATAATTTAACACTTCAATATCTCAGTTCAATTAACTTAGAAGATGGTCTGATTGAGTATCCAATGAAAGCACAAAAGATCTTCTTGGAATTGGAATGTAGTTCTCAAATCATAATTCACTCCAAATGAATTGGAAAAAAAAATCAAGGAATTCATAAGAGATTTTAATGTGATTAAATGATTTGATAAGCATAAGCAATGAATTCTTGGAAGATATTTGAAGCATATCATTCGTCTTATTAAATACTTGAATTGGATCAAGGAGAAGTTGAATATAGCTTGTGATGAGTTTGAGAATTGTCAATAGATATAAAAGAGATTCTATTGAATATTCAAAGACTAATCAACTTTGAATAAAAAAAATAATTAAATGTTATTCCAAGGTATCTAATAAGATATTAGAATAATGTAAAAGGCATTTTATGCCACCGAATCTATAATTCTTTGTACAAGTAGACAGAAGGCGATGCTAAATTAAATTCGCCATCAAATCTGTAACTTTTTGTATAAGCAGAAATAGATGATACTAAATTAAATGCTACATTAATTATGGAGCTTCCTTCAATCCAAAAAAAAAAAAAAAATTATTCTAATTATGATTTTAAAGTTAATTGATTTCATTAATTAGTGAAATTATCTAAGCCATAAATACCTTATGTGCTCGGACATAGAGATTCAAAGTGTAAATTTTAATGTCTAAAATTACTATGCAGGCTAAGTTGAGATTAAATAAATATAAAATTAATCTCATAATTTAGGAATAAAATCACCTAAATTGCTAAATACCGCGATTCCCACACTACTGGAATAACTTGATGCTGCATCGTTGCTTCCCGGTTTGGTCTTAGACCGGGTCTAGGTTAACAACACCCAAAAATTCAATTATTATAAGAATATTGATCTCTATATATGCTACATAAGTCAAGTCAAGCCTATAAGCCAAATTTGAAGAACTTCGGATGTAATAGTGCATAAATCGGAGCTGAAATGCACTGGAGTTCATTAAAATCATTTGAAATGGCATTCGATGGATGAATAAACTTCATCATTCTATTCATAATGTCGAATCGATTAGAATATAAATTTTGCACAATCTAATGGTAGACCGATCAAGAGATCGACCAGTCAATGTGCCGATGCACATATCAGAGTAGGGAATCTACAACAATATCCAAATGACCTCCATTCATAAAATTGATTGTGTTGTTAGCTTCAAAATATCAAAATCTATTAAATGAGACTATCCATGATTGATTCGTATGAATCTACGTAAACAACGAGTGATAATGAGCATTTTTGAACTGAAATTGATCCAATTCGACTTCGACTTGAACCAAATGATCTTCGATCATGTAATGCATCAAGCACTACATCCAAACGTAATAATATATATATATATATATATATATATATATATATATATATATATATATATATATATATATATATATATATATATATATATATATATATATATATATAATAATGTTATCATAAAATCTATATTGGGGTTAATTAAACACTAATTTTTTTAATTAATAATACCTATATCCTTTCTAGCCCTAACCATCCCTAATCTCTCTATTCCCAGCATGACCTGAGCCGGATGAAGCCGCAAGCACTCACATGCACGGTCTTTCCCTTCTCCTCACAGTTAGGCACGATCCCTAGGCTCTCTCTCTCTCGATCTCCCGTATTCATTCGACATGATCTCCCCTCCCTTCAAACCGCAAGCCATGCACTATCCCTCACCCGTTCCCTCTCATTCTCCCGTTCATCAACGTCAAACCGCAAGCTCTCGATCCTATTTTTCTTCTTCGAGCCGAAAGCTCTCCGCAATCGTTCAATTCCTTCAAGCTGTAAGGATTTCATTCTCCTCATTTTGATCGAGGCTTAAGTCACAAGCAACAAACTCCCCTATTTCATTCATCTTGTTCTCCCGATTCCTTCGAACTTTAAGTCCCTCAATCCATGAAACCCCTCTCTTCTGCTCTAGTCCCGATTTTCTTCAAACCAAAGGCTCTCTTCTATTTCCTCAACCGCAAGCCCCAACCCATCATTCCCTTTTCACTACATGGAATCCTATTTCATAATATCAAACACACCCACATAGCATTTTCCTACATAGTTGTCATCTCCAATGTCTCATCATTTACAAATCCATGGCTTCCACCTTCAAGTGTTGCCCCCTTTTTATTTCCTGAATCTAGTTCATACCAACAGCAGCAAATCGTCTTCCCCTTTGTTCACTCTTACATACTGACCCACTCTCCCAATAAGCTTCATTGATGGCTCCTATTCACAACAGCTATTTCGTGAGTTTGCCTAACAAAATCCCTAATCAATTATTCAAGTTCATTTCAATTTTCAATTCTCACAATCTAAGCGAAGTTTACTCATTTCTGATTATCACCTATTCAATCCAAATAATCAACCCAATAATCTCTCCTATTCAATTCCTTCTAGCCAAACTCATGCAAAATTATTAGTGTTGTTGATTATGGATGTATGGAAATATGGGAAAAATATATGCATATGTATATGTATTTCTTTATATAAGTCTGGAGTTCTCGTCATGCTCATCAGGGTGTGACATGAAAATTGGCTGAGGTGTTTCAAAATACTGACTGTCACCCTCATCAGGGCGTGATGGGCAGGCCCAAAAAATTATTAGATGTAGACCAAAATACTGTTGAAATTTTGACTAAATTTTGGACATTAAAAAAGGGAGGGGAAGAATAATCAAGATTCATTTAAAAAGAAATCAATCACTACAATATAAAATAAAATTTTAATGTGTAAAAATTACATATATATATATTTATTTATTTATTTACTTTTATGTAGGTGATTGAAGACCTCGTTATACTCATCTGGGCATAACGGGATTGAAATTCAGCTGAGGTGCTTCATACACCAACCGTCATACTCATCAAAGCGTGACAAATATGCAAAAATAGTTCTAATGTAGCCCCCTATGTAGGGATAATGCCGGAATACTCCTGAAATATTGTCAAAATTTCATCAAATTTTTGAGACTTAAATTTAAAATTAATTGGATATTAAATTAATGGTAAAACATAAAGTCTTAAAATAAAATAAATTCATAAAGATTGAATATAAACGAGCTCAATAAATATTAATATTAAACAAGAATGAGCTAAGTGAGAATGATTATGAATAAAAGTATATATGCTAAATATGAGATTGAAATATTATAATAATTGAGCAACACAAGATTAAATAACTCACTTATATGTTATAGCAATGGTTAGTTGGCTAAGAAGAACTAATTAAACTTTGTAGCTTACGTTATATCATGCATTAATAAGGTTGAAAGAGAATCAACTAAATTCAAACATGATTTTGAATTCATGTCAAACTTATAGAAGGTTGTATGAAGCTAAAAGGCTAATTTTCAACTGGAGTAAAGCTCAAATCAAACTCTAGAGTGAGATTCACAAAGAACGTGCCTTCTTACATGGCAATGTTAATTTTAAAATGAATTGAAGAAGGCTCTCAATGGACATGAAATTAAAGCACATAGGATTTATTGACTGTTATTTTCAAACTAAAGTGAAAATCAAATAAAATTCATAAGATGTTTTCACTATAACTAATAACCTATTAGCAAGCATAATTGAGACTTCTTACTGAATAATTGACTTGTATTCAAAAGAAGCTTGAATTTAGATAAGTTCACTTAAAGGAAGTATAGCAGCTCGTATGAGCGAATATTAAATTAGAATGTTGAATTTGTAAAGATCTAACAGGCCTTTAATGAGCATAAGTCAACCATTGAAGTTTAGGAATTATGTGAATAAATAAAATGCAAACAAAGATACAACCTTTTAAGTGCAAATACAAACCTAATTCTGAGATACAATACACCATCGGATCTACAATTGTTTGCACAAGTAGACAGAAGGTGATGTTAAATTAAATTCACCATGAATTATGGAGCTTCTTTCAATCCAAATATTATGAAATTTTATTATAATATGATTTTTAAAATCAATGATTTCATTAATTGGGTGAAATTATCTAAGTTATAAATACCTGCATATGCTCATACATGAAAATTCAAAGTGCAAATTTTAATGATTGAAAAGGCTACGTAGGCTAAGTTGGAACTAAATAAAAATATAAAATCAATCTCATGATTTAGAAATAAAATTTTCTAAATTATTAAATACTCGCATGGGCCCCAACACTATGTTGAATGCTTAAACTTAGTGTTTGAGGATATTGCGCGAGTTGCTTCTCGATTGGATCTTAGGACCGAGTCCGGGTAACAAAACTTAAAAATTTAATAATAATATTATATGAATCTTCACTTAATAAAATATATGAGAAGCTAATTCTATCATATGAGAGTAGATATGATCCTCCATTAATAAATTAATATAGTCGACAAGATCCGGAATAGTGAAATAAAATATATACCCCGATGATGGCTTTGTTGAATGGAGATTTCAACTGGAGGGGATACTCACCACAAATATGTTTAAAGTTTCAGATCAAATTAATATAAGTTAAATATCAATCCAAATGAGAATTCTGATGAATTATTAAGATCAAAATGACTAAATAAAAATCATCAAGTTAAAAATTTAAAGCTAACATCCAACACACGTTCTGCAATTATTTGTCGGAGGTGACAAATTAAGAAAACTCTAGCTCATAAAGGAGCCAATGTCAAGTCAAGTATATTTTTGTATTCATTCTCAATCTTATGCTAGTAAAGACGTGGCCCATATCCTTTAACTGCATGGTTTGACCAATAAGCTCCATATATGATGCAGTTAAGACTAGAGTCCTCTGATCGGGTGGTTGTCGTCAAATGACACTATTATATTATGATCACGACTATAGCTTGTATGCTCCCTAATGACTTTGTACCATGAGATGTGAATCATAGGGTACACCTGATAGGGCAAAAAGCCCTCTATCAGCTCAGGTAGATTTAAGCTTGTCTCCTCAGACAAACATCACCCCAGGTCTACAAGGATTCCTTGGACGACCCAACCCATGGATGCTGATAAAGATCATTCAGTCAGGTTGGGTCGACTACCTCCTTTGACTAAATAGACTAGGGATCGTGATAACCCGGAATGATAGAACCATGGGATCTAGATCAGGCATGTCATCATTCCCCAACCATCCACTTTAAGTTGAAATAATGAATTTCTAAATCTCAAATTTTAAACTCCACATGCTGCTAATATAAGTTACGCATTTAGCGATCTAATAACTAGCCTTAATTGAAAGTTCTCTCTCAACATTGAGGGAGGTAATTAACTATGGGTGCTTGCACTTATAGGAAACCTAGAACCAGATCTAAAGTCCTCACAAATCAGGGTGAAATCTCTGGGTAGTGTCTTATCTATTATTCCATCTGCCTTCTAAAAATTTCACTGGCACTTAAATCTTACTCTCTCCAAATCTATAGATCACATTATGCATGAAAAAGTTGATCACTCGATCGGCAGTAACTTCTATAAATGGGGGTAGCTTCAACCCACTTAGAGAAATAATCAGTCACTACTAAGATGAAGCAGTGACCAACTGATGACGGTGGATCAATCGGTCCAATTACATCTATACCCCAACATTTAAAAGGCCATAATGCTATTGTTGGGTGTAGTAGATTTAGAGGTTGGTGGATTGTATTCCCATGTACTTGATATTTGTGGCACTTCTTTGCATGATTGATACAATCTCTCACCATAGATGGCCAATAATAGCCCATCATTTTGATTTTTACTATCATCTTAGGACCTGATTGATGTGCCCCATAAAGTATTTCATGAATTTCAATCATTATTTTGCTAGCTTCATCTGTACCTAAGCATCCTAGCCATATTTTTTTGAATGATTTATGATATAAGGTATTGTTGACGAAAGCATAGTGCAACTTTCTCTTCTCGGTTTGAGCTGTCAGTGATTTATTATTTGGTAATTTACCTTTTTTAAAGTAGTCGATGAAGGGATGCCTCCAATCATGTGGATCTTCAACTATAAAGGCCTCTCATTGCTTTTCTAAAGCAATATCATGCTTAGCTCTTGTGGATATAATTCCTTGTTTATTTTGAGGAGTATGAGGAGCAACCTTAGTCACATCCTGCTGTGTCGAATTTGATAACCCCTCTTCCTATGGGATTGATACTTTGTTGGCTCTAGAACTCATTGAGTAAATATCCCGATCATGACATAATCGTCATTCATACTAGTCATATCCTTAGTTAATTTTATTAAGCAATCTACTTTGCTATTCTTGGATCGAGAGACTCGCTTTAGTATGACATTTGGTATTTGCTTTATAAGCTTAAGAACTCATTTGTAGAAAAAGGCTAACTTAAGTTTGTTGATTTTATAGATGCCAAGTACTTGATTTATAATAAGTTGAGAATCATGAAAAATATGCAAGTTTTGAATGCCAATGAAAATAGTTTTTTCAAGACCTACTACTAATTCTTCATACTCAGCTTCACTATTAGTTCTTGGCTCAATCAACCCATATGATCATCTCATTATTCCTCCCTCTGGTATTATAAAGACGATGTCGATTCCAACTTTTGCCCTTGGAAAATTTAGAAGTTGAACTTGTTTAATCGATGAGGCTCCATCAAAATACTTTTCCTAAATTTATAATTTTTGCTTTCATGAATGAGCATAATTTGCTCATCAGGAAAATCGTCATTAAGAGAAGAGTCCATAGGGATGGAATGTACAAAGAAAAAATCAATTAAGATTTGCCCCTCTACTAATTTTTGCAGAACGTATGTGATATCAAATTATAAAAGTAATACTACCAATCTTGCCAAGTGATCTATCAACACTGCCTAGTCATCAAGTACTTCAATATATTGATATTTGAGAATAGGGTAATCTTGTGAGATAACATATATTGATGAAACTTTTGGACAATAAAAATCAGAGCCAAATAATGCTTCTCGATTGGAGAGTATTGCATTTTCACTCCAGTTAGCCTTCGACTAATGTAATATAGAGCGTTCTCCTTTCCCTAGTCATTGTGTTATGCTAATAGAGCACATACAAATTCTTCAGCACTATTATGTACAAGAGGAGAGGTCTTCCTAGGATTGGTGCTGCGAGAATGGGCAGATTCAATAGATACTTCTTGATACTATCAAAAGCCTCTCGATATTCTTTGTCCGATTTGAGAGGAGTATCCTTTCACATCAGCTTCTTTCTCTTGGACACGGATCTCTGATCGACACCTCTAATAAAATTCTGGCTCAGAGTGTGGAATATGTATTTCTTCAATCGGAGGACTGCGATCGAAGCTAACCACCTCTCAAAGATATGGAGTTGGTCGGCGATGGGATCCTTTGGATGACTTTCCAAGGTGTCTATCATCAGAAATCTCATCACATATGACCCTTTTCTTAGGTACACATTCTTGACTAGTTTCATTTGTGGTAGATCTCTAGGAGTACTATCCAGATGTCACGCCATTATTTTTCTATAAGACAGTTTCACTTCAAGGCTTTTGCCTCCAAATTTATTTACCTTTTTATCGGGACCTTTCGAAGGCAGATTCTTAGACCCGTGGTCCAAGTGTCATGCCTCGATGCTCACCATGCAAGACTTGAATTGGTTAATATCTTATCGGGGTTGTAGGAGGAGGTATCCTTGGAGGAGCAACTCTAGCCTCCCTAATGATAAGAACTTCATATTTTCTTTTATCATCATTTCTCCTTAGCAACTTTGAGGACCTTTTGCACACTTGCATATATAATTTTGAGTTTTCTCACTAGAGAATCTAGAACCTAACATTATCGGGCCTAGAAGGACTATTTGATTTGACCAGTAGAGTTGTTCCACTTTACCCATCTTAGGCTGTCAAACATATTATAGGTTAGAAAACTCGCTTCTAGTTCCACAACCGATTGCACAATTTTCTTCTTGAATAATGACTGTTGAGCATGCAGTTCAGCATTTCTCTTTCTCTGCTATCTTTAAGTTAGCTTGCTTCCATATGAAGAAGCTTTTGCGTCACTACTTCTTCTCGAGACTTTAGCCTCCATATTTATTTTTCTTTTTGTCGGGACCTTTTGGAGGCGGATTCCTGGACATGAGGTCCAGGTGTCACACCGATGCTCACCATACAGGGCTTGCTTAGAACGATCTTGAGTTCTTATTACCATTGATGGTAGCTTTTGTAGTTGAGCATTTTTGGCTTCTTTAATAATTGGTGTTTGATACATCTTCATAAGATTTTTTTTCTTGACAACCTTCAGGACTCTATGTACTTGAGTAGATAAAATTTCATGTTATTTCTTCTACAAGGTTTGAGCTGACTGCTGTTGAGCCCAGAAAGACTATTTAACATCACCAGTAGAGCTATTCCTTTTACTAATTTCAGATTTTCAAACTTGTTGTGAGTGGAAACACTCGCTTCTATCAACAAGTTTGGTCGCATGACTAACGATTCAGGCAATAATTATCGAGCTCATAGTTCAGCATTTCTCCCCCTTATTAGCCTTTGAGTTAGTTTTCCTCTAGATGAGAAGGCTTCAACATCATATCTTCTTAATGTAAAAGGTTCAATTAGCATAGTGGTCACATTCATAGGTATGACTGAAACTTTCTATGAAGTGATGGTTCTTTTCATGACTGGCACCTCAATGACCCAATCTTTCGAATACAAAGGCTCTCTTTCGAGGAACCTCGACAATAGCAGCGACCATTCTAGTCATTCTCCTCCTATGCACAAGTTGGTGTATACAATATGCATGTGCTTCAGGTAGAGGATTATTTGCAGTAGTAATAGCTAGGAAGTCTACACTACCAAACTAAATGGTAGCTCCAACATCCCCAGTATTGATAACACCATTAGCTACACGGATGTTTGCTCCACGACCTAGATGAATGATGAACGCTGTGTTATGAAGATCTATTGATATAAAGAACAAGAAGATTAGTCATAAGGACATAATTGGATTAGATTTAGTTTCATTGATAATTGGTTCTTTTTTTTTAAATTTTATTTTTTTATTATACTCCACTTTTACTATAGCTCATATTCGATCTCCAGTGGAGTCGCTAAAAATTTATGGGTTCCAAAAATTCATCACCGACCTCTCACATTGAAGAGAGTATGATTTAAGTGTCGGTGAAATTTTGAGAAGGTAGATGGAATAGTAGATAAGGCACTACCTGAAGATTTCACCCTCATTTTGATCTAGTTTATTTTAGTTCTTCTTAGCCAACTAACCATTGTTATAGCATGTAAGTGAGTTATTTAATCTTTTGTTGCTCAGTTATTATCATATTTCAATCTCATATTTAGCATATATACTTTTATTCATAATCATTCTCACTTAGCTCATTCTTGTTTAATATTAATACTCATTGAGCTCATTTAGATTTAATATTCATGAATTTATTTTATTTGAAGACTTTATGTTTCATCATTAATTTAATATCCAATTAATTTTAAATTTAAGTCTCAAAATTTTGATAAAATTTTGGCAGCATTTCAGCAGTATTCCGACATCATCCCCGCGTAGGGGCTACATTGGAACTATTTTGGCCTATCTCACACCCTCATGAGCATGAAGGTTGGTGTTTTGAAGCACATCAGCCAAATTTTAATCCCGTTATGCCCTGATGAGTATAACGAGGCATTTAATCGCCTACATAAAAGTAAATATATATGTAATTTCTGCACATTAAAAATTTCATTTTATATTATTTATTTTTGATGTGATTGATTTCTTTTTAAATGAATCTTGATTCTTCCCCACTTTTTTTTCTAAGTCCAAAGTTTAGTCAAAATTTCTGCATTTCGGCATAGGGGGCTGCATCTAACAATTTTTTGGGCCTGCCCGTCATGCCTGATGAGCGTGACGGCCGGTGTTTTGAAACACCTCGACCAATTTTCATCTTGTCATGCCCTGATGAACGTGACGAGGTCTCCAAACTTGCATAAAGAAATACATATACATATCCATATATTTTTCACATATTTCCATACATCCACAATTAATAATAGCAATAATTTTGCGAGATTTTGGCTAGAAGGAATTGAATAGGAGAGATTATAGGGTTGATTATTTAGATTGAATAGGTGATGATAAAAATGAGTAAACTTCACTTAGATTGTGAGAATTGGAAGTTTAAATGAACTTGAATATTTGAACTAAAAATTTGTTAGGCAAACTTGCGAAGTAGCTGTTGTGAATAGGAGTCGTCGATGAAGCTTGTTGGGAGGGTGGGTCAGTATGTAGAAGTGTACAAAGGGGAAGACGATTTGCTATTGTGGGTATGAACTAGATTCAGTAAATAGAAAAGAGGCAATACTTGAAGGTGGAAGCCATGGATTTGTAAATGATGAGACATTGGAGATGACAACTAAGTAGGGAAATGCTATATGTTGTGTTTGATATTATGAAATAGGATTCCATGTAGTGAAAAAAGGAATGACAGGTTGGGGCTTGCGGTTAAGAAATGGAAGAGAGCCTTCAGTTTGAAGAAAATCAGGACTAGAGCGAAAGAGGGGTTTCACGGATTGAGGGACTTACGGTTCAAAGGAATCGGGAGAACTAAATGAATGAAATAGGCCAATTTGTCGCTTACACTTGAGGCTCAATCGGAAATGAGGAGAATGAAATCCTTACGGCTTGAATGAATCAAACGACCGTAGAGAGCTGGCTTGAAGAAGAAAAATGGGATTGAGATCTTGCGATTTGATGCTGATGAACGAGAGAAAGAGAGGGAACGAGGGATAGTGCATGGCTTGTAGTTTGAAGGGAGGCAAGATCGTGTCGAGCAAATGCGGGAGATCAAGAGAGAGAGCCTTCGGATCATGCTTATGTGTGAGGAGAAGGGAAAGATCACGTGTGAGTGCTTGTGGCTTGATCTGGCTCAGGTCGTGTAGCTAAATAGAGAGATTAGGGACGGTTAGGGCTAGATAGATTATAGGTATTATTAATTATAATTTTTTAGTGTTTAATTATCCCCAATATAGATTTTATAATGACATTATTATATAATTAATATATTTTTTATTTTGGATTATTCTAAATGTTTACATAACGACGGTCCATTTCATGAGGCCATTTGGTTCATTGGCAATTGATCAAATTCAAAAATGTGCATTATCTCTTCCAACCACTTAATGTTCACATAGATTCATCTAAATCGATCACAAATAGTCTCATTTAATAGATTTTGACATTTCAAAGCTAACGACATAATCAATTTTATGAACGAAAGTCATTTGGACATCGTCTCAGCTTCCCTACTCTAATATGTGTGGGTACATTGATTGCTCAATCTACCATTAGATTATGCAATATTTATATTCTGATCAATTTTGATGTTTTAAAGGGAATGACAAAGTCCATTCATCGATCTGATATCATTTCAACTAATTTCAATGAAGTCCAGTGCATTTTAGCTCCGATTTGCGCACTATTACATATGAAGTTCTTCAAATTTGGCTTATAGGATTGACTCGACTCATGTAGCATATATGGAGGTCAACAAAGAATTTCAACTTATTAAAATATTTGAGAAGTTAATTTTATCATATGATAGTAAATCTGACCCTCTATTATTAAACTAATAGAATCGAAAGGATCTAAAATAATAAATTAAATGATCAAACAATACATTCACCCTGATGATGGCTGTGTTGAATAGAGATTTCAACCGGAGGGGATACTTCCATAAAAAAGTGATTTTAATTTCAGATTAAATTAACTTAAATTGAGTATCAATCTAAATGCTAAAACCTAATATATCACTAAGCTATTAATGGTTAAATGAAATTTAATCTTTAAAAACTTAAAGTAAAATCTAACTAATTCCACCTTCTGCAACTCATTGTTAAAGGTGACAAATTAAAAAAATTCTAGCTCACAAATGAGCTAATGTTAAGTCAAGCGTATTTCTATATTCGCTCAATCAATTTCATGTCAGTAAGGACATGGCTGTGTCCTCTACCTTCATGGTTTGGCCAATAGGCTCCACATATGATACAGTTACGACCTGAGTCCTCTGATCGGGTGGTTGCCACCAAATGACACCATAATATTATGATTACGAATGTAGCCCGCATGCTTCGCAATGGCTTTGTAGCTTGAGATGTGAATCATAGGGTACAACTGATAGGGCAAAAGGCCATCTGTCAGCTAAGGTGGACTTAAACTTTTCTCTTTAGACAAACACCACCCCAAGTCTACAATGATTACTTGGACGATGCAACCCATGGCTATTGATATGGATCCTTCAGTTAGGTTGGGTCGACTACATCCTCTGACTAAGTATACTAGGGACCATGATAGCCTGGGATGACGAAACCATGAGATCTAGATCGGGCGCATCATCATTCCCTCAATCATCTGCTTTAAGTTAAAAATGATGAATTTTATAAATTCTAAATTCTAAAACTCCAAATGCACTACTATACGCTATGCATTTAACTATCTAACGATTAGCCTTAATCGAAAGTTCTCTCTCAATATTGGGAGGGGTAATTAACTATAGGTGCATAGAAAACCTAGAATCAGATCTAAAGTCCTCACAAAATGAGGGTGAAATCTCTGGATAGTGTCTTATCTACTATCTTATCTATCTTCTAAAAATTTCACTCACATATAAATCATACTCTCTTCAATGTTAAAGGTCGGTGCCGAATTTTGAGCTCACAAATTCCTTTATACTTTAGTTATGAGAATCTTACCATATAAAAAAAATTCTAACAATATATGACCAAGTTCAAATATAAATATATATTATGATCAAAAGATCAATAAGTTAACATGTATTGCCTCTAAGTTAACTTTCTCTTATTGAGCTAACTGCCTTTTCTCATTTGACTACACCTACTTGGTGATGCCAAGTCATTTCCATTGCCAAGAAAACATTTCCCTTATTGATTGCCTTTATAGAATATAATATTAAAGTTAGAGCTTACTGAGAATGAGATAGCTTAGGAGGCCAAATTGAAGTAGTTATTAAGCGCTCTGTTGAAAAGTTCAAAAAGTTTCATAGTATCATCATTAGCACATACCACTGATCTTAATGATTCCATTCTAATGAACTATAATCATGACCTTCTCTAATGAACTCCTTCATCAAATGACACTGGTCATTAGTCATAAGGATACCTTCTCCAGCAAACACAATCATGAGTCATTACATCCAGTTGATATTTCTCTGAGAGCTATGATTTTGGCTCAAACCTAATGTTGCTCTTGTGATATATGCTCAAGCTTGAGTCCAAGCCTACCATCGAGTTAAAATTTAGCCCTAAGTCAAGCTCAACTAGATCATTTGCACCTTTAATATCTATTCTAGCTTCTCTTTACTTCCTTTTATCTCACTTTCATAATGGTCATAGTCAACATTTTATTAAAGAGTAAACTTACGTAGTGGCTCACCCTTTATTTCCTTCTTTATCTAAACTGATAGAAAGTCTTTTCCAATCTCATATGTTGCTTTCTTTTAAACCACTTCTTTCTTATCACAAGGGGCATGCTATATCATACTTTTAAGTTGGTTCTTTTGTAGCTAGGTTATTGTGTTCATCACAAAGGAGATTTTAAAGAGCATTCTTAGACAGTGTTTGGGCTCCGAAAATTTACCCCTGACCTCTCGATGAACGAGAGTATAAATTTACGTTGATCAAAATTTTCAAAAATGAATAATTGTTTATAGTAGTTAAATAAGGCACTACCTAGAGATTTCTCCCTCATATAGTGAGAACTTTAGATCTTGTTCTAGGTTTCCTATAGGCACAAGCACCTACATTTAATTACCCGTTCCCATAATGGCAAGAGAGAACTTTTGATTAAGGCTAGTCATTAGGTCGCTAATTACTTAGCATATAGTACCAACATATTAAATTTAAATTTAATGAGATTCATCATTTTTCTTATGCTTAAAGCATATAGTTTGGGGAATGATAACACACCCGATCATGCTCCCATTGTCTGCCATCTTAGGCTATCATGGTCTCTGGTCTACTAAGTCAGAGGAGGTTGTCGACCCAACCTGACCAAAGGATTCATGTTAGCAACCATGGGTTACATCATCCAAAGAGACCTTGTAGACTATGATTGATATTTGTCTAAAGTGATAATCTTAAGTCTACCTTAGGTGTGAGCAACGTAAACTCACATCAATGAGAGAAAAAGATATTATTAATAAATGATATTAGATTTAGATTTCTCTACAAAAATATGGAAGAGAAAGATCTAAAAGGTGGAATCAATATTTTAAGAGGGGTTCTCATGAGAGACTTGTAGCTACTAAGTGCACTTTAAAAGGGCAATTCGTTTTATAAATTTTACTATATAAAAAAAAAATACAACTACTGTTTCAAAATTTTATGAATCTACATTATCTTTTAGACTGATTCATACAAATGGTGTTGTCTTATTATAAACTTAATTTGAAATTATTGTAAATTTGTTGTTATCCTTAACAGGCTTGCCATGATTTTGAGCAACCGATTTAACATTACAAGAGCATAAGAACACAACCAACGGTGAGACCAAACAACCATTTTGCATCATGATTTGAATAAAATAAGCATGAGCTGGAAGTGGAGAAATGACGCCCAACCAAAAGAAAAAAAAAATTGGAAGTGGAGAAATGGAGAAAATATTACGTCTGGAGTTCACACGTAGCTTTACGTGCGGACTCCAATCCTGGCATGACATGTGTCGAGTGGTTTTTTCCCATTTTAGCCAACGAATCGGATCTGATGACCACCCATTTATCCCCGCCAGCCACCACCCTGCTCAAATAGCGGAGAAGAAAATGAAACAGACGCCGTCATTCCTCTCGTATGAGCTTTAGGTTTTCTCCGCCAGCTCGCCTCCTTCGCAAACGTCGGCTATTGAGAATGAGTCTTGTGAATAACTTTCATTGAGGTATTGTAGGAGACTATAAGAGATATTTACACCTGTATTTCTGAACTTTAATGAATTTAGGATTTTCTCTATTCTTCTGACCGTCCAGTATGTGAACATTTTAGAACATTTGAGTTCTTTAAATGAACTGATGTATTTAATAGTTTTGGAGATGTTTTGCATGTGTACTCTTACTATCAAGATGGTACATGCCATTATTTTAAATTTTTGAACTGATTTCTGATTTAGTATATCACATGGTAGGATGTTTGGTCATGTTTCAAGATGAATTCTGTGGCCTGATTAGGGATGATAGTATGTTCAATTGATGGAATTAAAATTCTATGGCCTGATTTCTGCATCTGGAATTTCTGTACTCTCATGAGAGTACAGAGCATTTTGGTCATTTTTTTCCTGTTTCTTTGGCCTGCTTGGAGGAAATATGTTCATTGCAATCCATCAAGAACAATTTGGAGCTGTTTGATTAGTTTTTTAGTATTATTTTATATCTGTACTCTCTATACTCTCTTAAGAGTGCATATGATTTTATGGACATTTTTTCCAGTTTCTTTGGCCTGGTTGTTCAGATTATGTTCATTACATTACATTGGAAGCAATTTGGTGGGATGTTTGGATAGTTTTGGGAGATTTTTGCATATATACTCTCTGTACTCTCAAGAGAGTATAGATGATTTTGTGGACATTTTTCCAATTTTTGTTGTTGTTATTTCATTACATTCGTGGAAACAATTTGGTATTTTAATTTTTGGGAGATTTTGCATATGTACTCTATACTCTCAAGAATAATAAGCATTTTTTCATTTTTTGTTTCCTTTTGGAGGAAATATGTTCATTGCAATCCATCGAATAATTTGAGGTGGTTGGTTGGTTTTTTTAGTGTTATGTATCTCTCTCAGACTCTGAGAGAGAATGATTTTGTGGAATATTTTTTCTTCGTTGTTCAGGATTATGTTCATTACATTACGGGAAGCAATTTTGTGGGATGTTTGGATTTTGGAGATTTTATACTCCTGCACTCAAGAGAGATAATGGATATTTTTTCCAGCCCGGTTAGAGATATCATTATATATTAAAGGAAGCAATTTTGGTTGGTTGGTTTAGTAGTATTATTTTGTATTACTTCTCTCATGAGAGAGAGCATTTTCCATTTTTTTGGCCTATTGGAGGAAATATGTTCATTGCAATCCATCGTGAATAATTTGGAGGCCGTTGTTTTTAGTGTAATTTTATATCAGATCTCCTGTACTCTCTCGAGAGTAGAGATGATTTTATGGATATTTTTCTAGTTTCTTCTGTTGTTGATTATGTTCATTACATTACATTAAGCAATTTGGTGGGATGTTTGGATATTAGGGGATTTTGCATCTATACTCTCTGATTCTCAAAAGAGAGTACATATTGTAGATATTTTTTCGCTTTGACTTGTTTAGATTATGTTCATTACATTCTGGAAGCAATTTTGCTTGAGATGTTTGGAGATTTCTACATTCTGTACTCTATACTCTCATGAGAGTAGAGCATTTTGTCATTTTTCTATTTCTTTGCCTTTGGAGGAAATATGTTCATTGCAATCCATCGAATAAATTTGGAGGCTATTTGGTTTTTAGTGTTATTTTATATGTTCTCTCTCTTGAGAGTACAAATAATTGTGGATATTTTTAGTCTTGGCACATTATGTTCATTACTTTACATTGGAAGTAATTTGGTGGGATGTTTGGATTTTTCAGATTTCAATCTCAAGAGAGAGATAATTTGGACATTTTATCTTGTTATTATGTTCATTATATCAGTGAATTTGGGCTATTTGGTTTAAGTAGTGTTATATCATAATCTCTATATAAAATATTTTGGTCATTATTTCTTTGTTTGTTTGGAGGAAATTTGTTCATCAATCCATAAATAAAATAATTTGGTTGGTTTTTAGTATTATTTTGCATCTCTCACTATTCTCTTGAGAGTACATAATTTATGACATTTTTTCTTTCTTTGGCTGGTTGGACATGTTCATTACATTATATTGAAGCAATTTGGTGGGATGTTTGGATGGTTTCTAGGAAATTTTTGTATATGTACTCTCTGTACTCTCTTGAGAGTACAAATGATTTTGTGGACATTTTTTTCCAGTTTCTTTGGCCTGGTTGTTTAGATTATGTTCATTATATTCTAATGGAAGTAATTTGGTGGTTGTTTGGTTAGTTTAGTAATCTTATTTTGCATCTGTACTCTCTATATTCTCATGAGAGTACAGAGCATTTTGGTCATTTTTTCCTATTTCTTTTGCCTGTTTGGAGGAAATATGTTCATTGCAGTCCATCAGGAACAATTTGGAGGCTGTTTGGTTAGTTTTTTTTAGTTATTTACATATTCTCAGACTCTCGAGAGTACATATAATTATGGATATTTTTCTAATTTTGCTTGTAGATTTTGTTCATTACATTACATTGGAAGCAATTTGGTTGGATGTTTGGATGGTTTCTGGAGAATTTTTGCATCTGTACTCTCTGTACTCTCAAGAGTGTACATATGATTTTGTAGATATTTTTTTCAGTTTTTTGGCCTGGTTGTTCAGATTATGTTCATTACATTCCAATGGAAGTAATTTGGTGGCTGTTTGGTTGGTGAGCGATCCCACAAAATGGCTAATCAAAATGGTGAGAGTGGTCTCCCAAGATAATGTTGTGCTGGATGTTTGTGCAAGTAAGTACATGGAGGCAACAATTAGGAAATCCCCACTTAACTGACCACCAAGATTGGCCTAAGAAGATGAATTGCTTTGGTAGTTTCGCTATCTTTTGTTTGGGAATGAAAAGAATGAAGAGAAATTTAAAGTGAATTGTATATGTATTTCATTTTTTTTAATATTATTGGCTTTATCTTTTATTATTAGCAGAGAACACCGCAATAATTGATAGTTGGAATGCTTTCGGATGTGTTTCATCATGCTCATGTACTCTCAGTACGATTTCATCTATTTTTCTTCAATTTTTCTTGGCGCTTTGGATAAATTATGATTAATGAGAACATCCGCAACAACTGTTAAGTCGGATTGCTCTACCGAGATGTGTTTCACGTACTCTATGTTGTTTTATGCTATTTCCTCTCTATACTGTACTCTCAATTTTTTCAGAATCTATTTTTCCTATTTCCACTTTTGCTTTGCAGGACGAAGAGGAATTGTTCACTATAACCTTAAAGCAAGTTGGATGCTCCTAGGTTGCCTTTTTATGAGTTTTTTGAGCAATTTTGCATGTGTATACTCTCTGTACTCTCTGAATTTATATCATATTTTAAATTCAGATCAACTGAGAAGGTGATGCTAAAATTTACATTATCTCGAGTTTGATTGGCGGTAATCTATATGATTACTTATATATATATATAAGTAGTATGGAAAATAACTCAAATGATAAATATGTTCCATTTAATCAACACTTTTAATAATTATTACATAATAATAGTTAAATTATAAATATATGATAACATAAAAAAATTAGATGATAATATTATGACAAAAATTCAATTGTTTTGATTTGAGAATACTATAAAAGTTTATTGAGAATTGATGTATTATATATATATTTTTAAAATAAAATCAATAGTTTCGAGATTTATCCTCTCTTAAAATATTTTTTTTATCATAGTTTAGAGAAAGTAACCTCCAAAATGAGAAAAAACATGATACATATTATGCTAAGATGAGACTAATTTTATCATTCATATGCTTGTTTTCATCCATCATGTTTATCTCTTAACATAATTAAAATATTCAATATGAATCATATGCATATTATAACTATATTATTTATCTAATAATTTAGTTATATTTATCTTTTAAAATTAATTAAATTATACAAAATATACTGTCGATGATGCGACTTACCAACGTCTTATTCATAAATATAAATTTTGAAGGCAGTGTGGAGCAAATTATATATTTGAGATAATGTAATAACTGAAAGTGTCATCTGAATTAAATTAATATTATTGATAAATTTATAAATAATTACTAAACTAATATCATCGGTACTAATATAATCATCATCACAAATTTTTTTTTCTTTTTCATAAAATGTAGAGTACTTTATACATATATCAAACAAATGTAATGTCTAAATCGACATTTCTTAAGCACGGTAGACTCATCAATCAAATATAATTTGGTAAAATATGAGAGATTTAGTTCAGTAGTCTAAGGATTATAAAGTTATGTACCCTCTCTCTCACTCTCTCTCTCCTCTAATGAGCTTTAGCATTTTTTATAATAATAGTATGTTTGAATAAAGAAGAAAGTCATCTTGACAAAGAAATGATTACAACAGATGAGAAGGTCATCCTAATCTTTCAGGTAGTCTTCCTAATAATCCGTAGGTGAAACTATGCTTTAAGTAAGAAAGTCATCTTGGAGACTCTAAAGCTTTGCATAAATGATTGCACAGTCGAAGAACACATAACTAAATGATATCATGCATTGAAATATTTTCCTGTAATAATATCCATCATCAACTTAGTGTACCCTTTAACCAACTGACTGATTATTGAGCTCGAGTTGAATTCTTGAGGTAGAACATCGTATCAGTTAATGATTTTTAACAACATCGATGTGTGCTATTCTGTGCATACCTCTAAAAAATACTTTGGCATAACAGAGAAAGGTGTTGCAAGGGGTGACCAAACACGTTCTATGACACTATCAGTTTGAACTTTGGTTTCTGTGATAACAAAAATATGATGGCTTAAAGATTAGCAGCAATGTTTTAAATACTACAAATTAAGAGGCAAATAGAGAATTACTCTTGGCTTTCTTGGATCTCTCCCAATATCCCATTGGAAACACCCTTTGGCGTTGCTTTGGATCCTTCAAGATGTCTTTTCCCTTATATGTTGTACTTGACTTCTTCTTCTTCATCTGTTTGGAAGAATTCTAGTTATAAATCGTATTGTTTTTTTAAGGATTGAAGCATATAGTCCTCAGCACTATTATCATCATGTGCCCTGACACTTATTTGATATGCATATCGACTAACGTGGTTATGGAAAATAATGCCAGTAGCATTTCCATCTGTGCCTTCGACATCTCTTAATTTTTTGTATGCACTATCGATGTAAATATACCTCTTTGCTCTAGTAGACCATCACATGAGAAGATACTTATTTGGAATGAGCATTATATCTTCCTGACTAAGAACTCTGATACACTGGGCACAAAGTAATCCCATCATTTCAAATTTCTTACAAGTACAAGTTACATCTAGGGTAGTCCCATCAAAATGGACAGTCCTTATTTTGGATGAATTTTTATTCTCTAAGTTTCTCACCAAATACTCCATAGGGCTGTCATCTGACACATTTACTGATAGGCCTCCAACTCCATGCAAAAATTCTTTCTCAAACATAGTATATAACTTTCTTGTATAAAACATAGTAGCTTATTTTAGAATTGGACTGATCTTAACAACAAGAACAATCGATGACTGGCTACACTTGAAGTCTTCATCATGTTCATTCCGGTGCCATGTCTCCATAACCTTCTCCAACCCCAAGAAACAATCTATGAGTGAACTTGTTGGTTTAGAGATTCTGTGACATACATTATTCATTGACTCACTACATTGCATTGACAAGATGTCCATGCAGAATGAGTCTTTCTTTGAATCTGATGGACCACTTGGATCTAATTTTATAAAGCTCAGAAGAAGGATGATCATGCAAATTGCCTTCTTCTAGCAGGCAGACCAAGCTTCTTCAAACTCTTCCTCTGAGTCACATTTGTTCATGCATACATAAAATAACCCTTGTACCCTCTTATTACTATTAAAGCAGTGAACCTTGGAAGAAGCTTTATTTGAAATATGCCATTGGCACAACCTATGATGAGTATGCGGTAATATAATTTTAATAGCTCATGTCATAGCCTGATCTTGATCAATGAATATTGTTGTAGGATGTCTGTCACTCATCAATCGAAGAAATGTGGAATAGCCATGAGAATGACTCAATCGTCTCTTCTGATAAAAAGGCTACTCTAAATAACACATTTTATCGGTGATGATTCACTCCAACAAGAGGGGCATAAAAAGATTATATTTATTAAGTCGATAGCTTGTATCAAAAATTATCATATCACCAAAATAGTCATATTCTATCCTAGACATGACATTGCTCCAAAAAAAACTTACTAAGCAATCTGACTCATCAACTTGTACATCCCATGCAAACATCCCATCCGTTACTTGCCTTTCCTTGAATAACATTGCATTCTCACAACATTCCTCGATCTTTTCTCTTTCTAAATAAAATTGAAAGCATCTCTTTTCGTGAATCCAATATTCTCTACACCGCCAACCTCCCATCTTAGATAGTTGAATGCATCAGTTGCTCTAATTCTGGCCTCTGTCATTATCTTCAACATAGAAGCCTTTTCATCACTAATGCATCTGTGTGATCCGAGAAGATGTAGGTCAATAGGCTTTGCCAATGAATGATTACAACTTTCTATATGTTTTTTAACCATCCAGTTCCTGTCCAAGTCAACAGAGAATCTAATCATGGCCGGACAAGCCATCCTCTTATCAGTTTTCTGGAATTTTACTAAGCCATGTAGACTGGCAGATTTCTTCCGACCTGCTTTTGCATATAAAAATTTTTTTGATTTCAATTTCTTGGAGTTTGGGCCGTATGTCCTTCCAAACAAAGCAGTTTGATGTGTACTCATGATGCAGTGCATACATACTATTTCATTCGACAATGGTGAGGAGTTTTTCTGAATTTGGTTCATTAGATATCATGACTTCATCATCGCACTGCTCATTGACCACATTCACCTACCAAGACAGCTCCAAATAAATGTGACATGTAAAATAGCTCCACAAATAAATATATTTCCTCCAAACAGGCCAAAGAAAGGGAAAAATGATCTAAATACAGAGAGTACAGATGCAAAAATCATCCAAACATCCCACCAAATTGCTTCCAATGTAATGTAATGAATATAATCTAAACAACTAGGCCAAAGAAACTAGAAAAAATGTTCACAAAATTATCTATACTCTCAAGAGAGTACAAAGAGTACAAATGCAAAATAATACTAAAAAACTAACCAAATAGCCTCCAAACAAGTAAAGAAATCATCATAGAAATATAAATAGTATTATATCAAGTTACCCATGAGTTGAGAAGAGTATAGAGTCTGAGAGGTACAGAGAGTCAGGAGATAGTAGAGTGCAGAGAGTCTGAGTATAGAGAGTAGAGGAGGGGTAGTCTTCTTGCTTGGGCTTCTTTGCTTTGTATTTTTTACCTTCAATATGCTCTTTAAGGGCATCATCCTTTGGAAGTGCTAATCTCACGATAGCACATTCCCTCTACCATAAGACCTCCCCTCTATTTGGAATCTATTATCCTTTGTAACTTCATTTGATGCTCTTTAAGGCTTCTTTTTTGCTGTAAGGCTTCTTTTGCTTTGTGTTTTTTACCTTCAAGATGCTCTTTAAGGGCTTCCTCACTGGAAGTGCTAACCTCACAGATAGCACATTACCTCTATTCCATAAGACCTTCTCCCCTCTATTTGGCATCCCTATAATTACTGCAATTTTATCAAGAGTGAAAGGAATGCACTGCCCACCCAGAAAGAAAGCTTGCTTCTCTATGTCCCAACAAGACAGGATTGAGGTCATGGCTATTGAGTCTTACTGAATTTCATGGATTCTAATGAATTGATGCAGATGAAGCCTTTGTAAAACATCAATGACTTCATTACTAAAGAGTGCTACAATGAATGTCTGAGTACTGGATGCAAAATCCCAGAAACCATCGCTTCAAATTGCTTCCAGAGAATGTACTCTCAACGAGGCCAAAGAAACTGGACAACGTGACAAAAAATTATATGTACTCTCATGAGAGTATAGGTATCTGAGATGTAAGAAAACTAACAAATCAAAAGCGACCTCCAAATTGTGCCTAATGAACATATTTCCTCCAAAGCAGAGGCCAAAGAAATAGACAAAAATGAAATGCTCTATACGAGAGTATAGAGTACAGAGAGAGTTGAGAAGTTGAGAGTCTGAGAGTACAAAGAGAACATAGAGTACAGATGTAATGAAAATAATCTCAATAATTAGTCTGAAGAAACTAGAGAAAATGACCAAAAATCATCTATACTCTACAAATGCAAAATAACACTAAAAAAATAACCAAACAGCCTCCAAATTGTTTCTCATAGATTGTAATGAACATATTCCCTCCAAACAAACCACAAAAAGTGAAAAAAAATCCAAAATGATCTGTACTCTCAGGAGAGTACAGAGAATACAGAGAGTACAGATGCAAAAATCTTCCAGAAAATCCAAACATCCCACCAAATTGCTTTCAATGTAATGTAATGAATGTAATCATCCGTGCCAAAAAACTAGAAAAAATATCCATCATCATCTCTCAGAGAGTAACATGCAAAATAACACTCAACAAACAACCTCCAAATTATTCATGATGGATTATAATAAACATATTTCCTCCAAACATGAGTAAAAAAAAGCACTTAAAATGCTCTATACTCGAGAGTAGAGAAATCTGAGATGGAAATCTCCCATAAAGATTAACCAAACAACCTCAAAATTGCTTCTAATAGAATGTAATGACCATATTCTCTCCATCCAGGCAAAATAAACTGCAAAAATATTCAGAAAATCATCTGTACTCTCATAAGAGTACATAGAGTACATCTGCAAAAATCTATCAAAATAAGCGAAGTCATCTTGCAAAGAACTCCAAATAGTGTAGGAAATATACACTAAATAAAAGAATTTCAAGGAATAACACTAAAAAATTGTAAAAAAAATTGTACGTATACAACGGTTGAGAAAAATTATCGATGAATTTTTATTTAATATATCCTCAGCTATTTCCTCAAGGCCTTCGTTCTCTATCTTTATGGTTCTTTCGTAAAAAAGAAATGAGAAAATCTCTTTCTCTCTCGATTTGCAAGAAAAAATACACCCTAAATCCTAAATCTAGATATATATTATCTTTTTTTCTTCTTCCATTCCAACGATGCTTCTTCTCCCATTTGTTTGAGCAGGGTGGGTCGGATGGGACGGGTGGTCACGTCAGTCAGGTCTGGTAAGACCTAAAATGGGAAAAAACTACTGGACATACATCAGGCTAGGATTGGAGTCCGCATGTAAAACTATGTGCGAATTCCGGACGTAATATTTTCTCGGAGAAATGATGCCCAACCAAAATAAAAAAATAACAAATAAAAAATCACCTACCTCCCATCTAGCTATGACAACCTTCCGCAAACTTGCCTTTGCTGATTTTTCTGCGACTCACGAGACAAGACCTGTTAAACTTAAATTCCAAAACACCTAGGCTAATTTGGCAATAGAGAGGATTGTGGTTCCCGTCATTGACCTTGCCAACTTCAGCTGGAGTAATTTCGCTGCTGAAAATGTCATCATCAACCATGGCATGCATGTGCCACTTGGTCGTAGTTTGGTCACTCTTCAACATCCCACGAGGTCAAATAGCGTCGTCAACATCATCGACTGTGGCGGTTATCTAGAAAGGCTAGGCCGATTGTTTGAATCTTTTTGGGATCTATGACGCCACCTCACCAGCCGACGTCGACTCATTCTACTCTGTTTTGGATGCCTCACTGAAGCAACAGTGTGCTCCCTCATTGCTTCCCCATATATCCCTATTTTGTTTGGATTAATAATTTTATATAAATATATGATATACTAAATCCTTTCAGATGAGGCATGCGGAAAAATTATTTCCGAATATATATCAAAACTTCATGGTGTGGCCAAAGACTAAAGTGGCTGAGAGTGTGGGCTTGGCTGGCTGTTCCTTCAACGAATGGCCATGCCATGTAAGGCTAAACTCTTGCCCTATAAAGAAGAAGAGGATATTGGCTACATCAACGTGCCTGCTCACATAGATTTTGGTTTCTTGACTGTCCTCCAAGAAGATGAGTGTGTTGATGGGTTTGACATCTTGGACATTGATGGGAATTTTATGGCAATTGATCCAGTGCCAGGCACTTGTTAATATTGGTGATGTTGCAAAAGTTAGTTCCATTTTTTTTAACCAATTTTTTCTCCCTCTAACTTTTCATTTTAAAAGTCTACCAAAATAGCATTAATTACTAATTAATATGCTTGGCATGTTGAAGATTTGGAGCAATGGGAGGCTACATAATGTGATGCATAGAGTAGTGTGCAAGAAAATGATGCCTAGAACTCCCATCAGCGGCACCTTGACCAAGATATGAAACACCCAAAGCTCTGTGAATAATGATATAAGATTAAACACAAATCGGGTTTGAAAGGCTGCAGATCTCTCTCTCTTGAAAGCAGATGGAGAAGCCATGATTTCAGATATATGATTGTAATCAGTTTACCATGCTTAGTAGCTTTGAAATAAGGGTGGGTTCTTTGATTTTCACTTGAAAAGAAATGAATTTACCTCTATTGATAAGGTTGAGGCACGCAATGAACCTTTGAACTTTCATCTTTGCACTTAATATACAATTCTCGTCAATGATATATTATTGATTTCTCTGAAATGAGATAAAATAGTAGGTACATATATAGTCTAAGATACTTAAAAATCAAGTCAGTTATAATAAATCACTAAAATCAAAAAACTTAATAAAGGATCCTATCATTGGCAATTATGTCATTTACTATATTTCAATTGAGTTTTGACTAAAATAAAGAAACTAAATTATATACGAACATATTATTGGCAATATTAATAATTTATGAAGTTTATAAATTAGTCATGCAGATCTGACACTATTAAGTGTCATGCTTAGAATGACTTAATGTGGTTCCCATCAATTATTTTCTTAGTTGACCACCACGAATTAGACCCTTTAAAGCATCAATCATTCAAGGATACATCATGTTGACCTTAGTACTTGCAAATACTGTCATGCAAGTCTTCAGCTCTCCCTTTGCCATGCTTTGAGCTTCTTTTGTTCATCATTGACCACCACTCCCATTACAATAAGCTTAATCTTTCCATTCAAGTCCCCTTGCAATCCTTTTATTTATTTATATTTAATTTCATTCATTTTCCATGGATGTCATTAACACAATCCTCTTAGTCGACTTACCATTATTTCCCGTCAATCTTTAATACCATGTACCAACATCCTCCTCGTTCTACTAAGGATGGATCATCCTTCTACCTCATTATGAGATTTAGTCTAATTTTAAAAATCAACAACTTGTCACCCTCAATGTTTCATTCAGAAAAAATTATTGCTTGCGAAGTTTAGATGGTTCAAATTTTGTGCACATGGACATAGTTATTATATACTCTTCTGTATAAATAATATGTGCATAACAAATTGAAATATCAAATTCTGCAAGTAATAATTTCTCTTCCTTTAAGGTGCTCTCTTAGTCAGCTTCAGTTGCCTTTCATACTTCTCCCATTTAATTAAGCCATTCTATCTTATGACATTTAGACTCCCAGCTATCATTTCCTATTGTCAACATCCATTATTGCTCTTTTGACACCTCTAAATGCAAACATATTGTCATCACAATTCATTTGTTCTATAGTATTTTTACTACTTTTACTAAAAACCAAGTCCAACGATTTAAGCATTATAATCCCACCTTATTAGACTAGAGAGAAGATCAAATATCTATAATATTCATCCATATAATTTATTTTCTCATTTGAGTTAATTTTGAGTTTTTCTTTAATCAGCCTGTTTAGAAATTTTTGTATATTATTATGATAAAAAATACTTATTTTATTATCATAATTTTTTTAGCATATAATAATACGATTTATTTAATTTATCTGCCCTTGATTGTAGGTCTAGGTGAAGCCAAACTTTGTAATTTGCCATTTGGAGCATCAGTAATCACAAGGTAAGAGTGCTTACATACTTATCATATAATTCTTATATATTTATGAAATTTAACATCTAAATTATAATATTTAAATAAATAATATTTAAAAATTTAATATCACATCAAAATTATTATTATTATTATCTTTAAAAAATGAAATATGTATCTAAATCTTTTTAATATATATATTAGATTTTAAGAATTAGATATATAAATATATTAAAATTATGTAATATTTATTTAAATTTTTCTAAAATTACATATATGATGATGAAAACAAAATTATAATGACATGTGGGTTTATCAAGTTACACAAGGTATAATTTGTGAGTCAATTTTAGAACAAAATTATAATGACGTGAGGCCTTCTTATCTGGCTGCTTATTTAACAACGTCTTCTATCTAATTTTAGCCAGCATGGAAATCTCACTTCCATGATTTAGAGTAGGAACCAAACAGCAGTAGCTCACAGTCCTTCCGGTTAAGATTCATTGCTGGCCGCTTCTCAGATCGCATTATCGAACGTCTGACAAACAAAATCTCCCATTATTAATGGCGAAAGAGGTAACTATGGTTCCGGTGATCGACCTTGCCAACTTTCCCGCTGAACTTGAGAAGCTTGCCGCGAGCACCGAGCTGGGCTGCTTTCGGTCACCAACCATGGCATGCCTGTGTTGCTTCTGGCCGATATGAAAGAGACCTCCCACTGTTCGAGATGCCCGCCGAGGCCAAGCGGCGCAACGTCATCCATAACTTGGACGGTGCCATGTTCCGCCCAGCTTAGCAACCACTCCATTTTACGAGTCCTTCGGTATCTACGACGCCACCTCACCAACAGACGTCCACTCTTTCTGCTCTGTTTTAGACGTCTCGCCACACCAACGGTGTGCTCTCTGCTTCCTTCATTCCTTCCTAGAATATTTCATCTCATTATTTAATCTTTATTCTTGCAAGACAGTACTAATTATATTCCGAATAATGAAACACACAGCAAAATCATTACAGATTATTTTGAGAAACTTCATGGCGTAATCACGGATATAGCTTCTAAAGTAGCAGAGATTTTAGGCTTGGTTGGCTGCTCCTTCAAGGAATGGTCTTGCCAGGCAAGATTAAACTCTTACGACTTCAAATTTCAGGAGCAAATCGGCTGTCTCGGTGTTCCTATTCACACGGACTCTGATTTTCTGATAGTTTTGCGAGGGCTTAATTTTTAAATTAGTCTTAATTTAAATCGTAATTAGCTAATTAACCTTTAAAAAAAAATTTAAAAATAGCCCAGTCTCCCAGGTGTGACCGGGTGAGCAGTAGCCAGGTCATGATCAGCCGATAAGCGCCAAAATTATTTTTTTTAAAAATGAAATTAACAGCTTCCATTTTTTGGCCATATCAGGCTCATTAGTTGTCGAATTTCTGCGTGGTTGGTATCGTTGGAAAGGAAATAAAAAATTCTACAACTTTCATATTTACAAATTTTGACGAATCTCGACCGGGTAGCCGCAGTTTTTGCGTATATATAAATTTTGCTCTGGCGAAAGTGAAAGTTATTACGACAGCTCCCATTTTTTGTCATAATACAATGATTGTTAAGTACATATAATTCCTTTGTAATATCAAATACTCTCATTATATTCTATATATAAATTAACTAATTAACACCCATGAAAAGAGTCCAACTACTTGATGAAAAAAATGTGTATCTCTTCATGCTGAAATTTTGATTTCGTTCATTTGTTAATATTGAACTTAACTTGACACTTAGTGTGAAAAAATGAAATATAATAATTGCATAAATTAAATAAAGATGAAATGAGTTAATGAGTTTTAACATGATTAGTGCAAGAAAATAAGCATATATTTATATAGGTAGCTACAATGGCCCAAAATGAAAATAGAACTATAGCTTAAATTGATAGTGTTCATTTGCTTCTAAAAATTAGGGTAAATGGAAATATCGATTAAATTAGGGCTTATTTGGATCAATCTTATTTTATATTTTTGATTTTGTATATTATTTTAAAAACATATTTACTTAATATATTTTATATTTAAGAAAATAATTATTTAATGTATTTTAGATGTTTTTATTTTTTGTTTTAAAAATAAATCATATTATTTTTATAAATACTCAAAAATAATTTTTGGACATTTTAAACTATATGTAATTCCACATTAAGTCTTCCATCCTCTCACATGAGTTAACCAAATTAAATAAACAGTAAACATCACTAGGATAACACAATGAGAAGTAGGTGAATGAGTAAACATAAAAAAAAAAATATAAACTGTCAGAAATACATGCCATCAAACATAGAAAAAAACATAATACATCTACCGTCGTCGATGCCTGCATGGTGGAATCACATCGCTGCCAGGAGTGTAGTGGGATGGTGGTCTCCGCGGCCGATCACGCAGATGATGCTGTCGATGATCCTCCTCCTCTTCCATCTGCTCCACGGGGTGTTGTGATCATAACTCTGTAACATGAGGTACCGTCATATGATATGACGGTGGACCATATACCAGCGGGACTGCTGCGTTCCATGGGTGCATTTGCGACCACATTATTTCCTGATATGAATCTGGGGTGTAAATGTGCTGTAGATCGCCCCACCATTGGAGGAGGATGGCCCACATCCATCGATGGAACATCTAACCGTCTGCGCGGCGTCGAATGTCGATCTCAGTATCGAGTGCGAGATATGCATATCCGCCTTTAGTGCCACCAACAGTTCATATTCATTGAAAGATGTCTGATATTCCGTATCATCACCTCTGCCGAAATAACGCCGGAATATGTCCTCGGTATTCAAAATGTGGTCACGCTGCATATACAGGAATTTATATGAGTATATCGTTGTTACAAAGAAAAGAAAATTTTAATACTATGCATTTAAACTAACCATCAGGCTTCGCAAGCTGGGGTATGTGTCGGGAAGAAGTGTCGGCCTTCAACATTTATAGAAGCCCATGAATGATACCATCTCATGTATCGGTTGATCGCCGGGTTCCCTATCATGCCGCGTGATGAATCCACTACTACTCAGCCTTCGCTCCCACGGTAATGTCGAGTTGTGGTAATGGACCCAATCAACATCGCTTTTCCCGCCATCAACGCATACAAATGATGGATCTATCGAGGCAACATCAATGGTAGGAGACATGCCGAATCGACATCAATGCGGTACCACTCTACCCTCTTCCAACATATGATCGGATCTAGCTAGCCATATTTCTTGTCCTCAGAACATATATCCGACATGATATGATGTCCATATGGCTGATGACTCGCGATATAACATAAGTTATTATTTCAAGAAACAAATCAATACCGAAAAGCCAATAAACATTACATCAAATCGTGCGACTCTAGTAAGTCCGTCCAACTCATCCCTATATGCTCTGATGTTGGATGCTGGCATCTCCCGAACATAACCTTCATTCCATCGGAATCCTACATTAAGGCTGTCTATGTCTGTAGGATATGGAATATGTAATGTAGGTCTTCCCACATGAATGTGCTCCCACGCCCATATCTGTAATAAATGAACACATTCAGCCAAGTTGGTGCGTGTTGATTTTGTTGCTTTATGTAATTCCCTGTACAGATGGGCGAGCACAGCTGAACCCAACGATAGCTCCATGAACGTGTCAATATCCTGAAGTAGTGGTGAATCAGTCTCGATCCAAGTTCGGCAAAAGAAAAGATCCAATGGCAAACAGTATGTACGCTCTGACATGCATAGTGAACTGTAGCTCCGGTAGATCTAAATATGAATCACGGTAGTATGTCCATCGCAGCCATCGTAAGGGCAAGCAGGTACGTGCATGAGCCTGTCCCATTCGGAACTGTGATGTGATACGCGGATGAACCGGATCATGGTATACAATGTCTGTCTCAGGCGCTCAACTCATCGCAACAATCCGCCATGTAGCCCACATCTCTCCCAACAAAGAACGCCAATCACGGGCCATCTATCCGGATACCAAGAATCATCGCGACATCCTGTAATGTAATCGTCATCTCACCGGTGGCCAGGTGGAAGGTATTCGTCTGCAAACACCATCGCTCAACGAATGCTATGAGTAAGTGGTGATCCAAATTTAATATCTGACTGGGACACACTATCAGGCGACCGCAAAGCATCCATAAACGGGGCAATGTGCCATTCCCTAAACATCGAGCGCAGAGCCTCGACATCGGAACTGCAACCATAATCATTCGTAAGTAGGGTTGCGTCAGCATAACAAATGCATATATACAGAAACATTTTAAAACCGTTAGAGAAATTTTACAATCGATGCGCTACTTTTACCACGTAAGACATATACTGGTGTACTCAGGTGGTGGGCCATAGTCAACAACTGTCTCATCTGGTCGTCGCCTCCTACGTGGGGGGCACGGTGCGTCACTTCCGGACATCTTTCCTATTGTAATTGAAGAAAATAATAATGTGCAATTAGTTTAGCATTAATAAGGCAACCTGAGAAGAATACAAAAAACTATAGTCACATCTTGTGAAGAATATATATTAAAAATTTAGAAAAGAGAGTTATAATATTCACATCCATAAAACATGAGTTATAAATTAAAAAAATAAGTTATAAATTTATAACTTATATTTGAAATAGTTTTAATTTAACATGCATATAAAATTGTAAATAAAATACACTAACCAAACATGCTTTTAAGAATAAAAGTAAAAAAAAAAATGCTGCTTTCAATTATAACTTTATATGGAAGCAAATAAAAACTTAATTGCAGACCTGTTATATTTTTTGTATGCACAATGCATGATTTCAATAAATGCTGACTAGTTTATACTTATAAAAACTTATATTTTTGTATGTTTCTCCTCTTTTATGCAAGCTCCCTTAGACAATAGAAGTAATTAATTACTTATATGAATGTTTATTATGTTAAAACATAGAAAAAGTCTCAAACAATTTAGGAAAGAGGCAAGGAATAGACTAAAATGTATATATATTTTGAATATTTTAGAAAATTAGGTAATTACTATCTCTATATATACTTTTTTTTGAAACAAAATAAAATATAATTAAAAATTAAAAATAAAAGTTAGCCCAAACTGTCATTTCATGAATTACAAAAAATTAACTGATACGCATAATAACAAATGTACAGAAAAATATAATAATATATTGAATTAACTGAAATCAAATATGAAAAATGAAAACAATAAAAAGATACGCATTGAGCTTTGCTGCAACTACAGAAATAAACAAATAATGCAAAATATAGTAGAAACTTGCAATAGGAAAATAAAATTAAAAAAAAATTTCCAAAGAAATTCAGTAATTTAGTTCCATGTAGAGCTATCAAAATTTGACATTGAATTCCCAAAAATATAAAATACTATGTGCCGAATTTGACATTGAATTCCGAGAAACTACCTTAAAACTCCTAAGAAAATGCATCTTCCACCCCTTTTTATGCTCGTTTTCACATAACAACGAAATGTTTAGAACAAATGCGAAGACAATGAAAATCAAAGTTCATGATGAACTTCTCTTAAATATCAAAGTTGAAAAGCTTGAAGACGGGAATAATGAGCTAGTGTAACAGACAACATTAAACACAACACGTAGACAACACTGAACAGAGCTAGTTTAACAGACAACACTGAACACAACACATAGAAATCATGTTCGGTGGGTACTACATTCATCTCATTATCTTCTAAGTCACCCATAACAGCAGAACTTGGCCCAACAAAGAAATCATGTTCTCTTGCTTCAGAACCATAACATTTCACTGTAGTACTTATCTGAGAAGCTGGTGCGATGTACTCAGTGCTCGTTCGAGCTCTCTCACATTCCTCTATATTGTTAACATCCCTGCCTCTACCCATCAATTACATAACTTCGACATAAACCACAATAGTAGGTTGTCGCAGTGAGTATACCACGACTTCTTTATCATCAATGAGAGTTGCAATAAATCTAGCACCAATAGGAAAACGACCCACCAGATTCACAAAGAACTTTGTTGGATCTATCTTCAATGATTTCATGATTCGTTTCTGTAATTCCTCGAATCTAATCCGACGTGGGATTTGGACTGGATGATTTTTCCCACCAATGTATGTTGGAATGAAATCGTCATTCACTCTCAGTTCACCGCCATAATAAAGTACTATACAGACAGTAGTTGAATTCATCACTAACCACTGATAACAGAACAACAATAATCTTTCACCACACCTGATAAATACAAATAATTTAATTAAGGAGAAATAAAATTATTGAATTCATTTATGATATAGAAGATGCAAAATGCTACCTATTACGCACAAAAATGATTGGATTCATATACAATATAGAAGACTACAGAAGAATATTAACATAGCTCATTCATCGATATATTAAGTATCCACTACGCACAACTTACGTAAATCATTTTAAATCACAAAGACCGAATGTGACAAACCTCACTAAACTAACAAGTTACAACTTAGAATAATGTGACAATTATACAACTTATTAAATGGAAATTTGTTAAAATATTTACTAATTTTGTAAATGAGTTGAAAATGGTAATATTCAAGATAAAATTTACATATTAACCAAATCGATCGACTCGATAATGATTTAATCACTTATGAGTTACATATAAGATACAACAATAATCAAATTTACATACTTTGACAATCAGTTGTATTCAAATTATGAAAGATACCAACAAAAAGCCCAACTTTATAAATTCTAAATCAAACTAAATAGCTACATCCAACAAAAAGCCCACCTTTACTTCTTTTTTTTTTCTTTTTTTTGAGGGATAGCTATTAGCATACATAACACATAATTCTTATATATTAAAATATTTAATGTCTAAAATTTTATATTTACATAAAGAAAATTCAAAACTTTAATATATACAATAAAAATAACACAAATATTAACTTCATACACACAAAAAAATAAAAAGAATAATTATCATGTCATGGGTCAAAAAAAGAATATGCATTTAGACATCGTAGCTTTGAAAAAAAAAATTTCAACTTTGGTATAGTACATTTAATCGACTTCTACTTATTAGAAATATTTTGTTAAAAAATTCCATTATGAGCATAAAAATCAAAATATTTAGTAGTTAGGTATGCTTCCCATTAAAAATTCTTCATATAAATTTTGCTTTGCACATATAGTATGAGGAATCTAAAGATGGTAAAATAAAGCCACCTTTATTAATAGTTTTATGGTAGTATTACATGAAACTATAGTAAATTTATTATCACCCTCATTATTATGAATAAAATGATTAGTGATAAAAATAATTTCTTCTTAATTCTTCGGAGGAAAATCAAACTCATCCCAAAAAATGTAACTAATTCTATTTACTAAATAAGGCAGATTTGAAGTGGCCAGCAAATAAGAGAAGCTTTTGTTTCAAACCTCCTAACCAATTTTGAATTTTCTCCAAGATTTAGTGACAATTAGAAGCTTTGAAATTTGAGGAAATATATGTTCCAAGTAGTACAAGGGAAGGGACATACATTGAAAACCCGAACATTGCCAATAAATTGATAGCTCAAATTTTAATTGGTTTTGTAGACTCATGGAATGAAAGTAGATATTTATAATGTTTTATAAACATTGTACATTATCATACTTAACAACACCAAAAGTTAGGAGTTCATCAACTTATATGAGATGGGAAAAGTAAGAACTTTTTTCATAATTGCAACATAAGAGACACACAAAATATAAGAGACACAAAATCAATTAGATCCACAATATGCATACCTAAAAATACTACAATAAATTAGATCTACAATTTAAAGAGATACACAAAATTAGATCTACAATTTAAAGAGATACACAAAATTAGATCTACAATTTAAAGAGATACACAAAATAAGTTAGATCCACAAAAGAAATTAGATCCACAACATGTCACAAATTAGATCTACATATTACCCTTTTGTTTTGAAAAAAAATCACACAAAACCTTTTCCAGAAAAACGCCGATTCGGGGTATGGATCGGGCGGCCGACGGATCGAGTGGTCGGAAGGGCAAATACTGACCTTGGCCGGCTGTACCGTAAGCGAGGGGCGGGGTTTAGGAGAAAGAAAGAAGAGAGAGATCGGATCGGGATTCCAATCTCGCTCGTTGCGGTTTTAAAAAATAATACGGCGCTTGCCCAATATAAGGCGGGCAAATCACAATAAATGGCTAGACTATAAATAATTAAATTAGGGTAATTATTAATTTTGCAAGATGATGACTGTGTCAGATAGCGTCTAATTTCCTCGAATTGGGTTTGATCCAGCTTGGCTTGAGGTTGGTTCAGTGAGTTGACTCAGTTCTATGTGGAATGAACCCGGCTGAGTGGAATAGCTACTGTGGGAATTTCGGGTGCCTTCTAAACCGTTGGATTAGCGCCTTTTTCCCTCTGCCGTTGGATCTAGCACTCGGATTGAGTTCCTCTTGAATTGAATTTTGAACCGTCGGATTGCTTTGGTTTCTTATCCGCCTTGATTTGATCTTTGATCAGCTTCTTGATTCTAAGGGAGTTAGTGGTTACACTGCTTTTTTGCACGGCTTGATATTGGGAGTTGATCTGAGCCTTTGATATTATCTTAGACGACTGCTTCTTGGCCGTAGGATTAAGCTTCTGAGGGAAGCTCGCTTTAAACCTTACTTTGTCTTGTTTCTTTTGACTGTTCGAGTCGTCGAAGCACTCCCGAGAGGAAATAGGGTTGCGGCTGGGATCGGAGGAGAACCTAGGGATTCTCCGATGGAAGATGGTGGTTTCCGGTGAGGAAAACCAAGAAGAACCGGAGCAGGAAGAAGAGAAGAAGAAGGAGACTGAAGAGATAAGTTTCTTTTTTAAAATCTTGATTATTCCTCTGTTTTGTTTCTGATCTCTATTTAAACTTTCTATTTACTTTGTTTAGCTTGGATCTGAGCTATCTATGCAAGCCTAACTGCTTTCTATTACAAGTTGTTACTTTCTGTTTATAGTTTGTTATCAAACTTGCCTTCAGTCGATCTAGTAGTTGAGGTATGAGCAATCTGTTATCTTACGGTTATTATACTTCTTGTTTTCTGCCTATCGAGCATCTGTCTTTCTATTCTTTTGGCAGTTATTTCTGTTATGGACTTAACTTTCAGGCCGGCTCTGGATATGGCTTTGCTTTGGTTGCTTTACTCTTCGTTATTCCCAGTATAGTTATGGTTCTGTTGGAGATTTAATGTTGCTGTTTATATTTGCATAGTTTCTGTCTCTGGATATTAATGTAGGTTTAAATCTAGAAGTAGCACCTCCCTCTTTTATTCTGACCATCTGTAGTGTTGGATCTATAATGGCTATTTTTCTTGTTATGTTTTCTATTGCTCATCTTGGTTTTTAATGTGTATTATTCCTCTGTAAGGTAGTTGTAATCTGTGGGATTTCGATTCTGAACTATTTCATCTATTTTGTATTTGGAAAAGGCTGTTCCTTTGGATATTATCTTGTTGTTGTAAAGTTGTTATATTTGTTTTGTATCATTGTAATCTTTTCTCTCTCTGGTCTGAGTATGTAACTTACTCTCTGTTGTTGATTTGAGGATATGGATTCATATCATTACACCCCTCCCCACACTGACCTTGTCCTCAAGGTCAATTCCTGAGATGCTTTCTGTATTTCTTTACTTTACACCCAAAAAGCATCTGTGGCTAGAAGTACTTCCCATTGTCTTAATATTTCTTTAATTTGTGGATCTCCCTGCAGTACTGTTCTGTGATCTAACTCTTTTAACAGGCTTGATTAATATCTGCCCTTCTCTGAACTGAGTTGGTAATTCTACTGGGTGTAGTGTAGAATCCTGTCTGTAATTCTACTCCACTTCTATGTTTATTGGCCATTTGTTCCCAATGATATTTGTTTTTGAGCTTCCTGTAAATGATATGGGTCTTTGTCCCACTTATCTGGACATGATTCCTCCTTCATATGTGGCTGTATTAGAAGATAATTCTCTATTTGTCCATCTGCTGGAAAATACTGTTGTGCCAACTGACTTATTACTATGGAAAAACTATGCTCTAAGAGATTCTATGTAGTGTTTATATGAAAAGATAAACATTATAACTAGGTAGGTGGTTGTAGTGCTGGCTGTATTCTATATAGTTGGGCTATAGCTGAAATAACATACAAGCTATTTGGGAGGTTCTAACTATTTGGAAGGTTGATAATTATGCATACTTTATATAATCTGTCTTAGCCTGGATTGAATGTTTGAAATTGTAAGCTTGTTTCTAATGCATCTTCTTGTATCCACTGTATTTCTGGTTGAGTATTTTGCTGTAGTTGATATTCTTGGTCCTCATTGACTATCATGAAGGCAAATAATTTGGCTTGACATATATGACCTCTGTGATATTGTTCTTCACAATTGAAACACAATCCTTTCTTTCTTCTTTCTTCTATTTGTGTAGGAGTTAGCCTCTAAATTGCTATTGGCTATTTATTTTGATTGTGGCTATGTTGATTGGTGTTTATGAGAGTAGGCAGTATTGGTTGTTGCTGTAATTGAGGTTGTTTTACTGTTGGAATTTGGCTGATCTTGTAGTTTTTGGTTATGTGAATGTCATCAACTAGCCTATCTTCCATTAGTTTGGCCAATTGAAATGCTTGCTGTAAGGAATTAGGCTATAATGCTCTTACTTCTCTCTTGATATCATGTTTAAGCCCTGATTCAAAACAGCTTTGTAAAAATTCAGGTGGAATGGCTGAAATTTGATTGGCTAGTTGATCAAAATCATTGTAGAAGTTTTGAACTATTGTTATCTACTGTAATTTGGTTAATTCTCCTCTCAAATCTCTGTATTGAGAGGGACCAAATCTTTGAATAACCTGTTCTTTAAATTCTGTCCATGAATGCAACTGATTATTTAAGTGCATATATTGATACAAGCTAAGTGCAGGTCCATTCATGTACGCTGAGGCAATTATGAACTTCTGTTCTTCTGATAAACTGTAATATTGAAAGTACTGGTCTGCTTTGAACAGCCAGCCTTTAGGGTTATCTCCATTAAACCTTGGCATGTCTATTTTAACTAGTCTAGCATTTTGTATTTGAGGTCTAGTAGAATGATTAAATTCTATTGGGTATGAGTTACATACCTGTGATTGTTGCTGATCTTGAGAAGATTTATCTAATTTCTCCTCTATAGCTGGTAATCTTCTTGAGACTTCATTTAATATCATAGAAATTGAGGACATTTGTTCCTCTGTTTTGTTTAGCCTTGTCACACATTCTTCTAGTATTTTTGATGTGTGTCTTGAGCCTTCTGCCATTGTTTGAGTTGTGGTAATCAACGAGAGCACCAATGATTGCATCTAATTTCCTGGAATTGGGTCTGATCCGGCTTGGCTTGAGGTTGGTTCAGTGAGTTGACTCAGTTCTGTGTGGAATGAACCCGGCTGAGTGGAAAATAGAATTTCGGTGCCTTCTGAACCTTTGGATTAGCGCCTTTTTCCCTCTGCCGTTGGATCTAGCACTCGGATTGAGTTCTTCTTGAATTGAATTTTGAACCGTCAGATTGCTTTGGTTTCTTATCTGCCCTTGGATTTGATCTTTGATCAAGCGGTTCTTGATTCTAAGGGAGTTAGTGGGTTACACCTGTTGCTTTTTGCACGGCTTGATATTGGGAGTTGATCTGAGCCTTTGATATTATCTTAGACGGCTGCTTCTTGGCCGTAAGATTAAGCTTCTGAGGGAAGCTCGCTTTAAACCTTACTTTGTCTTGTTTCTTTTAACTGTTCGAGTCGTCGAAGCACTCCCGAATGGAAATAGGGTTGCGGCTGGGATCGGAGGAGAACCTAGGGATTCTCTGATGGAAGATGGTGGTTTCCGGTGAGGAAAACCAAGAAGAACCGTAGCAGGAAGAAGAGAAGAAGAAGAAGACTGAAGAGATAAGTTTCTTTCTTAAAATCTTGATTATTCATCTGTTTTGTTTCTGATCTCTATTTATACTTTCTATTTACTTTGTTTAGCTTGGATCTGAGCTATCTATGCAAGCCTAACTACTTTCTGTTACAAGTTGTTACTTTCTGTTTATAGTCTGTTATCAAACTTGCCTTCAGTCGATCTGGTAGTTGAGGTATGAGCAATCTGTTATCTAACGGTTATTATACTTCTTATTTTCTGGCTATCGAGCATCTGTCCTTCTATTCTTTTGGCAGTTATTTCTGTTATGGACTTAACTTTCAGGCCGGCTCTGGATATGGCTTTGCTTTGGTTGCTTTACTCCTGTTGCTGTTATTCCTGTATAGTTATGGTTCTGTTGGAGATTTAATGTTGCTGTTTATATTTGCATGGTTTCTGTCTCTGGATATTAATGTAGGTTTAAATCTAGAAGTAGCACCTCCCTCTTTTATTCTGACCATCTGTAGTGTTGGATCTGTAATGGCTATTTTTCTTGTTATGTTTTCTATTGCTCATCTTGGTTTCTAATGTGTATTATTCCTTTGTAAGGTAGTTGTAATCTGTGGGATTTCGATTCTGAACTGTTTCATCTATTTTGTATTTGGGAAAGGCTATTCCTTTGGATATTATCTTGTTGTTGTAAAGCTGTTATATTTGTTTTGTATCATTGTAATCTTCACTCTCTCTTGTCTGAGTATGTAACTTACTCTCTGTTGTTGATTTGGGGATATGGATTCATATCAGTGTCGGTGGGCTTGAGGTCATGGATTATAACGGTAACTTTATATCCATCGATCCATTGCCTGGAACCTTAGTTGTTCAACTAGGTGATGTTGGGAAAGTAAATTTTACTTCATATTTCTACCCTTTTGTATTTTAGAAATTTATGCTAAGTATTTAAAATATGAATAATTATGTGTATGATCGATGAAGGTTTGGAGTAACGGTAGACTACGAAATGTGAAGCATAAAGTGGTCTGTAAGAAAGCCATGTCACGAATTTCCATCGTTCTGTTTCTAACCGCACCAAAAGATGGCCACATAGAGACTCAACCTGCATTTATTTATGCTGATCGCACAAAACTTTATCAAAATTTCTTCTACAACGAATATCCCAAGCAGAGAAACATAACAGTTTGTGAGTTTAATCGAGATCCTCCTCAATGCGATCATCATCATGCAATGGGCTTAAGAGATATAAATGCAAACCTGACATGTACAACTGCTGAAACAAATATATAAACCTTCTTGGATTCAAATATATTTGTCAATTTGTATTATGCTGTTCAATATAATTTTAGTTGGAGCTTCACTGTTTTACATCAAATAATGATTTTCTTGGAATAAAATTTTACTCCTTAAATAAAATATCAACAAATCTCAAAGAAGAATGATAGTAATGTTGATGTTTATATAATGCATTAGAGATGATCATGATCAAAGATATAAAAGTGGATGTCAAAGGATTGTGAATGTTTATGTGGATGGATTGTGTGTGTGTGTGTGTGTGTGTGTCTCTCTCTCTCTCTCTCTCTCTCTCTCTCTATATATATATATATATATATATATATATATATATATAATATCTATTTTAAAATAATTAAAATTTAAAATTTTATAGAGAGCACAACATAAAATTTTTTCTAAATGAAAGTAAAATTAATAAGAATATTAAATACGCCTTCCATCGGACAAATTAAAGAGATATTCTATATGACCCACTAACTTCTCTAACAAAATGCTCTTCCATCGCATTCGCTTGTTGTTAAATGCCACAAGCTAAACTACTTTTATTATCATCATAGTCTTTTAATACGTAAGTTTTCTTTTTAAGAGGATATCAACTATATCGGTGTTTCTGCTCACATGGATCATCGTGTAAGAAGATGGGTCTTTTAATGCGCTTGAGATCAAAATACTAACGACAACATTATATCCATCGATCCTTTTGCCAAGAATTATGTTTTCTATCATAAGTGATGTATAATAGATAATCACATCATGCTTCTAATCTTTTATTTTAAAATTGTAAAACAAATATAAAAATATTCTTAATAAATTATGCATGCGAGTATGATGAAGATTTTGAGCATGGGAAGACTACAGGATGCAAAATATAGAGTGGTCTAGCTATAAGCTATCCATGTTAGAATCTCCATCACTCTATTTATAATAGCATCAAAGATGACAATGTAGAGATTGAAACTTGCAATTATTGATGCTAACCTTTACTAAAAATTCTTTTATAATGAATGCCACAGGCATAGAAGAATATCAAGTTTTAGGCGAGTGATATTCTCCCTATATTAAAGTAGATCTTTATGCAATAATATAACATATATTGATGGCTTGTTGAGTTCTTAAAATAAATACATAAACTTTCATGTATGTAGATTTGTCATTAATGTTGTCCTATAGAGTTTTATTGGAAACATCTAATGACATAGAATGATGTTTTTCTAAGGATAAACTTTCACTCCATATATAAAATTTCAATAAATCTCAAAGAATAATAATAGCAATACAGATGTTTTTACGATGAATAAGAAATGATCGAAAATATAAAAGAGAATGCCAAAAGATTATGGATAATGAGATTTTCTTTTATGTTCTATTTGGAGAATAGAGCATTAATCCCTTATTAATGAGATTTTCTTTTAATTATAAATGATCAAAAATATAATGAGATTTTCTTTTATATTTAGCACAAATTTTTATAACTTCTAATTAGTTTCATAAGACCATGAATACAAAGAAATAGCAAATTCATAGATAATGTACTAAGTAGAGGAATTATTTTCTATTTTTTTCTTCACATTTAGGACATTCCCCACAATGTGAATTATATCAACCATTTAGATGTCCTCACCCATGACATCCTTCCTTGATGGTATGTAAAAAAAAAATTCACAATCATTGCTAACATCTGAATAAACAAAACAATGCTTCTAATATGATTGAAGAGCAAACTATCAACAATAAAGTAAAGACCTAGTTTTTGAACACCTTCTCTAGTAGTGCATTCCATGAAGGGATTTCAAGAATAACAATCATGAAGTTCTTGTTACCATCTAAGTAATTTTCAATTAGCCTTATGCTTGTGGTCATCTCTTTAAAGTCCCCTCCAAGGGAAATTCACCAAATCTTTAGGAATTGATCAAACTAAGTTTATAACTTCAAAAATTTATATTAGTTTGTAAATAGTTATGTAGAATAGCTTAATAATTATTATTTTTCATCTCCAATCTTTCTTATTGAAGTTAATGGACTAAGTCCTTAGAGAATTACACATTTGGAAGAAAAAAAAAGATGCTTAAAGAGGCATCGCTTAGCCCTCTCAAAGAGATCTTTTACTTTAAATTGATTGATCATGTTCTCTATTACTCTACTAACATCACATGTAACTCCTACAATATAATGCCTCTCTATAGGAATAATAAGTATGAACACCACACATACATCTTATAAGGTAATGACTTAAATTAAGTTAGAAATAATTTATTCAAACTAAGTTTCAAACTCATGTACTGGAGCAATTGTTAAATGCTAAGTTTTAACTAAGTTCGAATAAAATTCAAATAAAGTTTGAATAAGATTTGAACTATTACAAGGTATGACAAAAATTTAAGTCTAAATTTGAAGTTTGTGTAAGATTCCAATAATATTTAAATAAGATTCAAATATTTTGAACTTTATATGAACTATTTTCAAGCCTTTTTAAACCTCTTTTTGGATCCTTATTTTGCAACTAATAGTCAAATCTTAGGTTCAAATCAAATCATAATGTTTTTTTCCAAATCTAATTTTTATGCTTGAAACTTATCAAACTATGTTTGAATAAGATAAAAATGTATAATATAGGCCAATGTAAGTTTGAACCTTATGTAATCATTTAAAGATTACCTTCAAATTTAAACTTATAATTTATTGTTTAAACTCAACTTTTTTAATGCAAAGGGTTTGATTCTTATTTTTCATTACATCCCATCTAGAGTGACTAGGGATATCTATGCTTGAATGTATTTTATATTAAGCCATCATAAAAATAAAATAAAATACTTAGTCTTTATATGTAATAAATTCCACATAAAATTAATAAGATGCATTAAAAGCTAAATGTGGGCTCCGAAAATTCGCCACCGACCTCTCGACAATATTGAATTGAAGAGAGTATGATTGAATGTGTCGATGTAATTTTTAGAAGGCACATGGAATAGTAGATAAGACACTACCTAGAGATTTCATCTTTATTTGGTGAGGACTTTAGATCTCGTTCCAGGTTTCCAATAGGTGTAAGCCCTATAGTTAATTTCCTCTCCCAATAAGTGAGAGAGAACTTTCGATTAAGGCTAGTCGTTGGATCACTAAATGTATAGCGTATAGTAGCGGCATATAGAGTTTTAGAATTTAAGATTATGAAATTCATCATTTCAGCTTAAATCAGATGGTTGAGGGAATGATGATGTGTTCAATGTAGATCTCATGGTTCCGTCATCCCGGGCAGTCGTGGTACCTAGTCTACTTAGTTAGACTAGGTAGTCGACCCAACCTAACCGAAGGATTCTTATCAGCAACACATGGGTTATGTAGTCCAAGGAATCCTTGTAGACCTAGGGTGGTGCTTATCTAAAGAGACAATCTTAAGTCTACCTTAGTCTATACAGGGCTATTTGCCCCATCAAGTATACCCTATGATTCACAACTCAAAGGAAAAAAGCCATTGTGGAGTATACGGACTACGGTTGTGATTGTAATATAATGGTGCCTGACTGACTAAACCACTGAATCAGAGGACTCTGGTCATAACTGCTTCACCTATAGAGCCTACTGGCCAAGCCACGCAGTCAGAGGACATGGACCACATCCTTAATGGCAAAAGATTGATTGAGAGTGAACATAGTACAACACTTGATTTGACATTAGCTCCTTTGTGAGCTAGAGTTTTATTAATTTATCACCCTTAACAAATAGTTGCGGAAGGTGGATATATTGAGTTTTGATTTAAGCTTTTACTGAAATAATTTATTTAAATAATTTTTTATATTGATTTTTAATCTGAGTTAATTTAATCTGAATAATTGATTAATTTGAATATATTTAGGAGCTTTAGATCTTATCAACTTTATTTAGCTTCTAACAGAGGATTAGATTTACTGCCACATGACAAAGTCACATAATTAGCCTCTCAGATATTTCACTGAGTTGAAATTTTTATAATAGATTTTTAGGTTTTGTTAACCCGGACCTAGTCTTAAGACTAAACTGGGAAACAACTCGTGCAGCATCCTTAAACACTTGAATTTAAGCATTCAGCATAGTGTTGGACCCATGTGGGTGTATTTAAGAATGCCTTAACTAATGCCTTCTGCTCGCTTATACAAAGTGTTGTGAATCTGGTGGCGTGGAAGACGTTATAAATTGATTTAATATATTATTAGATTTTTCATATTAATACTTAATTGATTCCTATTTAGCCGCGCAGCCTTTTCAGACATTAAAATTTGTACTTTAAATCTCTATGTTCGAGCACATACATGTTTTTATAGCTTAGATAATTTCATCTAATTAATGAAATCATTGATTTTGAAAATCATAACTAGAATGAAATTCTTTAATTTTTGATTGAAGGAAGCCCTATGATTTTTGTATATTTTGATTTAGTATCGCCTTCTGTCTGCTTGTACAAAGAGTTGCAGATCTAGTTGTGACGTGTTTTGAAGCTATAGATTTAAATGACAGTTTATTTTATTATTTTGCTTCAATTTAAGCCATGGACAGTTACAGTTTAAAACTTTTGAGTTTAATATTAGCCTCTCTAATTTCCAATTAAAGCTTGTTTAATTTTGAGATAGTTACAAGAGAAGAGAACTCACTCATTACTTCCTCAAATCTCTCTAAATAAGGCTAAGAGAGAGCGCTTGCTTGAGTTTAGAGTACTCAAGAAAGAAGGGAAGCATTTTAATTCGCACTTCGGGAAGGCTTTCAACTTGCTTAAACATGTTTTGTAAATGCTTTTCTTTTTTTTTTTCTTTTTTTTACTTTTGTGTTTGTTATATGTCATTTTACTTTTCCTTTTATCTTGTTTGGCGCTTTTAGTTTAAATTTAATTGTAGGTTTCCTTACTTAGAGTTCTTAAGCCAGTTCATTTTACTCTCCCATTTTTCCTAAGTCAAAAGATTTGATGCAATTTTGGCAGCCTCCTAGCATCATCCCCGCATAGGGGGCTGCATCGGGAGTGTTTTGGCTTTTCAGTATGCCCTCATAAGTGTAACGAGTGGTGTCTTGCGATACCATAGCCGTCTTCACACCCACTACACCCTAATGGGAATTAGCAGGGTGTTGAAACATGCAAAAAGAATTACAATACATGTGTATTCAATTTTTTTTAAGTCTAGAATCAGACAAAATTTCAGCAGCATTTCGTCTAAGGGGAGCCACATCTAACAGATGTTAGCTTACTCGGTACACTCTCATGAGCATAGAGAGAAGTGTCTTGCGACACCGCAGCTGAGTTTTCATCTCATCACGTTCTCATGAGCATGACGAGGCCTTCAAACCTGCAAAGAAATACAAGCATATATATATCCACATTCACACATTGATCTCACATCTTCTGACTCATCTTTCTGCGGGTTGCAATGATCAGTAAGAAAATTGGGTTGGGTTTGCCAGAAACCAAGAGAAGAATTCGCCTCATGACGGTGTTCTTCTCTGGCTGTGATGAAGCGAAGATTGGAAGGGTAATGCAAGGAGTGTGATGCTGGAAACCGAAGAAGAAACCACCTCATGACGGTGTTCTTCTCCGATTTCAACGAAGTGAAAATTAGAAATGTAATGCAAGGAATGGATGCCAAAAATTGAAAGAAGAACCCTCCTCATGATGGTGTTCTATGATTGTGGTGAAATTCAGATTGGTTTTGCGAGGGAAAGAGGTGAAATTTTATGTTTTTGTGAAAATGAGGGAATGAGTGAAATGGAGAAGGAGGAAGAGGGGAGGTTTTGATTTTTGGATTTGTAAAAATGAGGGAAAAATGGAGAAACTAATTTTGGATTGGAGAAGGAAGATTGGAGAGTAAGCTTGCAGATTTTGTTTGAAATCAAAAAAAAAAAAAAAAGAAAAAAAGAAAAGGAGAAGAGACTTTTGTAGTTTTCTGGAGAAAGAAGGAAGAAGTTGTTCAATTTTGCATCTTTCCCTTGCAGTTGAGAAGAAGAAGAGGGAAGAAGGGAAAAGAAGGACGAAGGAGAAAGAGGAAGAGTTACCTTTTCGATTTTTGGAGAAAGGGGGAAAATCAAAGAGAGACCAAAAATTCCCTTCGGTTTGGGAGAGAGGAAATCGAAGAACAGGAAGGAAGGGAGGTTGTCTTTTGCGATTTTGGATGAGGGATTTCGGAAGAGAGAGCTTCTCAATTTAGAAATGGAGGAGGAGTGGAGAAAGACTCATGAGGAGTGGTCATGCTCGATCGTCGTGGAGGAGCAAGTGATCAGTTGAGCTTCTTTGCCATGATCAGTGATGAAGAGGAGAAAGGGTTCGTCAGTTCGTGAAAGCATGCGTGAAGGAGGAAGAGTTGCACAAGGGAGGGGAATAGGCCAAGTGGTTTGGTCTAGGATTAGGGCTTGATTTGGGTTAAGTGGGATTTAGGGTAATTTAGGGATTTTAAATCAATTTTTAAATTGATTAAATGGCTTTAATGTGAATTTTATTCCGATCATGGTCAATATATATATATATATATATATATATATATATATATATATATATATATATATATATATATATATATATATATATATATATATATATATATATATAGTAATTGATGTTCACAAGAACTGTAGTCCGTTTACGATCTAGTTTGAGTCGACGTCAAATTGAGTCAATTTCAACTCAAAATGCGAGTCACCTCTTTCAACCGCTCGACATTCATGCAGACTCATCTGAGTTGAGTGCAAATGGTCTTACTTGATAGATTTCAATGTTTTGAAGCAAACGACGCAATCAATTTTTGGAACGGAGGTCATTTGGTTTGCGTAGACACCTCTCGACCTCGATATGCATGCAGACACATTGACGATTTAATTACTTGATTGGTTGATCATCAAGTTATGAAATATTTATATTCTGACCAATTTCGATATTTTGAATATGATGGTGAAGTACATTCATCAATCGGAGGTCATTTGGGTTGATTTTAGTGACATCCAGTGCATTTCAGTCTCGATTTGCGCATTATCACTTCAATCATTTCACATTTGCACAAAATCATTTGAATTGAGTGCGGACAGTCTCATTTGATAGTTTTCAATATTTTAAAGCTAACGTCATGATCAATTTTATAAACGGAGGTCGTTTGGATATTGTGGCATCTTCCCGACTCTAATATGTGTGTCGACACATTGAAAGCTCAATCACTTGATCAGTTGATCTTTAGATTTTGTAATATTTATATTCTTATAAATTTTGATGTTCTGAAAGCGATGGCATAGTCCGTTCATCAATCGGAGGTTGTTTCGACTATTTTTGGTGATGTCGAGTGTATTTTGAGCTCTGATTTATCCACTGTCACTTTCGAAGTTCGTCGAATTTGACTTGTGGGCTTGACTCGACTTATGACACATATATGGAGGTCAACAAATGCCCCCCAATAAATGTGATTCATGCATGGAGCAAGTTTATTTTGTTAAAAACTGGTTGACCCTTTGGGCTGGACACATAACTTGGATCATTTCAGCTTTGATTACAATTGCTTATGGAGCTTTGATAGGATTTGTCATTAGTATGCTGTCTTATTCAGGACATGCTAAATGAAGGGCTGAACCAATTTGTCAGAATAGACTTGTCGGATTGATAAGAGTTCTTACACCATTTACTCTCTACTTCAATAACTTTGCTAAAGATCTCTATCTTTTATGTCCTTGCAGATTTGAGTTTCCTCTAACCCTAGCTTCATACTTGACTGGGTTTGTTGAAGGATTTGGTTTATTTATTTTGATGAAGGACTCTGCTAGAGAGTTAGTTTATCCGTGCCTGGTCAGATTTGAAATTCCTATTGTCTTAGCCTTAAGCTTGATGGACTTGATGAAGGATTGACCTGATTTGTCCATATTGACTTGTTGGGAAGTGTATGCACGCCATGAATCATGTGCTTACTGCCTTGACGGACTCGTTGAAGGGTACATATAGATGACTCAGCCTTTCGGCTTATAAAGAGTCAATGTTGAGTTATCAGTCTAGCAATGTGTGCTTTAACAGATTGAATAACTATGAAATTCCTTTAGTTCAGCCATAGACTTTGTATGAACTATGGAATTTCTTCCTCGGTCTTGCACTTTCTGCTTTGACAGACTTGATGAGAAGATTGGCTTTGATCTGTGCTTTGAGCTTGATCAGATCATTAGAGAATAAGTTGAGATATCAGCCTGTGGGTAATATATAGATTGATTTGAGGCAGCTTTGAATTAAGAGTTTCCTCAAATTGTCTTACTCTATCGATTAAGTAGAAAGATCTCTTGAATCCTGGTTGCTTGTAATCACTAAGCTGGATCTGGTTTGAGATTGAACATCTATCATCTTTGGACCAACGAGTAGGGGCTCTTTCACTACGGCCATTTCTTATGGCTTGTTGAGTGAGGAGAGCGTCAGTAACTTGGACACATTTGGGCTTGTTGAGTTTGACCTTTAGAACCTACTCGAGTCTTCGACTTAAGCTATAGTGAGTTGGTGATTTTGTCATCAGACAAATGAACGGGGGCTCTTTCACTGTGGTCTTTTCTTGTTGCTTGTTGAGTGAGGAGAGCATCAACAACTCGTCCATTTGTGGGTTTGTTGAGTCTGGCCTTTAGAATTCATCCATGTCCTAGACTTTAGGATGTAGAGATTGATGTTTCTCCAACTTAATTGATTGAAGCTTTCAAAATCAGGAGTTCTTCTAACTTGATCTCCAGAATTTGGCAAATCTGAGAGATAAAGTTTTGACATTTAGGGCTATCTTTTCATGCATAGAAGTAGATTCTTTTTATCCCTGCAAGAACCCGCAACTTAACAGTAACAATTATGGGTATATTCAAGGATTTCAATGTAAAGCTCGATGTCAACCTGAATTAGCATATATCTAAGGATCTCATCTTAATAGCATGATGTCAACTCAAATAAACTTAACATAAACTAAAAAAATACCTCCTGTCTTGCAGGGGGAATTCTAAAGCACATTTAGGAGAATTTTTAAGATGAAAATCCACAAATACATCAATATTTGAATTGATATGCTCTTAAGAGGGTTTTAACATACAACATTGATTTCATTTATATATAAAAAAATCTAAAAATGCCCCCTGTGTAATAGGGAAATTTTCATAGAAAAGTTCTTTCATATTGAGTAAGTATATTTATTCAGGGATCTCGGCATGAAGCACGATGTCAACCTAAATAGATATACTAAAAAAATGTCTCTTGTATTGCAGGGGGATTTCTATTATACCTCAAGAATGTGGTCGTCATGTATAATACTTTTTCAAGTATCGACCATTAATTGGCGTCATTGGTTTTTCACATTTTAGGTCGATGAGTCGGTATGCCCCTCCTTGGTACACTTTCTCAATGACAAAAGGGCCTTCTTAATTAGGCTCAAATTTTTCACCAAATTTTTGATTAAGAATAATTGGTCTTCTCAGCACCAGGACCAATTCTCCTTTTTGAAATATTCAAGGCCGCACAGTATGATCAAAAGCCCTTTACATCTTTGCTCGATAAACTTCCATATTTTAATGAGCTTGCAATCTAATTTCATCAAGCGTGTTGAGTTCCTCCATTCTCAGATGAGCATTTTGATCTTCAATTAGAATGTATTAGATGGCTACTCGAAATGAAGGCAACTCAACTTCAAGTGGAAGAACTGCTTCAATTCCAAATATCAATGAATAAGGAGTGGCTTTAGTCGGTGTCTTGTAGGTGGTTCAGTACACCCATAGTGCCTCTTTTAGCTTGATATGTCATTCTCTTTTATTTTTGGTGAGGATCTTCTTGAGAAGCTTGACTAATCATGAAAACTTCAAAATAGCATAATGAATTCTAGAAAAATCATAAAAACACAAAGTAAATGCATTGTAAAGATATTACTTAGGAGAATAATCTAAAATTATTTCTAATGGATTTTGAATAGTGTATTTTCTCAATTAGGATTTTAATGAAAACTTAATAACCCTAATTACTTAATAATCATCTCACTGATCAATTCCAAACTTCTCATGTGCATTTAAGGGGATGACTTCTACCTCCCCTAATTTTCTTGGGATTTATTGATGGGTTAATTAGGGAGATTAATTAATGAATCCTTAATCACTCTCTTAATGTAATTAAGGGTAATTAAGCATATGAATAGTGGTTTAGTCCCTTTATTAAATTAATTAAGCCTTGTTTAAGTAGAGAAGAGGTTAATGGAATGGGTTTGGGGAATTTTCTTAAGCCATTCCCTAAACTCCTTTCCTTCCTTAATCCAAACTTAATTAAGGGCTAATCTCCTAATCACTTGCTTAATTACTTTGATAAAAAATTTAAAATATTCCAGAACTTAACCAATATATCTTGGGTAGGTGCTTAAGTGTTCAATAACCTAAGTAGCTTAAGGAAATCAAAATCCAACCCACATGTGTGGGAAGGGTTATGAAAGTACTTAAATTAAACCCTTTAACTTAATTAATCATTAATTGTGAGCTAATTACATTAGGTACCTTTCTTTCCTAGGATGCATTCCTGATTTAAATTTTTTATGATTTAATGTCATACATCAGCTCATAACTATTTGATTAAGTATGTTAAAGTGGTGTAGGTAAGGGGTAATTAATGCACTTAATTCATACCTTAACCAAAACCAAAATATAAAAAATTATCTAATAGTTCTAAAATTAAATTAAAACAACATACACATGTGAGAAATGGTTTAGGACTAGCAAATATTTTCACATTTCTTAAATTCAAATCAAACTCAAACAAAACTAAAAATCTCTTTAAAATAAATTTGATTTGCTTTAAATAAATCTATTTCATAGAATTGTCTTTAGGAATTATTTAGGGTGAATGAATTTACATGCTTTCATCACTTTATTTCTTTCCTAGCATGTTAAATATTTATGCCATATGAAAATCATGCATTCATGTATTGTGAAAATCAAATTAAAAATGAAATATTTCCTTTATGAAAAATTGCATGTTTTGGCTAAAGTAAGAATATGAATGGCTATCATTACCACAAATCCAAAATTACTTTCAAAGCTTATGAATCAAGCATCAAAATTGAAAGGTATGCTACTTATATTTATTTATGAGCTTTCATGTAAGTAAAAATATAAAGATGTGCATAGTGTAGCTTTCCTTCTCTTTTCTTTTAGTGTAATTTTGAATAGGATTTGGCAAAGTGTATAGTTCATTTGGAAAGAACACAACACTTACTTAAATCCTTTCCAATTCATTCCTATGTTATTATTTAAGAAGGGCATCCACACTTATACATATAAATTACATAAACAAATCAAACAAACAAACATAAACTTTTGCATCTTTCATTTTCTATTCATTTCTTTTGTACATGTATATGTATGTAAGGAAAGTTGTATATTAGTCTAGACAACCCCGGGGTTGTAAGGCTTTAAGTAGCCCTAAGTAGGTCATGTAACTTACACCCCTGGTGCTAACAATGACACTATACACACTTATGTCTTTCTTACATATATGTGTGCATATGAAAAATGGATAAAAGAATCTCTCTTTTTCTACTTAACAAAATCATGCATCATAAAAACATTCAAATTTCTCAAACAGATTCTCTTAGCATTCATCATTAAAGTGTGCTAAAAATTTCCATTTGCATGTATAAATATGCTTAGGATTCTTTCATATGCATGTTACACATGTTGGGAAAGAAATGAAGAGATGTGTGTTTTGTCATAGTATTTTACTTTACTTAATCTTAAAATACTTTTCTTTTTGAATAGGTTTGTTTAGGAAAAATCTAAACTTAGAATTAATTAAAACACATAATAAAATATTCACTAAATAAAAATAAAATATGAATCTACCTTAAAAATTACTTGAGGTATGGAGGAAAGAGAAGTTCTCTTGTCTTTTCCTCTCTATACAACTTAGTAATTAATTTTTGGATTCACTTAAACCAAATCAAAATACAAAATAAAATCAACCAAAGAAACTAAATTACTTACATGAAATAAACCCTTTAAGTTGAACATTTTTATACTTAGAGAACTTCAACCTTAAAGCCTAGCTAAACATACTAAACAAACCTTAAATAACACACACATTAGGCTAAGTCACCATTTCTACCTTTAGATTACGGCGGTGTAAGGTTTGATGTTTGATTTTGTTTTAGTCTGGATATTGGGGTGCATGTGCGTAGACTGAATGGTAGGGTGATCTTAGTCTAACCAATGTCTTCTGCAGGGGATTGTGCTTAAGGGGCGTTGTAATAAAAAATATAACTACTTTTGCTGTGTAGGTGCTTATACCCCTAAGCATAATCCAAAATAGGCCAGGTGGACTTGGTTATCCATGTGTGGGGTGCTAATTCAAATTTATATACATACATGCTTGGGATTGTATGATTTGTTTGGCTAATCTCTGTTTTGCATGTGTTAGTTAGCTTTCCTTTTTCCCATTTTCATGTACTTTTACAATTAGGATTTTGGAATGATTATTATTGGGGATTAGAATGATAATTGGTCATAAGATTATGTCTTATGTACCATGTGAAGCCTTTGGAGCAACCACATTCCAACCAACCAAAAGAAGAAAGAAGGAAGAAGAAAGAGGAAAGAAAAAAATGAGGAATGAAGACCCTCATAACATGAATTCCTTGCTTAATTGTAATTAATTTATTTGTAATCTGGGTTATATAAGGGTAGAGCTCGGCTACCCAATTTATTTTTCGGGTTCGTGCGGTGGAGCCCGACCATAAATGACCTTTTATTCTTTTACGTTAGTTTTATAAATTGATTGATGTTTGTTTAACTTGCACATTAAGATGATATTTCTTCCTAGTTTCTTCTTTGCTTTGATGTATGGCTTGGATGACGATTAGGCTCTTAGGAAAATAAATTTTCTAGCTAATTAAGCAACTCAAATTAAAAAATAAATAACTCATAACCACACCTAAAGCTAATGTTATAAAATAAGATAAAAAAATTAGCAACCCCTTAGCTGGATGTTGTCTTACTTTTCTAACATCATGTGTAAAAAAACATATTGTTTCACTCTTGATTGGAGGGCTTCCACCTTTACCAGAGAACTTGGCTTGACCTGTGAGAGCCTTGGTGGAAACATACCTTCTTATCTTACTGATTTTAGCCCATAATCTAATTTCTCATGCATTAGGTATATAAATCCTAAAGCATGTGTCAAATTGATTGTCCAAAATAAAAATAAAATGTAACAAAATTTGCATTAGATTTAAGTCATTAAAGTATGCCTTACATGATCCAGTTTCTTAGGGAGTGTGTTTAAAGACTTAATGTTTATCTAAATAAACAATAGCTTAGCTATCTTGCAAAAGCATTTGACTTGCCTGCATATTTTAAAATTGTATCAGGAGTTGGTTGGCGGCCACCCCTAGGTAGTTGTAAGTCCAACAGTCGGGTGGTTTATCCTCTCTTGTGGAGGTAAATCAAATACCCATTTTTTACTTTAGATTTGGGATGTACTTTTTGGCCCTCACCAAAGCTCCTTAGATTTAGGTTCAGAGATCGCTACTTCCCTTTCTAGGCTACGAGCATAAATCCTCACCTCTTAGGCATTTTTGTGACCTTGTATCATGAAATTATAAGCACTATCATTCTAATAAAGATTCAACTAAAATAAATCAATTCAATTTCAAAAATGTAAAATCTCACCATAGGATAGTTTGGGGTGCTTACTAGGCTTCCTAGTATCTTAAGCACCCCTTACTTATTTTCATTTGGCTTCGATAAGAACTCTCTCCTCTTGATCGATCCCACTTAATTTTTTAAAAATAAATCAATCGATTGATAGTCTTACCTTTCAAATTTTTTGGAGATAATAATCATTTACCTTAATCGAGAGTATTCCAAAGGAATCCTATTCCTTAAAATGTAATCAACTATGGGGGCTTGCCTTTGTAGGGAACTTAATAAACTCGATTTAAAATAAATCATGCTTTACTTTTCTATGTAAAGTGGGAGAAGAATCTCTAGTACATTCCGAAGACCGATAGTCCTTAGGAGTCCTTATTGAGGTGATTAGGTCCATTGTAGGGTGGTGACTTCTATCTCTTGTGATAGTACACATTTCCTTAATGCCGTACCTGATCACCCTAACAAGAACATCTGCGGATGTGTGGCATTCCAACAAGGCGTAATTTTTTATATATTTCTTTTTTTTTATTTATCCTTCTTTTCCTTAAAAAGAAAAGGGGGATAGATGAAGGCGGATATATATATATATATATATATATAATTTTTGGTAAATGCACCATTTGAAAATTTTAAACTAAAATGCCACTCGATATGCAGTTCTTCTTACAATGTCAAATAAAGTGTTCTACTATATTCACTCTTAAACAATCTGACGCCACTAAGGACGTGACCCGTGTCCTCTGACTTCGTTGCTTGGCTAGTAGGCTCCACATATGATGTAGTTACGACTAGAGTCCTTTGATCGGGTGACTGCCGCCAAATGACACTATTATATTATGATCACGATTGTAGCTTGTATGCTCCCCAATGACTTTGCCTTTTAAGTTGTGAATCATAGGGTACACCCAGTAGGACATAAAGCTCTCTGTCAGCTAAGGTTGACTTAAGCCATTCTCCTTAGACAAACACCACTTGGACGACGTATCCTATGTGTTGCTGATAATGATCCTTCGGTCAGGTTGGGTCGACTACCTCCTCTAACTAAGTAGACTAGGGGCCGCGACAGCCCGGGATGACGGAACCAGATCGGGCACGTCATCATTCCTCCAACCATCCGCTTTAAGCTAAAGATGATAAATTTCATAAATTTTAAATTCTAAAACTCCACATGCTTCTACAATACATTATACATTAAGCGACCCAACGACTAGCCTTAATCGAAAGTTCTCTCTCAGAATTGAGAGGGGTAATTAACTATAGGTGTTTGCACCTATAGAAAACATGGAACAAGATCTAAAGTCCTTGCAAAATGAGGGCGAAATCTTTGGGTAATGTCTTATTAACTATTCCATTTGCCTTTTAAAAACTACTTTGACATTTTAAACATACTTTCTTCAATGCGAGAGGTCGGTGGCAATTTTTCTAAGCCCACATTAATGTTGTCCAATAGAGTTTTATTGGAAACATCTAAGGACATAGAATGATGTTTTTTTAAGGATAAACTTTCACTCCATATATAAAATTTCAATAAATCTCTAAGAATAATAATAGCAATACAAATATTTTTACGATGAATAAGAAATGATCAAAAATATAAATAGAATGCCAAAAGATTATGGATAATGAGATAGATGGCATTAGATTTTTTTTCCTTTCTTTTATGTTCTATTTGGAGAATGGAGCAATAATCCTTTTTTGATTTATTAGTCCAAATTTAATTTGTTGAAGGTTATAGATTCAAAATTTTCTCTTCATTAAAACTCAACTAAATATAATTGAGCCCTTTTATTTATTGTAAATATTTAATTGATATTTTATTCTTTTGAGGGTTGGAGAATTTGGGGTAGGTGAATAAGACCTTTCATTAAAGTGAGATTAGAAAATTATGAGGCATTTTATAGTTATTTTTATATTTACAACCGCATCCCTTCTTGTAATTCTAAATATAACTTTAAAAGGAGATGTTTAGTGTCATATAACAACATGCAAACAATGAGAAGAGAGAGCTACCTTTGAAGAAGAGAGTAAAGATTATTTTGGGTGCTTGTAAGATAAGTTTTTTTGGCCTTTTTGTGAGGAAATAATATTATTTCATAATAGGAAGATGCTCGCAACTGAACTCTTATAATAACGTAATAAAAAAAGTATTTATGACTACTTTTTCTTCTCCAAATTTAACTATCATTTGAGAAATTAACCTTAGCTCAAATGGCCTGGAATAAAAATTATTTTAAAAATAAATATTTAAGTAATTAAGACTACAATTAAAAGAATTTCATATGCTTCGTAAATCAATTTCAATTTTTAAAATAACTTTTTAAGCAAAAATAGTACGCTTTAGTTTATTTATCATATAATAATATTTTTCTCGTCAATGATTTTATTTTGAGTTTAAAAAATGTATTTTTTTATCCATCAAATATATATATATATATATATATATATATATATATATATATATATATATATATATATATATATATATATATATATATATATATATATATATATATAAAGTGTTTCCATCATCCACATAAAGCCGGCACAAAAAAAAAAAGAAAAGATACCATTGAAGGCCGGCAAGCTTTCCTAATAAATAATAATATGCTCAATCTATGGCTTCCTCTTGCCCTTAAAAAATATAACAAACTAAGCTACTCAATGAAAGAAAAAAATATTTAATTAAGTGTGATTTAAAATAGTTAATGATTAAAATATTTTTTATAATTAAATGAAATATCCTCAAGTATCAATTTAAACATGTTTTCTTATCTCAATTATTTCATAATTCATATTATGAATTCTTATTTTTTTATTCGATTTTACTAAAAACTCTTAGTGCTATTTTTCTTCATGAGCTTTATCTTATACATATTTCTTCATTATCTTTCTTCTTTATTTTGTAGAGATCAAGGTATACCTAAAACAATCTCTTATCACTAATTTGAAAGAATTTTTTTTTTGTTGAGTATGATGTACAAAATATATATTTAGATTATTAAAAGTAAAATATATTATTAATAATTAAAAAAATATATTGATATTATGATTATTATTTTTGAACTAAATTAGAAGTATAGATATAGCGAGATAACTACCAAGACACAACCATAGAGATTGATTATTCTTTAGAGGTACTTTGGAAAAAAATCACAATTCTCATAATCCACAGGCTAGAAGTCCTACATCGTATAACCCTTTCTTAAGTTGCTGCACATCTTCCCTTGGAAATGGCTTTGCCCTTAAGCACTTGCCAACTTTTACAAGCCAAAACTTATACCTTTTCGATTACAATAATTTATCCAAAATCATCAACTCTTTCAATTGGCAACTTTCTGACTATCAATTTTACCCACTTCTATCAAAATTTCCTAAACTTATTGCATTTAAAGAATAGTCAAATTTTCAATTCTCTCAATCATATTATTATTTTGGTAAATTTTACTATGCTCTCCTTTAGTGACATTTCATTTTGTTGCGTAATAATATTATTGTATACTTGCTCGTCATTCACATTCATTCTCCTCACTCCTTGATTGCTCCTCTCATAAGATGATATGTATTTTATTAAGGTCTCATTGGCATTCTCATTGACAATAAGTGAAGAATGAAGATAATTTATGAAACTTAACTTGTTAAACGAACAAGAGTAAGAAATAGCTTATGAAACTAAAATCTAGAAAGCAAGAGCTCCTCAATTCATGAAAAGCATTTCAAGTTAAAAAGCTCCCAACCAAGAGACATGAGGCTATGAAAATTCTAAGCACCTAGATGCACGAAGAGATTCAAAAAGCCCATTCAACTTAGTCTATCATATTGTTGACCTGAACATACATTCGATTAGTTAGCATGACAACACAAGGATAACTAGAAATACATATGCAACATCACAAGAAAATGCCTTAATGTACTTAATCCCAGACTTTTATTCAACCATTATTTTATTGCTACCCTGGACTATCCACAATTATAGAACTAAAAAAAAAGATAATTTTGATATCCAAAAGAATTTACTTTGTCCTAAAATATCATGATTAATTTTAACTTAATAATTTTATATTTATATTATTGATATGTTACTGAAAACTCTCCTTATTAAAGCACGAATCTTGACGTCGAAAGCAATCTAATTCTAAGTCAAGATTATCCTAGATCAAACACTTAAAATATAATTGAAAACTTTGAGTTATCACTCGTATTCCTAAATAGCTCATAAATATGGAATGTTTATATTCAATTCGAACGTCTTGATGAGCCGGATTTAACAAGCCTAAGATCTCTTAATTCTGACTTCATTTCAGCATTCAAATACTTAAAATATATGAGATGTTCAAATGAATCATTTTGAGCCATCTCATGGAGTGGTTTGGATTTTGCATATATTTACAAAAATACCACTCATATAATCTATAAATAACTCCTTATTCTTCACATGAAGGGCACCTAAGCTGAAAAGAAGAGAGCTTTGAATCTTAGGCCATAATCAGGCCACCGCTCCACCGTCGTTGGGCCGCCTCCGGTCACCATCGCCAACTACCACCACCCAACAGTCGCTGGATTACCACCGGCCATGACTACTGGTCACCACCACCAACTTCCATCACCCGATTCGGGACCACTATCGCCGTCGCCGATCACTTCTGCCGGCCATTAGTCACCGTGGCGGTCACCACCATTCGGCTACCCGCCCGACACTCGCCGGATCACCGTCGGCCACCACTACCGGTCACTGTTGCTAGTTATCAATGCCGGATTGGCAGATCACTGCCACCACCACCGTCGACCATCGGTCACCATCGTTGGTACCACCGCTGGCCGGCCAGGATCAGTCGGCCATGGTCACCACCGCTGCCACCTAATCGCCATCCGATCATTGCTTGATCATTGTCGTTAGATCGTCAGACTACCACTTCAAGTGAAGCCTTCTTCACTGATCCATTGAAGCTTCTCACAAACCTACTCTTGTAAACTATCCTTTTCTAACTTTGAAGACATGATAATAATTTTAACAACTACTAATATAGTAAAATTATTTCTAAGCGGGCTTGGCCCCGTGGTTTTTTCCTTCTTGGATTTTCCATGTAAAATTCCTTGTCTCTCAAACTCTATTGCTATGTGTGCGAAACTTTCGTGCAACGCTAAGATAACGAATTCTCTTACTCTACTAACCCGAATCTTCGTGCACACAACAATTTGGTTCCATCTATGGGAACCGACTGCCCTGGCCCGATAGTCGCCGACCGCCACCACCACCGCCACCGATCACCACCACCGGCCGCCGGTCACCACCGTCGACTGTCACCGCCAACAGTTTGGCGACGTTTATGGGAAACAAGAATCCCACAATTGCAATCTTTGTGAACACTTGCATTATGGACAACAAGCGCAATACTTGCAACAAAAGAGCCTCCCGCTCCAACTCTCATTATTCCTGAAACCAATTCTTAAACCAATAAAGTCAAGCTTTTGCCCCATTTCCCTCCAATAGACGTTACCCTATCAGCGAAGGTGCAATAGGAACCTCTCTAGAAGATCGTGTTTGCCGAATGAATCGTTTTGAGCTGTATGATGGAGTGGTTTGGATTATGCCTATATTTACAGAAATGTCACTATTATAATCTATAAATAGCCTCTCATTCTTCACATGAAGTGGACCTAAGTTGAAGAGAAGAGAGAACTCTGATACTTGAAGAATCTCAGGCCATAATCAGGCCATCGCCCGACCGTCATTGGGCCGCCTATCCGCCGTTAGCCGGCCGTACGCCGGCTACTCGCTCAACAGTCATCGGATCATCACCGACCACCATCACTGGCTACTACCGCCTGACAATCACCAGATCATTGACAGTCATCGGATCACCACAGACCACCATCACTGGCTACCACGCGAGCTACTTCTACAACCGTCATCCGACCATTGCTCGATCGTTGTTCGTCGGATGCATTCATTTCACCATTTAAGCCTTCTTCACTGATCCAATAATGCTTCTCACAAAACCTACTATTGTAAACTATCATTTTTCAACTTTGGAGACATGATAATAATTGTAGCAACTACTGATATAGTAAAATTATTTCTAAGTGGGTTTTGCCCAGTGATTTTTTCCTTCTTGGGTTTTCTATGTAAAAATCCTTGTCTCTCAAACTCTTTTGATGTGTATGCAAAACTTTCGTATAATATTATGACATCGAATTCTCCTACTCTATCGACTCGAATCTTCTTGCACATGATAATTATGAATACTTATTTTTTATTCATTTATATTAAAAATCTTACGATTATTTTTATTTATTTATTTATCCTGTTCAATTTTTTTTCATCATTATTTTTATATATCAATATAACTTGAAGTTTTTTTTTTTTTTTTGAAACTTTTCAATTTTGATTTTAAAAAGTAGAATAGTGCTCGAATCATTTCTTGAGTTTAATACGTGAAATTTAAAAAAATATATATTAAATTATAATAAAATGAAATATTACAAGTCATTGATATTCTCAAAAGTATAGAGATTTGCACACCGGCGAGCGAGGGGAGGCGTACTCTCAAATCCCAATAAAAACCTCTCGGCTCCAACAAGACAGTTATCTATTTAGCAGATTCCCACTGCAGCTATTTGACGTCCTCGGCCATTGGCACCTCGGAGTTGTTCCTATCCAAAGCTGAGAGTTTTTCGGATTGCAACAATTTCAGTAGTCATCTTTTTAGATATTTCAAACTATTTATACTACAGAAAGCGGATCGATACGACTATATGTCGACGGATTCGTTTGTGCTTCCAGTGATCGACATGGCAAACTTCTCTGCAGAAGTTAGCTACAGTGGCGACAGGGTTGGGATGCTTCCGCCTTATCAACCACGGGATGCCGACTACCCTCTAGCAGAGATAAAGGCCGTTGCCCGATCTCTGTTAGATATTCATTTACGACGCCGCTTCGCCAGCGGACGTTCACTCCTTCTGCTCCATCATGCAAGTCTCGCCGCGCCAATGGTGCGCTCTGCTATTTTCCTCTGTTCTCTTTATTAATCAAATTAATCATGAATGCTGCTAACTCCATTCGGTTGAAACATGCATTCAGTGAAATTATTTGTGAATATATTGCGAGTCTCCGTATGGTGACGATAGAAATAGTTAGTAAATTTGTGGAGAGTCTGGGTTTGGTTGGCTGCTCATTCCACGAATGGTCATGTGATGCGAGATTTAATTACTATGACTTTAAATTACAAGAAGATATTGGATATATGGTCGCACCAGTTCATACAGACACTGGTTTTCTAGTCCTCTTGCAAGAAGATGAGTGTGTCCGTGGACTTGAGATCATGAACACTGACGGAAATCTTGTGACTATTGATCCTGTACCAAGAACTTTTCTGGTTAACATTGGCGATGTTGGTAAGGTCAGTTTTATTCTGTTTAAAAATTTGTGCATTTATTTTCCTTGTTAATCAGTGCTTGAGGTAATACATGATCTTTATCGATACATGCTTGGCAAAGGCTTGGAGCAATGGAAGGCTAAATAGTTTGAAACATAGGGTGGTGTGCAAAGAAGCCATGCCTCGAATAATGATAGGGTCTGGTTTGGGTTAATGGTACTGGTCTGAGTGGAATGAACCCGACATGAGCCAGGAAAAGGGATTTGGTTCAACGGCTGCCTCCTGAGCCGTAGGATCGCGCCGTATTCCTCCTTATCGTTGGATCTAGCACTTGGATTTACCTTACTGGTCTTGATTTGCACCGTCTGATCATTCTGTCGATAATGGAATCCACGCGGCTTCTTCCTGAGCGATTGATCTGGTTGCCTGGATAACTGCTCCCTGGAAGGGATTAGAGCCGTTGATGGATGTTGTCGTGGCGGGTTTCTGGCTGTCTGATGAATCTTCCGTGAGAAGCTTGCTTTAACCTTATTTTGTTTTCTCTTTTCGACTTCAGTCAATACTCGAGAGAGCGGTTTGTGGAAGGAAGCGGAGGAGAAGCGGCTAGTGTTTTTCACGGAGAAGTGGATGTTTTCGGTGAGAAAAACAAGGGAAGAAATCAGAGAAAGAAGGAGAAGAAGATGCAGAGAGAAGGAAGTGTTTCTTGTTAGAAAAATCAGATTACATCCACTGTTTCTCTTCTTTTCTCTATTTATAGCCTCTGTCTAGCCTAGATCTATGCTTTCTTTACATTAGTAACTAATTTTTGTTACATTTAGAGGATTTCTTTTCTTGCTTTCTGGCTTTCTGGAAGTTTAGGTAGTTACATCTGTTATCTTAGCTGTCAAGAACTCTTCTTGTCTTCTTGATTTCTGTATTCTATTCTTCTGGCAGTTATTTCTGTTATCTTCTCTCTGTAATTGCTTATGTTCCTGTATATTACTTGCAGGAGGGCTCTGGAATGCTTCTGTTGATTTAGCTATGCTGCTGTTATTTTTGTTCTGTAATGTTCTATAAGTCTTGTATCTTTGTAGTTTGTTAATTTCTCTGTTTACAATGAGTGTGATCTTGTAATTTTTGTGTAATTGGGTATTCTGTGTCACTGATTATTACTGAGTTAATCCTCCTGTTATTCTAAGTATTTTGGGTCATATCATTACTCCCCTCCCCACACTGACCTTGTCCTCAAGGTCACAATCATGAATTGTCTTCTGTTATTCCTCAATTTATACCTAAGAATCCTCTGTGGATAGTATTCCCTTCCCTACTAGTTCAGTAATTTGATTTTTTTTTTTTGATTGAAGTAGTGTCCTTTGTTCTAATGATTGATGGTTCTTACTAAGAAGATGGAAGATTCTATCCCCTTTTGTAGTACTGCTTCTACCTCTGTATTACAATAATAATGTTGCTGTGTCACACTGTATTACAATGGTGTGGCGGGTCTTTGTATTATGAGAATTCTTTGTGGCCATCTATTTGAGGATGGTAAGATTGTTGTGCCCAAAATTTACTTATAAATCTGGGATCTCTTCTTTACAACTATGCCCTATGATATTCTATGTAGTTGGGTTTATATAAATATAATAGATGAGATAGGCGATTGAATTCTTCTTATACAATTTATTTTTCTGGTTGAGTATCTTGCTGTAGTTGATACTTTTGGTCATCATTGACCATCATGAAAGCAAACAATTTGGACTGACAGGTATGTCTTTTATGATATTTTTCATCACAGCTGAAGCAAAATCCTTTCTTTCTTCTTTCTTCCAACTGTGTAGGTGTCAACTTGAATTGATATTGGCTGTTTATTATGACTGTTGCTGTGTTGAGTGGTATTTGTGGGAGTAGGCAGTAGGGTTGGTTGATATATCTATGGTTGTTTTACTGCTTGGTTGACTCTGTAATTTCTGGCCAAGGAAATTTCATCAACTAGTCTATCTTCCATTAGCTTAGCTAATTGAAAAGCTTGTTGAAGAGAATTGGGCTGTAAGACTCTCACTTCTCTCTTAATATCTTGTCTAAGCCCTGATTTAAAACAACTTTGTAGAAATTCAGGTGGAATACCTAAAATTTGATTAGCTAATTCCTCAAATTCATTGTAGAAATCTTGAACTGTAGTTTTTTGCTGTAACTTAGCTAATTCTCCTCTCAACTCTTTGTACAGAGAGGGTCCAAATCTCTGAATAACCTGTTCTTTAAACTATGTCTATGAATGCAATTGATTGTTTAAGTGCATCCATTGATACTAGCTTAGTGCAAGTCCATCCATGTAAACTGAGGCTATAATAAACTTTTGGTCTTCTGATAAGCTATAGTATTGGAAGAATTGGTGCGCTTTGAGCGACGACCTAGGGTTTTCTTCATTAAATCTTGGCATATCTACCTTAACAGGTCAATTGTTCTGTTGTGTATATGGTCTGTTTATAGTACAAAATTCTGTATGAGTTGAATTACATATCTAGGATTGAGATTGTTGCTGTTCTTGGGAATTTTTTTCCAATTTGTCTTCTATAGCAGTTAATCTTCTTGAAATTTCATTCAAGATCATAGTTATTGAGGATATTTACTTCTCTATTTTATTGAGTCTTGTCACACATTCTTCTAATGTCTTGGTTGTGTATCTTATTCCTTCTGCCATTGCTGGTTGTGGTAATCAATGAGAGCACCAATGATAGGGTCTGGTTTGGGTTAATGGTACCGGTCTGAGTGGAATGAACCCGGCTTGAGCCAGGAAAAGGGATTTGGTTCAATGGCTGCCTCCTGAGCCGTAGGATCACGTTGTATTCCTCTTTGCCATTGGATATAGCACTTGAATTTACCTTACTGGCCTTAATTTGCATCGTCTGATCATTCTGCCGATAGTGGAATCCACGCGGCTTCTTCCTGAGCGATTAATCTGGTTTCCTAGATAACTGCTCCCTAGAAGGGATTGGAGCCGTTGATGGATGTTGTCGTGGTGGGTTTCTAGCTGTCTGATGAATCTCCCATGAGAAGCTTGCTTTAACCTTATTTTGTTTTCTTTTTTCGATAGTTCGAGTCATCGATTACTCCAGAGAGAGAGAGCGGCTGAGGAAGGAAGTGGAGAGGAGAGCGGCTAGGGTTTCGTCTGGCCGAAGAAGTGGATGTTTCCGGTGAGAAAAATAAGGGAAGAAATCAGAGGAAGAAGGAGAAGAAGATGCAGAGAGAAGGAAGTGTTTCTTGTTAGAAAAATCAGATTACATCCACTGTTTATCTTCTTTTCTCTATTTATAGCCTCTGTCTAGCCTAGATCTATGCTTTCTTTATATTGGTAACTAATTTCTATTACATTTGGAGGATTTCTTTATGTTTTCTTGCTTTCTAGCTTTCTGGAAGTTTAGGTAGTTACATCTGTTATCTTAGCTGTCAAGAACTCTTCTTGTCTTCTTGATTTCTGTATTCTATTCTTGATTATTTACATTATCGCTCTCTGTAATTGCTTACGTTTCACGTATTACTACTTGAGGCTCGAATGCTTCGTTGATTTAGCCATCTTTGTTGTTATTTTGTTACGTAATGTCCTATAAGTCTTGTATCTTTGTAGTTTGTTAATTTCTCTGTTTACAATGAGTGTGATCTTGTAATTTCCTGTGTAATTGGGTATTCTATGTCACTGATTATTATTGAGTTAATCCTCATGTTATTCTAAGTATTTTGGGTCATATCAAATAACCATTCTTATGTTCTTACTCTCACCGAAGGACGATAAGATAGAGCCTGAAGCTGCACTCGTTGACTCCGATCATCCATGACTCTACAAAACATTTAGGTATAAAGAATATAGAAAGGCTAAAAGCTTATCAGGTGTTAGGACGGATGAGATCCTCACACTCATAAAGAAAGAAGAACTCATAAAGCTATTGAAATGAGAATATTAAACTACACTTTAGGGGTTGTTTGGTTGTCTGCATTTGAAATACAATGTAAAAGGAATGCAGTGTAAAAGAAATTTAGTGTAAAAGGATTATTTTATAGTTGTTTGGTTGAGAGCTTTACAAATTCATGACTTTGCTTTTTCTTTAGTTTAGTAAACAAAATGTAATGCAAAGTAAACTGAAAGTTTTGATCTATGAGGCGGCGCCAGGATGGATGGCAGCTAAGCGGTGCGGTGGCAGCGACGGTGGCTACCGCATCACTTTACATTGGCCGGTGTATTTGAATTCACCCAATCTAAATTTCTAAACTAACTTTTAGTGTATTTGAAATGCATTACATTACACTGGAATTTTACTTTACTTGCAACCAAATGCTTGAAATGTTCAAAAGCGTGCATTTGGAATGCAATGCATTCCAAATGCAAGCAACCAAACAGCCCCTATACTGTGTATGCGGTATATATTAGTATAAAAAAATACTGAAATTAGTATTTGTGTGTATGGTGTTTTTATTTTATTTGTGCTGTGTTTTTAGCGGATGTCATTGTTATTATAATAGTCTTTGATTGTTTATCAAATGAGAAAATAAAGAAGAAACTTAGCAATAAATCGCATCAAAACAATGGCATTTTGTATCTTCTTCAAGAGAGAAAAACGGTTTGGAGTACTAACTCTTCCCTCAATACTCCACCAAAAAAATTAAATCAATTTCAGTAAAGCTTTTGGTGGCCAACTTGGCTTTGACCAAATGGCAACAATTGATCATGCTTTTGAGCTTGACTTTCAGAGAAGATCCTAGAAAGGTAATTTTTTTTAAACTAAGTATCATTAGAATATTAATTAGGTAATTAAGTATTATTAAAAAAAATTAAGAATAGAATCGCCCTTAGTGGGCGTATCACATCGGTTCGACGTGGCGTGCGGCCGCGGAATTGAGGCCTCGCTTAGTGGGCGGCTTCAGGCAAACCGTGATTCCTATTAGGGCTGATCGACCCCGATCAACCTTAATACTCTCAGTTTCGCTCGATTCGGCCATCCCCGCTGATTCTGTCGCCCCCGGAGCTCCAACACACTACTGTTTTCCATTTTATTGTTTAAAACTGTCTGATACTGATTTTTGCGCTTGTTTTTCTGCCCATTATTGATTTATGTGCTTGTTTTTTCGACAGATATGATGGCGCCGCCAAATAGGGACGACAATGACAGTTATTAGAGAAGCCACCCCACCGCTGGAGAGACACCTACTGAGGTTCATCTACCATGCTTCCCTATGCGGGGAGCGCTGAATGCTTCATTCCGACCGTAAGTAATATTTAATTTATGTTTTTATGTTATGTCTGTTTACCTTTTATGTTGATTAATGACACATTTTTTTTGTTGGCAGAGCACTATACTTGAGGCCGCGTCACACTTGCTTATGTTGAAGGAGTGGTCCATCACTTGCAGACGATTCATCCATGGGCTAGAGCTTTACACTGAGCTACTTCGCTTCATACGCCTAGATCATCATCTGATGACTGCCTTGGTTGAGAGATGTTCTCCGCAGACCAACAGCTTTCACCTTACTGTCGGTGAGATGAGTGTGACGCTCCAAGACGTGGCGATGATCCTGGGACTACGGGTTGATGGGCCACCTATCATAGGATCAATTGTGATTGGCGAGGGGAAGAGATGAGACACTTGGCCTGATTGCTACGATGATTTATTGGGATGACACCCCATACCAGATGTGATGTATCATGACCCGATTAGTCCACCCATCGACGATGGCGCCGTGCACACACGCATATTACGCATGCCATTGAGGTGGTGAGGTGGACTTTGTGGAGTCGCATTGTCAAGCACAGGAGTTTTTTCGCACTGGTGCTTATGTTATATTTCTTATTAGTTGTTTCTTACTACCGAACACATCAGGTTTAGAGGTCCACCTGCAGTATCTACCACTACTAGAGGACCTGGATACATTCAGTACGATGGCTATGGGTGCAGCAATTCTAGCCCACCTATATAGGGAGCTATACGAGTTGACTAGGCCTACCAGGGCCAACATGACTGGCTGCCTTCACCTTCTTCAGATATGATCTTGGGATCATATTCATGTGGAGAGACCCACTCTACATGTGCTATATCCTACGGAGTTTGACGAACTCAGCATTGGGTTGAGGTATATTTTGTTAAATGTACTTCCAAATTTTTAGTTTATATATGTGTTTAAATTGTGTTGTGTGTACAGAAATGAGCTGGATGACTTGCATCTTACTCAGGTTGGACTTGCAGATAACACTTCAGTTCAAGTATCTATAATGCATATTCTAATTTAACATAATTTTTAATATGTGCAGGTGATATGGGAGCCGTACAGTGAGCGGATCACGACATGTCTATCAGATACATGCTCAGCAGGCTCTGTGATATGGTTATCATGAGTCCCTCTGATCAGCTGGAAGAGGGTTGAGTGACATTTATCAGATAGAGTCGTAGCCGCCTCATTCTAGAGTAGATGTAGCCTGATGATCCTAGTTTCAAAAGGGTTAATGGTAAGCGGATGTCGTTGATTACCACACACATTGCCGCTTGGGAGAGAAGTGAGGGATTGTCTCGTTGAGGGCTTAGATGAGGAAGTTGACAGGATGACAACAATCGAGCATGGGTTGGTTCAAATGGGGGCTTCTCAGATTTCTCGCCAAGATCCTCGGACCACTTACTATCCCAGAGCACTAGTGAAGCATATTTATGTAAGTGCTAATATAAGTATTCATTTGAATTCAATATTTTATGTAAGTACTAATTTTTCATACTATCTTTCGTGTAGGAGGAGCACATCTCGGCGACTCGGGACATCTTTTAGCCATACTTCAGCCATGTGGATGATCACGAGCTACATGGATGCGTTGATAGGAACGAGCTGCTATGCAGAGATATGAATCAGTGTGTACATATCGGGGACACATATTACGGATCGGGGCCTATAGAGGGTGTCGCGCATCATGACTGGAGCACCGGGCCATCTACTTATGCGGATCCAGGTCCATCTACGTATGCTGATCCAGGTCCTTCCACATATCAGCCTACATATGAGTCACAACCACCTATCTTCCAGTCACAGGATGATCCGACGCAGACTGTCGAAGATCTTGCACTGGAGGGTCACCATCAGTTGCGTGACCGTCCATCCCATGCACCTGACTAGTACACACTTGGGAGTGGTGCAATTCCAAGCAGACGCCGGAGGCGTTAGATATTTAGGGTAGTCTATTTGTGCGTCTGTACTACGTTTCTTTTTATCTATTTCATTCATTGATCTTTTTATCTATTTCTACTCAACTCTTTCGCCGGATGTTTTATATTGTATGACATTCAAACGTTTTAGCTTACAAACTTGTAATAAAATAAATTTGTTTTAAAGTTCGTCACTATACAAATGAATTAAGGTGTAAATTAAGTAAGAAAGGTAATAAGTGAATCTATTATAAAAAGCACAATATTAAAGATTAACTCAACTTCACAAGCTAAATCAATCAATATACTAAACTCTGAAGTAGCTAAAACATAAATCTAAATATAGAAGATACAAGTGTGCTTACTAATATTTATTTTTAAATCATAAAATAATTATTAGAAGGAATGCAAATCAAAATTATAAAGATATTTTGCACAATAAGAATTATTTTGACTTAATACCATACTTATATCCCAAGCTTTGTAAATCAAAGATACTTTGTAAATATATAAAACATCTGCCGTCACTTTAGTATGACCGGCCGAAGGGTGGGCGTGTCGGTAATCAAATTAGCCCATAAGTAGGACATCATTTCAATTTACGTACCACGCTAAGTCAACCAACGTGGATGGCCGCCTACTAATTGGCGATCTATTCTTAAATTTTTTTTAATAATATTTAATTACCTAATTAACCTTCTAATGATACTTAGTTTAAAAAAATTGCATTCTAGAAATAGGCAAAGATTGAAGAGAGAAAAGAAATTTGAAGATAATTTTTTTTTCACTTATTTTTATTTGATACAAATTCAAGAATATCACCACTATTTAGCTAATATATAGAATTGTGCTAACACATTTCAGTCCAATAATTAAAGTTAGCTCTGTAGAATGTTCTTCTAATTTCTTTCGTTAATGATAATTAATGTTATTTTAGACTCTTCTAATAGATAATATGATTATAGACTATTTTTAAATATCACTCTAGAAAAGAATATTCTAAAATTTGGGCTAAATCAAAAAATTTATTAATCTTAGGCCAAAATAAAGTTTAATCAACATTGAGAACCAAGCAGATAGGGAATTATCTGACATGACTTGGGCATTAGATGAGAATGGCAGCGTGTATGTGTTAACTTGGTTATTTTTATATTCTTTTAATAATGACAAATTTTATTATTATTATTATTGATATATCTCTCTAAATTTATAAATCAAGCACGAATTTTAACTTAAAGCATATATACAATCAAATTAATCGACTCAATGAGATGGGTTCAATAATGCTAGAATCGGGTCAAATCGAGTTCAAATCAAGTCCAAAAAATAAATATAAAAATTTTGAAATAATGAATGGATGATCAAATGACTTTCAAATTTGACATTTTTATAGTTGAATCGAGCGGTTTGACGAGATGAATCCAATAAGTCTAAGATCACTCAAATTGAAGATCATTTGAATGATCAAATCACCGAAAAACTATATAAGATCAAATGAATCGATATACACCGTCCGTGGAGTGTTTTGAGATTTTGGCTATAATGACCAAAATGCCCCTCTCAGAATCTTGTAAATAGGACCACGTTCTTGTGATGAGAGGAGGAAGGAGCTGGAAATGAACTTATGAGAAAGTTGTGAGAGAGTTAAAAGTTTGAAGTTCATCATCACCATCGTTGTCGATGTCATTATCGAATGCCACCAACGTTATAGCTGTACCACTGATAGTTGTTGTAACTGAAAATTCTCATTATCAAGATTTTTTTTATACAATCTTGTAATCCTATTTTCGGGAAGATTTAGACTTTGTACTCCAAAGCAGATATATAGTGGATCATTTTTACTGAGCAAGGCCTCGTGATTTTTTCCCCTATTTCTGGGATTTTTTCATGTAAAAAATATGGGATTTTCTATTCTCTTTTTAACTATTTGTGTGTGTGCTAGATCTTCATACAAGCTAAGGCATGAAGTTTTATTCTACCACTATAAGTTTTCTAGCACACAATAGTTTGACGTCATCTGTGGGAAACATTTCCTTTATATCTTCACAATGATTGTTAATCTGACTTCATGTTAAGAGTAGCACCATCTATACGATGAAAAAAATCTTGCTTGAGAGTAACATATATTAAAAATGAAGAAACATCAAATGTTGATCCTTCAATTCTTATCAGAAACTATGAGTTAACCCTTAATATCAAAAGATCATCCAAATCAATATTCTGGATTTCTAATTAATTATTAGTTGGAGAAGCAAGTTAATGATGGGGAGTAAATTCAACATTGACAAAAAAGTAGATAGCTTTGCAAATTATGATTCTTCAATCATACTCATGAATAGGTAAAGATCAAGGAGTAACTTTGGTTACAATCTCAAACGGATGTTTTGATTTGACCACTTTCACAGAGGTTAACGTCATCAAGTAATACTCTGCCAAATAATCTCAGAAGAGTCAAAATGTGTAACCTCTTCCACATAAGTTAACATTATCAAGTAATACTTTGATAAAATAACCTTGGATGAGAGTTAAAACTATTGAGCTCTTTCACACAGGTTAAATGTCATTGAGTAACACTCTAACAAACAACCTAGGATAGGTCAAAAATCCTTCATGGATTCCTCTCCTAAAAGGCATACCCATGATAAAGCCTATATAGGAAGCTGGTACCGGACAAAGTACTCACCAGAAAGATTTCAAGAGAGCAAGTGATTGATAGAGTTTCTACTCATCAAAAATCTCAGAAGAAAAAAGCCTCATAAGGTATAGGTGCATTAAAAATCTCATAAGGTAAAAGCCTCATAAGGTACGTGTGTATTAAAAAACTCATAAGATAAAAGCCTTAGAAGATACAGGTACATCAAAAATCTTAGAAGGCAAAAGCCTCAAAAGGTATAGGTACATTAAAAATCTCAGAAGGCAAAAGCTTCAAAAGGTATAGGTATATCAAAAATCTTAGAAGACAAAAGCCTCAGAAGGTACAAGTACACCAAAATCTCATAAGGCAAAAGCTTTAGAAGGTACAGGTACATCAAAAATCTCAGAAGATAAAAGCCTTAGAAGATATATGTATATCAAAAATCTCAAAAGACAAAAGTCTTGGAAGGTATACTATTGACCTTACTTTTAGAGTGATCTTTCAACTTCTCCATCTTAGACATAGGACTCCTCTAGACACTAAGAGTTCTTTAGTCTTAAGACACTTCTAGTGATTAGGTGAACACTTAACCTAATCCTAGAGACTTAGAATAGTTAGCCATAGGAATAGGTTATGCCTTAGGGATTTAAGAAGATTTGCCTACCTTATAGCTTGAATCAAATCCTTGCTTCCTTCTTTCAAACCAAACATCAAATTCAAAATCCAAAATCCAAATCATGAATCAACTCCAAATCAAATGATTGAAACTCATGATCAATTCCAAATCCAAAATCTTCCTAAACCTTATAAATCACATCCATAACCTTAGCCAAACCCTTCAAATCAACCCAAAGCCAAGTGATTTCTTTATAATCACATATTCCATCATCTATAGTCACAACTATAAATGAAATTGGCATCCAAATCATCCAAATCAAATGAATATAAATCAAACCAAATCAAAACCTCTTTTTCAAACTTTTTGACTTATCTTAGCCAAGTTCACAATCAAATCACTCCAAACTCAAATGATTTATCTCATAACCCATTTATATCTTCACTTATATTCACAAATATAAATGAATTATAAATTCTATTAATCAAAATTAAACCCAAAATTATACCAAAATCCAACTTATATCCTTTAAGCCAATTTCTTGGATTTAGTGAAATCATTCTCAAATCAATCCAAACCCTTGAATTTTCTCTTCAAACAATCACCCCTTCAATCACATGCCCAAATATAAACATAAACTATAATCACCAAGCCAAAATCAAACTAACCCAAGTCAAACCCATGTCCATCCTTTTGACTTGAAATTGTCAAATTAACCAAAATGCATTTAACTCCAAACTACTTGCAATTGGATTTATATTTCCATCATAAGTCCATATGTGAGTTCAACCAAACTTGAATCAAGCCAAGCTCAAGCTAATTGACCCATTTAGGCTCACTTGACCCAAAGTGACCTAAAGGACCTTTTTAAGTAAAGTTCTAATCCAACCCAAATTGGATTGAACTAAGCCTATTTAAACCTCAATCATGATCAACAATAATCATGGGGTGATCAATTACGTTGAATTGGGTCAAACCAAGTCGAACCTAGCCTTTGACCAAGTCAACATTTAGCTCAAATGAAACCCAAACTAGCCAAAATCTATCTTATGCCAAATTGATTGAAACCATTGACCCAAACCAAATCATCATTAATGATTGAACATGACCAAGCCATTAATTAAGCCCAACCAAGCCTAATTGGCCACTTGACCTAAGTTGACCCAAATTGACCTAAAAAGTCAAAATGGGTCAAATCATGATTTAATTCAAATTGGTTGTAACCAATGGCTTAAGTTCATTCCAAATCACTTGTTGAACTTGACCAAAGCTTCAAATGACCAATTAGACCCAACCTAGCCCAATTGACCATGAACCCAACTTGACCTAAAAGGTCAAATCAACTTGAAATCAAACCAAATCAAAATTTATTGAAACCAAAGCTTGCAATACTTTTCAAATGATCAACCAAGCCTAAACCAGCCCATAACCTAACCCAATTAGGTCAAATTAGTCAACTTGACCCATTTGACTCAAATGAACCTAAATGAACCAAAACCAAATCTAAATTAGATTGAACCAAATCAATGATACCCATATGCTCCAAATGATAATTTGAACTTGACCTAACCCATAGTTTGACTCAATTTAACCAATTGGTCAACCTAACCTAATTTGACGTAACTTGACCTAAATGGGTCAAATTGAGCCAAATCAAATCAAATGAACTCCAAATCACTTGAAATTTGGCCCAACCCATTTTTGAATCATTTTAAATCTGCCCAAATTAAACTCAAAGCCAAATGACCACTTTGCCCTTAGGTCTAAGGGTATCCCATGACCAAATTCACTTAAAATTTGGTCATTCCTTTCCCAATGTCACTTGACATCCCTCTATTGGCCCACATGGGCGCCAACGAGGGTGGTGAACATGACCCAATGAGCTTGGGTTGGCCATGACCCAAGGAGAGGCCAAACTGACCTCCCCAATCACTCTTAGACACTTGGCTCACCCAATCCATTCACCAAGCACATGGGCAGCCACTCTCTCTCACTCCTCTGCCCAAAATGACCCATGTGAGATGTTTTGATACTCAAATCAATCAGCCAATTCAACCCATTGAGCAAAAATGACAAATCAGCTACTCACCGTATGATCCAAGGAGGGGGTAGATATACCCCCTCTCATTCTCACTTAAATATAAGACATTCATTTTCTCAGAGCTCTAGGAGTTGAATTGAAGCCTCCCTAAGCTTTTCTAAGCCATACTCAAGCTTCCTTGATTCCCATTTCTCAGTTTCACTCAAAGTCGAAACATGGGAGATCAATCCTGAGCTCAACTAATTCATTTCTCAACCAAGTGAAATTAACCTTGCCCACACTCTCACCACACCTTGTCGAGCTCGATCAAACCATTTCCCAAGCCTCTAAGCAACAGGAAGTAGGACTTCGATCAAGATCAATCGCCATTGAAGAAGAGCTTAGTCGACCAAGCAAACCACTTCAAATCAAAACCAAATTTGTTCAACAGGACTTCATCTCTACTAGACGAAGCGACCTCCTCCAATGGAAGCACCGATGATAGCCTCTGTCGAGGTAATTGTTTGAAACTAATAATTTCGACACGTGATTGGAAGGCCTGCAAAGAAGATGCGTCCGCTGCCAGCTGACTCAGCCAACAGATGTGATAACTTAAATAATCAATCCGCAGCATGGAAAGCGCACGCCGCCCCACGTGAATTAAGGGTTTAATTAGGCTTAATTAATATGATTTTATTGGTGAAACTTTCAAAATTCATAATTAATTGTAGAAAAATCTAAAAAATATAAATAAATATTTATTTTAAAGGTAATTCAGAGGAGAATAATAGAAAATTAAAATCAATTAATTTTGAATAGTGATTTTAACTCAATTTAAGTTTTATTCAAAATATAATTAAGTTAATTACTCTTTAGTTTCTTTAGAAATTAATTCCAAACTTTTTAAGATTGATTAGTGGGATGATCACTACCTCCCATAATTTTCTTGGAATTTATTGCTTGATTAATTAGGAGAATTGCTTGTTTCATTCTTAATTCCTCTCTTAATTAATTAAATCATTAATTAACATGTTAAACATTGATGAATCCATTAATTAAGTTGGCTAATCATTATGAAATAGTGAATGAATATAGGCAATGAGATTAGGATCTGCTTTCCAATCTTTTTCCCTAAGTTTATTTCATTTGGATAATACTTAATTAATTTGCAACTAATTAATGGCTTAATCACTTCATTAAATAATTTAACTAATCAAACTCAAAACCAAATCATTCCAGAACTCAATCATTCAATTCTTGGGTAGATTCTTAGGTGTTCAATAATCTAAGAGAATTTCAAAAGAAATTATAATCAAACTACATGTGTAGGAGGGTTATAAAAGTACTTAATCAAACCCATTAGCTTAATTACCAATAATTGTGAGTCAATTGCATTAGGCCACTTTATTTCTTAGATGCATTACTAATTTAACTTCCATGTAGTTGCATATCATATGTTGGCTCACAATTACTTGGATAATTACGTTAAAGTGGAATAGGTATGGGATAATTAATGAATTTAATTCATACCTTAACCTAATCTAAACATAAAATCAACCTAATTTTTTTTAAATTAAACTAAACCAATTTATACATTGGGGGAATGGGTTAGGACTTACAAACCCTGCTCATATTGCCTAAGTTAAATCAAATTCAAAGATAAAAATCTCCTTAAAGAATTTTGATTCATTTTAAATGGTCTTATTTTATATGATTGTCTTTAAGAATTAATTAGGGTGAATGAAGCCATGGGCTTACATTCCTTTATTTTTTTCCAATCATGCTAAATATTATTTGCCATATGAAATCATACATTCATTTCTTTTAAAAATTAATTAAATAAAATGTTTCCTTTTATGTCAAATTAGATGTGTTGGCTAAAATTAAGAATATGAGTGGCGATTATCACTATTAAATCAAAAAAATTATTATTTTTAAATGTATAAATCAAAGATTATAAATGGAGTGATGCTATTTATAAATATTTTTAAGCTTGCATATGATGATAGTATAAGATGTGTATCATGAAGTTCCCTTTCCTCCCCTTAACATGGATTCACATAGAATTTTCAAGTGTATAATTCATTTGAAAAGAACACAACACTTGCCTAAATCTATTCCTTTGCATCTCTATATTAAGACTTAGGAATGACCTTCATATTACACATGTAAGTCATACAATCAAATCAAACACAAATCTCTTGCATGATTCTTTATCCATTTGATTCTTTCTATACATCTACATGTATCTAAGGAAAGTGGTATATCAGTCTGGACATCCCGGGGCTGCAAGGCTTTAAGTAGCTCTAAATAGGTCGTATACCTTACGCCTTTGGTGTAGAAAATAATGACACCATAGTCACTTATAACTTTTATGCATATGGATGTGCATTTAGCTAATGGATGAAAAATTTCCCTTTTCTACATAATAAACATGCATTAATTATCCAATTAACAAATGGAATATCTAAATTTACAAATCACATCTCTTTGCATTCATCATCAAAGTGTGCTAAGATTTGCATTGCATGTTTAGATATGCTTAAGATTATTCATATGCATGGTATACATGGTGGAAGGAAATGAATGAGTGTGTGTTATGTGATAGTAATTCACCCTAACTAATCCTTAGATGCCTTTCTTATTGAGTAGAGTTATTTAGAGAGAATCTAAACTTAGTGTTAATTAAAACACATAATAAATCACTCACTAAAGGAAATTCATTAATCAAATTTATCTTAGAAATAACTCATGGTAGGGATGAAAGAGAGCTTTCTCCTCTTTTCTTCTCTTCATAATATTTAGTCACTAAGTGTAGGTTCATTCAAACTAAATCAAATCACCACCTAAAATTGACAAGTCAACTAAATCACTTAAAATGAAACCACCATCTAAATTGAATCTTTCACACTTAGAAAATTTCAACTTTAAAGCCTAGCTAAGACATGCCACACAAGCTTTAAATGGCACACACATTAGGTTAAATCACCACTTCTAGCTCTATGTTAGGGTGGTGCATGGTTTGATTCATAATTTTATTTTGTGGTATAATATTTTAAACTGGATATCAGGGTGTGCGTAGTTTGGATGATAGGACGATCTTAGCCTAATCATATTTTCTGCAGGGGATTATGCTTAAGTGGCGCTGTAATAAGAATATAAATGCTTTTTACTGTGTGAATTACTTATACCCCTAAGCATAATCCAAATTAGGATAGGTGGGCTTGGTTACCCATGTGTGGGGTACTAAGTCCAAATTATTCTTATAGCTACTTAGGTTATATGGTGTGTTTAGCTAACATTTATTTTGCAAGTGTAGCTAGATTTATTTTCTTTCTTTTAATGTAATTTTTTGCATTAGGATTAGGATAAGTGTTATGGGGACTAAGGTGAACATTGTTTAAAAGACCATGTCTTACCCGAGGCCTTGAAGAGGAAGTCAAAGAAAGAAAGGGAGAAACCAAGAGGAAAGAATGAAGGGGAGTGAAGAATGGAGGATGAAGAAAACCACCCAAAATTCACCACCCACCAATGAAGATGGTTTAAAATGTGTTGAGGAATAAGGTAAAGAATAAGACACCACCCAGAGATTTCATCTCATTTGGTGAGAACTTTAGATATAGTTCCAGGTTTCCTATAGGCGCAAGCCCCTATAGTTAATTACCCCTCCCAATAAGTGAGAGATAACTTTCGATTAAGGCTAGTCGTTAGATTGCAAAATGTGTAGCATATAGTAGCAACATAGGGAGTTTCAAAATATAGATTATGAAATTCATCATTATAGCTTAAATCAGATGGTTGGGGGAATGATGACGTGCCTGATCTAGATCCCATAATCGTCATCCAGGCGTCGATCCCTAGTCTACTCGGCCGGAGGAGGGAGGACCCAACGCGAAGGATCCTCATTAGCAATACATGGGTTATGCCGTCTAAGAAATTCTTGTAGATCTAGGGTGATGTTTGTCTAAAGAGACAATCTTAAGTCCACCTTAGCTGACAGAGGGTTGTTTGCCCTATCAAGTATACCCTATGATTCACAACTCAAAGGGCTGAGCCATTGGGGAGCATACGGGCTACGGTCGTGATCATAATATAATGGAGCTGAGCCGAACCACCCAATCGAGAACTCGTCATAACTACTTCCGGACATCGACCAAGCCACGCAGTTCAGAGGACATGGGCCACGTCCTTACTGGCGAGAGATTGATTGAGAGTGAACATAGTAGAATACTTGATTTGACATTGGCTTCTTTGTGAGCTATAGTTTTCTTAATTTGTCACCCCTGACAAACAGTTATGGAAGGTGGATATATTGGATTTGATTTTAGTTTGTATGATCGAATTTCATTTAAGTTATCTTAGATTGATATTTTATTTGAGTAAAAAATTTGATTAGAAAAAAATTGATTGATTTGAATATGTTGAAGAGCTTTAGATCCCGTCAATTTTGTTTAGCTACTAACAGAGGATTAGATCCATTGTCACTTGACAGAATCAGTTTCTCAGATATTTCACTGATTTGAAACTCTTATTATAGGTTTTTAGGTTTTGTTAACCGGACCCAGTCATAAGTCTAAACCGGGAAGCAACCCACGTAGCATCCTTAGACACTTGAATTTAAGCATTCAGCGTAGTATTGGGGCCCATGCGGGAATTTATAGCTTAGCTAATTTCATCTAATTAATAAAATTATTGACTCTGAAGATCATAATTAGAATGAAGTTTCTTAATTTTTGATCACTATGATTTTTTGTAGATTTTGATTTAGTATCCTTCATCTGCAGAGGGTTGCGAGATAAAAAATGCGTTTTGAGGCTATATGTCGAAGGGATGATTTAACTTATTATTTTAAGGAGAAGATTTACTCCTAAAAGTAATTCTCAATCTCCCCTTTTATGCAAATTTGATTTTTTTCCCCTCTTTTGCTTAAATTTGATTTTCCCCCTCTTTTGTTCAAATTTGATTTTCTCCCTCTTTTGTTCAAATTTGATTTTCCCCCTCTTTTGTTCAACTTTGATCTTTCCCCCTCTTTTGCTTCTTCTAATTTCTACAAATAAGGCTAAAGGGAGTTGTCTATTCCATTCCATTTTCTTGAAAGGTTAGACCTAAGGTATTTGAAAGGAAGTGATTAGGAACTTTAGAGTTTTCAATATATATAAATTTTGTAAGTGATTTATACCCTTCTATATATATATATATATATATATATATATATATATATATATATATATATATATATATATATATATATATATATATATATATATATATTTTATATATATATATCTATATATATATATATATATATATATATATATATATATATATATTGTATGTCATTTTGATTTCCCCCCTTTTTCTTATTTGATGCTTTTTAGTTTAAAATTAGTTGTAAGCTTTCCTATTTAGCTCCCCTTAAGTTAGCACATTTTATTTTCCCATTTTTCTAAGTTAAAATATTTGACAAAATTTCAAAGAACTTTTCTAGGCCATTCGTAGTGTGACGGGTATTTAGTGCATTTTGCAATATTTATATTTTGATCAATTTCGATGTTCTGAACACAATGGAGAAGTCCGTTCATCAATCGGAGATTGTTTCGACCATTTTCGGTGATATTTAGTGCATTTTGAGCTCGATTTGCGCACTATCACCTCCAAAGTCCGTCGAATTCGTTTTGTGGGCTTGTCTTGATTCATGGCACACATATGGAGGTCAACACTTATCATTTCATAATTATAGTTTATTCTTTCATTATACTGGGATATATAAGGGTATAACTCAGCTACTCATTTTTCTCTTTTTGGGTTGTGCGGCAGAACCCGACCACATCATCCTCTTATTCTTTTGCGCTATTTTTATAAATTGATTGATGTTATATTTATGATTGCGCAATTAGGATGACATGATTTTCCTAGTTTCTTAACTATTTGATGATTGTTGAATGGTTTAGATGCGATTAGGCTCCTAGGAAAAGTTTTTTTTTCTATCCAATTAATCAATCAAAATTAAATTAAACAATTCATAACCTCACCTAAAGCCTAAGACATAAATCAAGATAATAAAAGATTTAACAACCTCTTAGCTGGATGTTGTATATCATATCATGCATAAGTCATATTGTCTCAGTCTTGCCAATGGAGGGCTTCCGCCTTCGCTAGAGAAAATGACTTGACCTTTGAGTGTCATAGTGGAAACATACCTCATTCTTTCTGATTTTAGCCCATAACTGATTTTCTCATGTATTAGGCATATAAAATCCCATGGCTTGTGTCAAATAAAAATGTCCAAAAATTTATATAAAATTTGACAAAATTTGCATTAGACTTAGGCCATTATTCATGCCATTTATAATATAGTCTCTTAGGGAGTGAGTTTAAGGATTTAGTCTCTTCTCTAAATAAACAATAGTCTAGCCATCTTGCAAAGCATATGAATTTTCTACATGTATTTAAAATTATAGGCACAGTTAGTTGGCGGCCACCCTAGGAGGTTGTAAGTCCAACAGTCGGGTGATGTACTCTCTCTTGAGAAGGTAAATCATATACTCATTTTCACCTTAGATTTAGGTCGTGCGTTCTCGCTAGATTTAGGATCTGAGGTTGATGTTTCTCTTTTAGGCTACAAGCATAAATGCTCACCTCTTAGGCATTTCTACAATATTGTATCGTAGAATTGTAAGCCCTAGATTTCTAATAAAAATTTAACTCAAACATATAATTCTCCTCAATTTCAAAAATATAAAGCCCAACCATAGGATAGTTTAGGATGCTCACTAGGTTTCATAGTATTATCAGCATCCCCTACTCATCTTCCTTTGATTTTGATAATAACTCTCTCCCTCTTGATCAATCCCACTTGATTTTTTAAAAATAACCAATTGATTGATAGTCCTATCTTTGAAATCTTTGAAGACAATGATCATTTACCTTAATTGAGAGTACTCCTAAAGAATCTCATTTCTTAGGATGTAATTAACTATGGAAGCTTGCCTCCATAGGGAACTTAATGAACCTGGCTTAAAATAAACCCTACTTTACTTTTTCATGTAAAGTAGGGGAAAGATCTCTGGTTCATTCGAAGACCCATCATGCCTTAGGAGTCCTTATTAGGTGATTAGATCCATTATAAGATAGTGACTTATATCTCTCGAGATAGTACACTATTCCTTAATGTTATAACTGATCACCCTAATAAGTACATCTACGGATCTGCGTGATGTTCCATCACACAAAACACACACTTCAACAATCCCCAACATAAAAAATTAACACCATATATACGTACATTAAAAATCTCAGAAGCCTGTTGATGTTCATGTATACCACACAGGCTAAGTTGAATGGGCACAACGAAATAAGTGGGTGATAGGCATGACTTTGTTTCAATCGAACTCAGGGATGTCCTTAGCCGCAATTAAAGTCACTCAAATATCACTCATTCACAAGATGACGAATGAAGAATGTCTCAAGTGCAAAATGGACTCAAATAGCTTCATTCTCCATCGAAATCATTAAATCGTTTATTTGTGAAATGAAATATATTGATGCCTTCGTAACATAAAAATTTATCAAATGAAGCCTCACACAAATAATTTGATCTCATATGATGACGACGACAGGCTATGAATAGACATTCTATAAATTATACTAAATGTACATAAATGGCCGTCGATGTCACACAAGTGATGTATGGATATGCGGGTGTATGACAATTTAATCTAAATATAATCAAGTTAATATACAAATTGGCCTCCGTAATTCAATTATAAATGTAAAGCAAAACACCTAAGCAAACAAATTGTTAAATTGAATTTAATTTAGTTTGAGACTAGTGAATTTATAAGTTGTAATATATCATGAGCTTTCAGTGCAAAATATTTAATGATATATTCAATTTACTTCCAAATGAATCTACTCTTAATACGAGACATAAAAGGCGGAGAAAATGAAAATCTAATAACCAAAGAAAGCAAAGGAATGTTTCAATTACTTTAACGAGGGGAAGCCTCCATGCATCTAGGGTTTGTGCTGGGTACTCTCTCTTCTCTTACCTTCCTCTTCCCCATCCTTCTTTCCTCCTCCACCTTCCCATCTCTACACCTTGACCCCTCTCTTCTCTTCCTCCCTCCCTTCTGACCTCCGGCTTAGGCCAAAGGTTAGTCCCTCCTTTCTCTGGAAGTTATGGATTCCTGTGCTACTAACCCCCTCGCTAAGGCTTCCTTTCCTCTTACAACCACCTCCCCTCAAACCTCCATTCTTGGTTTCCCTGAATACATCCCCTAACAGACCTAGTGTCTGGAAAGATCTCCTTTTAGCTCAGAATGATAAAAGTCAAGCTCTCCCCCTCTCCTTCATTCCCTCTGATTCCCAGGTTGTCTTTTTTTCAGAAGAAGTGCTTGCAGAAGGGCTAAAAGAGTGGAATCTCTCCTTGATTGGTCATGCTATAGGGAAACAACCCTATTATGATTCTCTGCTAGTCACTATTCAGAATAAATGGAATTAAAGGTAGCCTTGAACTTCTTACCCTGGAAGGAGATTTCTTCCTCTTCAAATTCACCTGTCTAGAAGACTACAATCAGGTATGAGACAACGGACCTTGTTTCCTAAATGGACGCCCCTTTGTCTTTCAAAAATAGGTATGAAATTTTCAGCCCTCTAAAGAGCAAATTTTTGAACTTCCAATCTGGATCAAACACCTGAACTTCCCTCTCTATCTCTGGACTGAATCCGGTTTCTCTAAAGTGGCCAATCGGATCGGTGTTCCCCTGACAGTGGATAATCTTACTACTTCTAAAGCCAGAATCATGTTTGTGTGAATTTGTGTGCAAATAAACACCTCCTCCTCCCTTCCAAACTCTATCCCTATCAACCTCAACGGAGTGGAGTTCAATCAAGACATCATTTATGATTGGAAACCATCGATTTGCTCTAAATGTAACACATTCTCTCATGACAACAACAACTGCCCGTCCAATCCTTTACCCCGTGTTACTAATCGTGGATGCAGTAGAAGCCGTGCCCCTTTTAGAGAGACTCAACAAGTCACTCCCTCCAAATCAACCAATTTCCAGTTGAATGAATCTCCCCCTCAATAATCATCCCCTTCCCTCCCTACTGAAGCTCCAATTCCTCAGGCAATACCTCTGGAGGAACAATATCAACTCCCCTCTTCTTCTAAGGCTACCAATGACCTTAATCAACCTCCTATCCTCTCCTCCTCTCTTGAAGACCCTCATGAGGATGAGGATCTTTCACCCTTAATGAACTATATTGATCTCATTCTGATTGATACTATGGGTGGCTCTTCTACTGTTGGGGTTATCACTCGCTTGGCTTCTTTTTCTCCTAGCCGTGTGACCCATCAAAAAGCTACAGATAAGATCCCAAAAATGCCAGGAAAAAATTCTCTAGAGGGGGACTCCTCCAAATCCTCCTTTAACCCTTCCCCCACTCCTCACAAGGGAAATTAAAAGAAGGGCAAGAAGCCCACCTCCTCTACCTCTCAATGACCCAGCCTATTATGGGATGCTAGAAAGTGTGTGGTCTTTCTACTGAAGGCAGGAAGCTTGACTGTTTAAAGATCTTGAAGGATTCCCATCTGGACCTCTTATGCCCTCTGGAGACTAAGCTCCAGTCTGACTCCTCTCACCCTTCCTCTTTATTCCATAATTTCTCTATGTTTCACACAGAATCTAGCTTCTCTAATTTTGACTGTTCTTCTGGTGGATGCATCTGGATTAAGTGGAGCTCTAACAGGATGACATTTGATCCTATTACAAAGAATCACCAACTTATCCATGGTTGTGTTTTGGCTTTGGGTAGCCTTCCCTTTCACCTTACCTATATCTATGTAGACAATGATGCTCAAGCCAGGGTTTCTTTATGGAATTCTCTCAGAGATATAGCAAGTTCTATCAGTTCTCCTTGGATCCTAATGGGGGATTTTAATTGTACCCTCTCCAGTAAAGATAAAGTGGGTGGTAATCCACCCTCCCTTAATAACTCACTTGACTTCAAAAACTGTATTAAGGATTGTGAACTCTTGGAGCTTCCTAGCACTGGGTTATTCTTCACCTGGTCAAATCAATAGACTTGCAGACCTATCCTCTCAAAACTTGATCGGGTTCTCTATAACTCTAGCTGGCTGGATCTTTTTCCCTCCTCCTTGCAAAATTTGATTTAAGGAAGGCTTTTGATAAGGTTAATAGGCATTCTCTTACTCATAGTCTTTGTGCCAAAGGCTTCCCTATCAGGTTCATTAAATGGGTGGAGGCTTCTATCATGGATGTCCCCTTCTCAATTGTGTTGAATGGTAGCATCAAAAGCTTCTTCCCTTCTACAAATGGTCTAAGACAGGGCTACCCTCTCTCCCCCTTTCTATTCACTATTACTATGGACACTTTTTCATGTCTAATTGATAGGGAAGTTAATCTTCTCCTTTATAACCCGTTCTCTTCTGGTGATTGCAACATCTCTCATCTGCTTTTTGCGGATGATCTCTTGGCTATGGGGGAAGCATCCTACTCCACACTTCAGTCTCTTAAACTTACCCTCAAGTCTCTTGAGTCATACATAGGGCTGGAGATCAACACTGAGAAATCTTCTATCTGTTTTTCTAAAAATTGTAGAAGGGTGGATGCCTTATTAACATCCTTGATATTAAACTGGGCACTTTTCCTCTAAACTACCTTGGTTTACCATTGGTGATAGGCCCTATCATGTTGGCTTACTTCAACCCTCTCTTTGGCAAACTTCATGCTTGGCTGGCTGGTTAGAAATGCAAGTTCCTATCACTTGGGGGTAGATTCCAATTGATCAAATCCTCTATAGATAATTATCTATCATACTGGTTTCATTCCATAGCTATTCCCAATGGTATAATTAAGTGCATTTGCTCCTTCACTGTGAATTTCTTCTACCATACGGGGGAAGCTAAGAAGCTTCATACTATCTCCTGGGCACGTACCACTATACCTAAAGAGAAAGGGGGTATTGGTCTTCTCTTTGCATCCTCTCTTAACGTGATCTGTAAGCTTAAAATTCTTTAGAAAATCTGTATGGGGGGAAACTCTCTTGGCTAAACGGTGTAAAGCGAAATACGGCTCAGTTTGGAATCCTATCCTTTATAGAGCCTCCCCCTTTGGAAATATATTAGGTCTACGACCATCAGATTTAACGATAAATTTATCTATAAAGTGGGCAGTGGAAGAGAACTTACCCTTTTCCATGACCCTTGGAGTGGAGGTTCTTCTCTATCAAATATCCTTGGGCCTAGAGGGTTACTTTTTTTGGGGCTCCCTGTTGATGCTAAGCTGAGCACAATCATCCTCAACAGGCATTGGAAATTACCTCCTAGCTTTACTGCTACTTATCCTAGATGCTCTAATAGGATTTCCTCCATCCCTATTCTAGGAGGTGAAGATGTTATTGTATGGTACAACCAGAATTCTCCTACAGATAAGGAGTTTAAGATGGCTATTTTTGAGTCCCACCCCAATGTGTGCTGGAGTAAAGAAATTTGTTTCAAGGGACATGCTATTAATTTTGCTCTCTATTGATGGTTGGCTTACCTGGGAGGTCTGAAAACTTCTGATGTTTTTGCAAAGAGGGGTCTTGAATCCTCCTTTACCTGCTGCTTCTGCCATACTCACCATGAAACTCATCTTCACTTGTTCTTTGAGTGCCCTTTTTCTATGAAATTGATTAGAGCTCTGATTCCAAATGGCCAATTCTTCTTAATGCAGTCCTCCCTTCAACAGATACTCAATAATGAGCATGAATTCCCAAATAAAGAGATTATTAGACTTCACTACTTGATTACTGTTGTTATGGTTTACTCTATATGGAGAGAAAGGAATAACCGATTATTTTCCTCTACCTCTTCCTCCTTTTCTTCTCTAGTCTCTCTGATTCAAGAAATGGTCACTACCAAACTGAAATAGTGAAAATTCAAAGATTCTTGGTCCAGTCACGTTCTTGACTTATTAAATCTGTGGACTTGCTTCAAACCACCTTAACTGCATCCTTAAACTGTGGAATTTACTTTTGTTTTCCTTCTCTCCTCGATGCTATGTTTTTTTTTTTTTTGCTCGCTGGATGGACAATGATGACCAACTTGGGGTTGTCTGTTCCTTATGTATGGTGGATGCCTACTTGGAGGGCCTTCTCGGCAACCTGGACTGTGACTCCTCTCCGTGGCATCTTCTCGGTTACCGCTGGAGGGTCGTGAAGGTAACCGCAGGTCCCTACCCTCCTGCCATCGGCACTCGTCCCTGACGATTTTTGGTTTGCTGGGTATTCCAGTTTTTTATGATCTGAGTCCCCTTCGGTTCGAATGCTTTTCTCTTGTCTTCTACTTTCAATTCTGTATTGTTATCCAGTGAATGGCTGGTTTTTTACTCTTCTGCTTTGGGATTGATGGTTGTGTCCCTCATACTGTTCCTTAGCTTATGTTGTTAGCTTTCCCTTTTTAGTTTTAATACTTGTATTTATTCTTCATTTGAAATTAAATTGGACAATGCTGTCAAATTTTTCTAAAAAAAATGTAATAGTCGTTGTCTCATTTAGATTTAAATAATAATAATAATAATAAGATAAAAATAGTTTATGAAAAAAAAGTAATCTGGTACTCTGCAACTGTGCCGTTCGACCTGTCCTCGCTGCACATCTCTCCCTCGTTGAAATAATAATAATAATAATAATAATAAGGAGAGACTTAAACGACTACAGTTCTATGACTTGTTTTGGGGTGCTCTTCTTAGTTCAGATATTCCAAGCACAACCCGGCTGCGATCCCTCTCTCTCTCCGACAAGCTCCCTTCATCATCTTTTCCTATTTTCCCTAAACCTCCTTCCCACACCAAACTACACCCCAAGTCTCGATTCTCTCTCTCTCTCACCGAACTCAAAGGTAAATTTTTTTTTTCTCTAACTCTCATCTCCTCTCCGTTGCTCCCTGGCGCATCACACTTCTTCCAAGCCCACGCCATTCTTCCCTTCAACTCTCTCAGCAGTCCCTTTTCTTTCTTTCCTCCACCCACCGAACACCTAATCAAACCATCTCACTCGCTCGAACCTCTCCTCACTGGAGACGTCATAGCTCACAGCAATCTTGCCACCGAGCAACTCGAGCTCCACCTTGACTTCTAACAGTATTTCTTAACAAAAGCTACAGCTCACTGCAGTACTCCACCTTTCCCAACTCAGTCTTCAACAAGCTCATTCCTCACTCGCCGACAACCTGCGTGCATCCCACAGACACCTCATCAATTTCTGCCGGCAACACGAAACTAAACTCCCGTTCTTCACGTCATTTCTCTCCACGTGAAGCTGCCACCTTTGATTTCTATTTTTAATTTAATTTATTTTTTTTCTCTCCCTAAACAGAGAGTAAAAAAGAAATCCATTTGTTATTTTATTTTATATTTTACCCACACTCCAGCCTTCGTTGAACGCTCACCGTCGGCGACGACTTACAGATCTAATAGAGCATCTCAATCTCATAATCCCTCACCTGGAATCTCTCTCTCTCTCTCTCTCTCTCTCTCTTTCGATCTACTCAAAGTAATTTTTTTTAAAAATTATTTTATTTCTTCTTTTACTCTCTCTCTCTCTCTCTCTCTCTCTCTCTCTCTCTCTCTCCTTTCTCTCTCTCGAGTTTTACAGCCAGCCACATGAGCATCTCCTCTCTCTCACTACCTATTTCTCAAAATAAAGAAAGAAGAAAAAAAAAAACTTCTAAAAGAAAATCATATATATATATATATATATATATATATATATATATATATATATATATATATATATATATATATATATATATATATATATATATATATATATATATATACTTATTTACAAATTTTGTCACTGATTTCATGGCTTGCTCTTGCAAAAACATAATGCTCTATGATAAATTATAAATGTCGTAAAATTTAAGTATCCAGACACTCTCTGTAGGAGAAAATGGCTCTTTTATGTAGTGAAATATCCTATAGCCTTTCTTGGAGCAGGATGACACCCTCTGACGCCGCCATACACACATCTTTTTAAGCATGCGGTAGTGTTCCCACCCGGGGTGAAAATACTACCGTAATAATGTCGAAAAATATACGCATATAGGAGACCAATATTAGCCAAAATGAACTTGCAAGGAATAAAATCAAATAATATTCTAAAAGGGTAAAGAATGATTTAAATTAAATGATTAAACTTAAGAATGGAGATTACAAGATAAAGGGGTGGAAAGGAGATTGAGATACATATTTATAAGCAAATAATTGAACAAGGGTTCAAAACTTTAAGAACTCGAACCCACTCAAACTTCAAGTAGCAATGCAAATAAGAATTATTGTAGGAGTGAACCTCATCTCCACCTCTATTTATAGATAAGAGAGAGAATCTTTTGTAGGTCTCATATTACTAAGTTATAAACATAAAAGACAAAAAAAAGATGATGAGAATCCCTCATGAAATGTTTGATTAAGCATGTGATGTGTACTTCCCAATGTAATATATATTTCAAATCTTTATTTTAAAAGATGTGAAAATAATTTTAAAATAAAAAAATGCATACACATCAGGACACATACTTCAAGGTAGCCTCGCCTTCGTACTAAGGCTTGTTATATTGAAATGTGTGTGAATCAATTATCAATAAGAGTCTAGCATGCATATAATGACAATCTCATATTATGTGGAAGTACATGCAAGCTAATTAAATTTGGATAAATCTCAATATAATTTGACATTCAAGCTATCACATTAAAATATGTGATGATTTAAGAATGTGAATAACACGTACTTTAAAGCGAGCATACATCCATATTCAATTTCATGTCATAGTGCACGCATCTCAAGGTAGTTTAATATTTTTGTTTTATGCATTATTATGCATGCAAGCAATAAAGGATATCAAGTTAATTAAGCACATATTTCAAAGAAAATTTACATTCGAAACTAATGTATTAAAATGTGTGCTAATCATTTAAAATGCATATGACTAGCCTTAATTGAAAGTGCTCTCTCAGGTTGGGAGGGATAATTAACTATAAGTACTTGCACCTATAGGAAACCTAGAACTAGATCTAAATTGCTCACAAAATGAGGCCGAAATCTCTGGGTAGTGTCTCATCTACTATTCCATATGCCTTCTAAAAATTTCACCGATATTTAAATCATCCTCTCTTCATCGAGAGGTTGGTGGCGAATTTTTGAAGCCCACATATTTCTGGCGACTCTATTAGGGATAAGTTTCTCTTTCCATCTTTGGCTAGCTGAATCCAAGCTATAGTAGCAGTGGAGTTTTATAAGTTTAAAATCTAAAGTCAATTACGAAGTGAAATTATTTCTAAAATGAAACTTTTAATGAACTTAAATATTTTATAAGCACAATTATGTGTTATTTAAGTCTTCATATAGAGTTTGATTTTATTTTTGTTCTATTGTACCTCTGCATTTTTTTAAAAAGTGTTGGGGCAAAGCATCTATTTTTTATTATTAATCCCCATCTTTCATTTGCATATAATGGATCTTCACAACACACCCTTCATCGTCAAGCTAGGCCGTGGAGCTAACATCCGTCTGGTTAATGCTGTTATCAATACTGGGGATGCTAGAGTTACCATTCAGTTTGGTAGAGTGGACTTCCCAACTATTGTTGCTGCCAACCATGACTCAACTAGTCACAACCCACTTGCCCGAAGTCAAGCTCAAAGGCCTGAACTAGCTAAAATAAATGCACGACATGCACCTCTGACATTATAGAAAAGAAGGCTGATTAAAATAACTATTAATGAGGCTTTAAGAAAGAGGGCCTCTATGTTTGAAAGATTGGGACATCCAGAAGCCCCACTAACTAAGAGAACAATTATTGGCTAGAAAATTTGATTGGCTCCAGTAAATGTTACCTCTTTAACAGCTGAGCTATTTTCTCTTGGAAGGCATGATCCCAAGGCTTCCTCATCTGGAGGTAAGCTAAATAGAAGACAGTGAAAGAGAATGAATGCTGAGCTATAAGCTCAACAATAGTTGCCTAAATCACCAATCACACAGCTAGCACTGCAGCCAGAAGCGAATGTTCCTACCTGCAATAAATTAAAAAATTTGAAATAGGTCAAGAGGAATAGCTCCACTGGAGAAATCAAACAATCTTTTTGGAATCAGTAACAACAAGCTCTAACCCCTCTGAAGAAGCAGCCTAAGACTCTGTCTACCAGAGTGCATAGAGTGTTGAAGGTTGTCAAAGAAAATGGCCTTATGAAGAAGAAATATCAGAGGCCAGTCATTAGAGAAGTTGAGAAAGCTCCATTGGTGAAGCTATCTTCAGTATTAATAAACACCAAAGACTGTCATAAGCAGCCCTTGCACGGTGAGCATCGAGGCATGATGGACCATGTGTCCAGGAATCTACCATCGAAAGGTCCCGGCATAAGGGAAAATAAATCTTGAGACCAAAGCTTCAAAAAGAGGAAATTATGGAAAATAATAAAGGTGTGACATATGGCTTGTATTCCCGGAGATCCGCCAGTGATAGGGCCCAACAGAAATGAGTCCCAAAAGAAAATTACCATTAATGAGCCAATGGATGGTCGACACCCTAGAGAATCCTCTAGGGAATCCCATCACCAAGTAGGTCCATCTTCTTAGGAGGTAGTCGACTTTGATCGAAGCCCTCCAATTGAAGAAATGTTCATGCCACAACCTGAGCCTGAGATCCGTTAGAGACGATACTCAGAAGAAGATGATGATGATGAGACCATGGGAATAGAAGTGGTCTTCCCTGTTGCTCCTTTCAAAGATGGGAGGAAGAAGTGCATTTAAATCCTTCCTTAGATGATGAGCGAAGAGAAGAATCAGAAAGGGAAGAGAATCCTGCATTTGTTGATGTAAGCACAATAGCCCAAACACAAGGCAAATGCAATACCAGATGAGGGTCAAAGATAATGAGATTGCGTAGCATAACACAAAGATGAACGAAATGATGCCGCAAATGAATTTGATGATGCAAATGATGCAAAGGAATGTTGTAGTGGTGTTAGCACAATCGCCTGTTGAAACTGCTAATCTCTAGGCCGTTAATGCAATACCTATAAACCCATTTACTGAGCCAACACCTCAAACCTCAGGAGCACATGATGCTCATGATGGGAGGAATGAAGTTAATCAGTTGGCATTCCAACCAACCCCTTAAAACTTGGCCAGCATATCTGAACATGTGACAGCCATTCAATTGAAGATCATTTTGAATGAGAAGATCAAAGCTGTCATCGCTATAGAGCAGGCCAAAAAATTAGTAAGTAAAGGCCGCTCGTACCCAGCAGAGTATGACTAGACACCATACCCCAATGGTTAGTTGATGTTAAAATTTAATACTTTTGATGGAAATGATAATCCCAGACAACACTTAGCACAGTTCAAAGCAACGTGTGGCAATATTGGAGGAAATGATGCATTGTTATTTTGCCAATTTGTTAGCAGTCTAACATCAACTACGTTTGAATGGTATGGTGAACTGTCAAATGACTCGGTCAAGACTTTTGCTGAGTTAGAGACTATGCTAGCCAAGTAATTTGCCAGCATAGTGAAAATTATAACTATTACTGACCCCGCCTTAGAGAAGAGAAGAAAAGATGAGTTAGTAACTAAGTATATTACACGATGGCATAATATGAGCATGAGACAACTAGAGGAAGAGCATGCGATCCAATTATTGATGGAAAATATTAATGATAAGATGACACCATATATGTGCATGTCTTCTATCACTACCTTTCAGGAGATGCTCGATCAAGTAGCCAAGTTTGAGAAGCTGGATTTTCAGAGTCTAAAAATTATTCAGACCAAATAAAAAGGAGTAAGCCTTTAGAATCAAGGAGGAGTGAATCACACTCAACTTCTTATAACTCATGCAAAAGAAAATGGGTAGTTTACAATGTTGATAAAGGACCCATTTACATTGAAGAAAGAGTCAAACAACTTGTAAAATCTCAGCCAAAACTTGTCATTGGAGGCAACAATAAGCCTCAAAACTTCTCAAGTGGTGGAGAGCACATGAGGCAATCAATGGGAGATATGGAGCATATACAACCATCTCTCAAAGAAAAGATGAACAAAGAATACTCTTTTAAGAGAGAAAGTGCGGCTAAATTATTTTGCCAAGTACTCACAGCTGGAATAAAATTACCAGAATGCAAAAGGCCATAAGAATCAAATCAAACTGATAATCCACATTACCGCTCATATCATCGAGTGGTTAGCCACCCAATTGAGGATTGTTACGTATTCAAAGGCTGGCTAGAAAAAAATACATGAGAGGTGAATTCACACTATGTAACGATGTCTTTATTCACCCAAAGAGAGAATCTACGAGAGTGGTTACGTCCTCTCCTGTGCCCTCGTAGAAAGAAAAAGCAAAAGATAAGTCAATTGAAGATGATTAATGGGAGACTACAGTCTCAAAGACAACATTAAAAATGCTAAAGAAATTGGAAGGTGTCCCTTATGTCCAGTGGAAATCACTATTTGAACCAGTACTTGGGCTAAAAGATATACAAAAAGCAAGCACTTCAACTTCCCAAAGATACTTCAAGAAGGCTGGCATATTGCAACGTGAGAAATAACTTATTCAAGGTGAACTAAGTGCATCTAAGAAATAAGCAAAATAAATGAAAATTAAGAAGATGACTACAACACAAAAGATTATTAATAATATGGAAGAATATCAGCAACCAGTGAAGCAGCCTATCTAATTTGCTGACTTTATGTTGGGACTCCAAATCACTGAGATAAGTACAAAAGAAGATGACATTGAAGAACTATTGCCTAGAGAGACACGTCGGCTTATCTCAGTGACGGAAGATGCCTTTCTACGAAGCTCTTGTTCTAGTGATAGAGGGAATCAGACAATTTCATTAAATACAACATGTATGGATAAACTCAAGAAATTTATCCCAATAAGAAGAAAAATTCTCAAAAAGTATTCTCTGTAGCTTGTCTGATGGCAAGACAAGCAGATGATGGCTTAGAAGAAGATCTATGCTTCCTTGATTGGGATGATTCAGAATCTTCAATTAAATCTCACATGGAGTGTATAAAGTTAGGTTGCAATTCAGAAGCTTTAGGGATAAATGGTGATTGTGAAAGTGATACTTCTTCAGAAGAGTCTGAGCCAGATAGAGCAGCTCAAGTGCAATTAAGAAGTGGCAAGACATTACAGCCACTACTAAGGAAAGACCCACTAAACAAAGACAAAGATAAAAATATTGAAGTCAATGAAAACATCATTTTGTTGACCTCATTTTTATAGTGGGTTCTCAACTTTCTCATCATAGATCTAGGACTCTTGTAAACATTAGGAGCTCCTTAGTCTTAAGACACTTCTAGCGATTAGGTGAACATTTAAACTAAGCTTAGAGACTTAGAAGGGTTAGCTATAGGAATAGTGTTGACTCACTTTTGGAGTGAGTTCTCAACTCCCTCATCATAGATCTAGGACTCTTATAGACACTAAGAGCTCCTTAGTCTTAAGTCATTTCTAGTGATTAGGTGAATACTTAACCTAAACCTAAAGACTTAGGAGGGTTCGCCATAGGAATAGGTTATGACTTAGGGACTTAGGAAAATCTGCCTACCCTATAGCCTAAACCCAATCAATGATTCCTTCCTCAGACCAAACCTTAAATCAAATTCAAATCTAAATTATAAATCAATTCTAAATCAAATGATTGAAACCCATAATCAAATTCAAATTCCAAAACCCATCCTAAGCCCTTTGATTTTATCTTATGGACTTAGCCTTAATCAAATTCAAATTAATCCCAATTCAATTGATTTTCTCAAATATCAATACAATCTTAAATCAATTTCCAAATCAAATCCAATTCCAAATGATTGAAACCCAAAATCAAATTCAATTTCCAAAATCCCTTCATAAGCCATATGAACCACCTTCATATGCTTAGCCAAAACCTCATTTAAACCAAATCAAACTTGGTAGATTTATTTATAAATCAAAAATTCCTTTATTTATATTCACAAATATAAATGAATTCCAAATTCAAATGAGTTAAATCAAATAAAACTATATCAAACCAAATCAAGACCTTTCTTAAGCCATATGGACCTACCTCCATAGGCTTAATCAAATCTTAAACCTAATCAACCCAAAATTAATTGGTTTCTTTATAAATTAATTATTCTTTCATTTATATTAATATAAATGAAAATCACCCTCCAATGACCAAAAATAAATCAAACTAAATCAATTCCCTACTTAAGCCCTTTTGACCTACATCCATAAGCTTGGTCAAATTTGCTTCCAAATCACTCCAAATTCAAGTGATTTTCTCAAGATTCATTTATATCTTCATTTATATTCATAAATATAAATGAAATATAAATCCAAATGGCCAAAATCAAACCCAAATCAAATCAAATTTCCAATTTTAGCCTTTTAAGATAATTTCTTGAACTTGGTCAAATCCAATCCAAATCAATTCAAAACCCATGAATTTCTTCATGAATCAATCATTCCTTTAATCATTCACCCCGATATAAACATAAACTAAAATTATCAAACCAAACTCAAGTCAACCCAAGTCAAGCCCAAGTTGGCCTTTTTGACTTGAAAACTTTAAATGAGCAGAAATCCACTACGCTCTAAATTGATTATATTTGGATTTATATTTTAATCCTAGGCTCATATATGAGTTCGGCTAAACTTGAATCAAGCCAAACCAAACCAATTGATCAATTTAAGTCCACTTGACCCAAAGTGACCTAAAAAGATCTTTTTGAGCCAAGTTCTAATCCAACCAAAATTGGATTGAACCAAGGCCATACAAACCTCTTATCATGATGAACAATCATCCTAGGGTGATCAACTACCTTGAATTGGGTCAAAGCAAGTCAACTTGATCCTTTTACCAAATCAACCTTTAGCCCAAATGAAACTCAAACTAGTCAAAACCCACCATATACCAAATTGATTGAAACCATCAATTCAAACCAATTCATAATCAATGATTGAACATGACTAAACCATTAATTGAGCCAAACCAAGTCCAATTTATCATTTGACCTAAGTTGGCCCAAATTGTCCTAAAAAGCCAAAATGGGTAAAATCATGATTTAACCCAAATTGATTGCAACCAATGGCTCAAGTTCATTCCAAATCATTTATTAAACTTGACCAAAACCATGATTGAGCTTAATTTGACCAATTGGTGAACTTGACCCAACCTGGCCTAAATTGACTTAAAAGGTTAAATTGGCCAAAATCTAAATTAAACCCAAATCAAACCAAACTAAATCCTACAACCATTTTAAATTAACTAATTGAACATGAATCAATACTTAATCCAACCCAATTTGGTCAAATTGGCCAAATTGGTCAACTTGACCCATTTGGCCCATTTGATTTCAAGTAAGCCAAAATAGAACCTAAGCCAAATTAATCAAAACTACTTGAACCAAAATTCTTTAAATCATCCTTTAAACCTAACCCAAGCCTTGGTTTGACCCAATTTGACCAATTGGTCAACCCAACCCAACATAAACCCATATGAACTCATTTGACCAAATGAAGCCAAAGCACCCAAAACCAACCCATGGGACCTTAGTGACTGAACAAACCTGGCCCAAATTGACCCTAGGCCAGCCCAAAATCATCCCAAAAGCAAAGTGGACCCCACCCAAGGGAATTAGCCATTGGAAAAACTTCCCCACATAGGATTCCTTCCTCATTTGGGAAAGCCTACTCTCCCATCACTTGGGCAGCCATCCAATTGCCATGTGGAGCACACATAAGCCTCCTAGACCACCCTAGAACAATTATGACTCACCATGGACCAAAGGGAGGTGAAGCAAGTCACCTCCCTTCATACCCGAACACCTAAAGGTCCAAGCAAACTCAATCCCCCCATATCTTACCTTGGGCTGCATGCCGTAGGTTTCTCCACTCCTAGAGTGCCACATGGAGTTGATGGCGACCCCCTCCGACAGGCTGGCAGTGGCGAATCGGCCAAAAATCAGGAACCAATCTCATCCATCCATCAAGCTCAATTGAGGGCTATACTCCATCAATTCTCATAGGGATTGACACAATTCAAATTTACTAAGCTTCCCAAGTGTTTTCAAAATCCTAGAGAACCTTCCCAAGCTTTTCCAAGCCTCCTTTGATTGGAATTTCCTCTCCCATGCAAAATTGAAATAGGGGAGGGTGCCTTCGATACAAACTCATCCATCTCTCAACCAAACTTCAATTAAACTCACACACACCATCCTCGTGTGTCATTGAAACCATTCAAACCTTTTCCCGAGCTCTAAATCCACTCCAAGCACAAGTTCGATCAAGATTGAATGCTCAAAGGGAGGATCTTGGTCTCTAGAGCAATCCACCTCAAATCAAAGCTCGTGCAGCTCAACAGGGCTTTATTTCTACCAAACAAAGCTTCCTCATTCGTTGGAACTGCCAATCACAGGCTCTAGTGAGGTATGCCATTAAAATTGATCCTTCTATGAAAATGTGTTGGTCTTTTTCAAAGAAATCCTGCATTTGAACCCATCCTAGCCGTTGGAACCTTGTGGATCCTTCGCGTGAAGGTGTGGGTTGAGTTTGGAGTGGCTCGGGTGAGCTCAGATTGAGAAATCCATGGCGGACGGGCTCCATCATTCATGGCTCATAGGAGGATGGATCATGGGCCATCCGTTCCGCTTGATTGGAACGGACGGTAGTGATTAACTCATGCTTAGATCCCTTCTATTTTCTCCTTAACTATGAGATTTAATCGTGGTCATTCGATCTTAGATTGGACAGTCCATAGGAAAGGTCCTTCGCCTTCGGCTGACTCAGCTGCACAATATGACAACTTAAATAACCCATCCCATCGCGCCACATGGAAAGCATGCCGGGTCAAAAGCCACGCGGTGTCGGCAAGATTAGGGCTTCAATTGAGGCTGTTTAATTAATTTTTAAGGCTGAAACTTCTAATATTCATAACTAATTATAAAAAAATTCCAAAAAATATAAATGAGGGCTCGTTTTAAAGGTATTTTAGAGGGGAATCTATTAAAAATATCATTAAGTGATTTTGATTAATTATTTTTAGTTAATTTGAGTTTAATTAAAAGATAATTAGCCTAATTAGTCTCTGGTTAAGCATCTAATTAACTACAAAATTTTAGAGAATGTTAGGGGGATGATCTCAGCTTCCCCAATTTTTCTTAGAATTTATTGGATGCTTAATAAAAGAAATTGGTTAATTGAACCCTAATTATCCTCTTAATTAAGCAAATGAATAGTAAATTAGTCCACTAATTAAGCTTATTGCCATATGTTAATAGTGAAAAGTCTTAGGAAAATAGTTTAGGTTTACTCCTTATGACCATTTCATTAAGCCTCTTCATTTGTTCCAAATTAATTAAAGTCTAAGTAATTAATTAACCACTTAATTAATCAATTAAAAAAAGGGAATCTAATTATTTGAGAGCCTAATTAATTGTTTGAAATGACTTAGGGATTGGGATTGAAGCCTCTTCCTTGATTTCTTTCCCTAAGTTAACTTCATTATCCTAATTAAAATATAATCAAATGATTTAATTAACCAATTAAGGGTTAATTTAAATTAATTTAAGATCCAATTCATTCCTAACTTTGATTAATCAACCTTGGGTAGTTCTTTAGATGTTGAATAGTCTAAAGAAATTTAATGAAATTTAGATTAGCTTACATGTGTAAGAAAATCATAAAAGTAATTAAATAAATTCTTAAGCTTAATTAACTATTAATTATGAGCCAATTGCGTTAGGCCCCTTTCATTTCTTAGGAGCATTTCTAATTTACTTTTCTATATGGTTGCATCTCATGTTGGCTAATCATTATTTAGATAATTAACTTACGGTGATGTAGGTAAGGGTTAATTAAATGATTTAATACATGCTTGACTTAATCGATTCATAAAAATCACCTAATTGCTTCTTATTAAACTAAATTAATTCACATATAGGAAATGGGATTATGATTATCAAACCTCTATCACATCTTTCAAATTAAATCAAACATAAAATCAAAAATGGCTTTTTAAGTAACTTTAGTTTTTTTTTAAATAAGTTTGTTTAATGTGATTGTCCTTAAAAATTAGTTGGATTAAATGAAATTTCATGCTTGTGTTTCTTTATTTCTTTCCAATCATACTAAAATATTGTATGCCACTTGTAGACATGTATTCATTCCTTTCAAAAATTAATTAAATAAAATGGTTTCGTTTATGTCAAACTTGCATGTGTTGGCTTACTTAAAAATATGCCTAGCTATTATCACTATTAAATTACAAATTTATTTTGAAAAGCTTATTAATGAATGATAATATATATTGTGAGTTTAGTAACATATACATAGGAGGTGCCTGTAAATATAAGCTCACTGCATGAAGTGAAGTCTCTTTCTTACATTCATATGCTGATTTGCATAAGTTTAAATGTTAATGGATATATTAATCTAGACATCCCGGGGACGCACAACTTTAAGTAGCCCCAAGGAGGTTCCTACCTCACTCCCCTAGTGCAGAACAATGGCGACATGCCTATTTGATTTCATTTTTATGTATTTTGATATTAGAATTTAGATAAAGCTTTAATTCATTCACACAAATAAATTAAACAAATCAAATACATTTTTGCATGATTTTCATTCTTATAGTTGTTTATGCATCCATATGTATTTAAGAATAGCGGGTATATTAGTTTGGACATTCTGGGGACCCACGACTTTAAGTAGCCCTAAGGAGGTTTCCACTTCACTCCCCTGGTGCAGAACAATGGCGACTTACTTGCTTATAACTTTCACACATTTGAATGTGTATTTAGCTAATGAATGAGAATCCCCTTTTTCTATAAAAACTTATTTATGCATTTTGCATCTAAGTGTTCCAAAAATAAATTGCATGTATAGTTATGTTTAGGACTTAATCATACGCATGCTATATATGATGGAAAGAAGTGAACAAACATGTAGCATGTGATAGCAATTAATTATAATTAATCTTAAGATGCATTTCTTATTAAATGAGATCATTTAAAGTGAACCTAAACATAAGACTAATTAAAATATGTAATAAGCCATTCATTAAAGGGAATTCATTTAATGAATTTGCTTTAGATGTGATTTAAGGTATGGATACGAGAGGGTAACCCTCTCTTTTCTTCTCTTTATAACACTTAATTATTAAGTGTAGGTCAAAAGAAATAAAAGAAAACACTAATTAAAATCCTCAAATCAATTAAACCACTTAAAATGAAATCAACCCTTTATAATTAAATGCCCTTCACACTCAGAGAATGACAACTCTAAAGCCTAGTAAGAACATACCACACAAGCTTTAATACACACACCTTAGATTAAGTCACCATTTCTAGCTTTATGTTAGGGCGGTGCATGGTTTGATGTATGTTTGTTTTGTGATATAATATTATAGACTGGATGTTAGGGTGTATGCTTCATAGACTAGATGTTAGGCTGTTATTAGCCTAATCATATTTTCTATAGAAGATTGTGCTTAAGAATAAATATAAATGCACTCTTTTGCAGGTTGCTTACCCCTAAGTATAATCTAAATTAGGACATGTGGACTTGGTTACCCATGTGCAGGGTGCTAAGTCCAAATTATACATATAACTGCTTGGGTTGTATGATGTGTTTAGCTAACCCTTATTTTGCAGGTATAGTTAGATTTACTTTTCTTATTTTTAATGTAACTATGCATTAGGAATTAGGATTAATGTTATGGGAGATTAGGATGAGCGGAGGTTAGAACGATTTGTCCTAGGAGGCCCTAGTGATGCCTTTGAAGCAAGCAAACCCAAAGAAGGAATGAAGGAAATATGAAGAAAGAAGATATGAAAACCCCCCATAGCATTTATTCTTTTGTAATTATAATTATTCTTTCATATACCAGGTTCTATAAGGGTAGAGCTCAACTAGTCATTTCTCTTTTTGGGTTGTATAGTGGTACCCGATCACGCCGACCTATTATTCTTTTATGTTAAGTTTATAAACTGTTTGATGCTTTGTTTATAATTGTGTAATAAAAATGACATGTATTTTTCTAGTTTCTTCATGTATGGTAATTTAATGTGTGGCCTAGATCCGATTAGGATCTTAGAAAAAAAATTAATTTTTCTATCCTAATTACAACCCATAACTAATTTTATAAACAACTCATAACCTCATTTAAAGCCTAGGCATTAAATTGAGATAATTAAAAGATTTAGTAATCCCTTAGCTGAATATTGTATGCTTAATATCATGCATATCATCTAGTTTCATTCTTGCCAAGAGAGAGTTTACATCCTTGCACAATAGGGGAAGACTTGACCTTTGAGGTTCTCCCCTTGGTGGAAAATACCTCTTTCTCTCTGGTTTAAAAAATAACACTATTTCATCATGCATTTATACATATAAAATTCTATAACCTTTGTCAAAATGAAGAGTCTAAAATCAAATAAAATTTGCATTAAACTAAGTCATTATTCATATCACTCATGCTCTAGTCTCTTAGGGAGGGGGTTAAGGAGTTTAGTTTCTTTCTAAATAATGACAACCTAACCATCTTGCAAAACATATGACTTGACCATATGAGTTTAAAATGTAGGAGGAGTTAGGTGGCTGCCACCCAGACAATTATAAGTCTAGCAGTCGGGTGGTTTACCCTCTCTTGTGGAGGTAAACAATATACATATTTTTCACTTAGATTTAGGACGTGCTTTGGCCCTTATCGAAGTTCTCTAAATTTAGGATCTGAGGTTATTTCCCCTCGGGCTACAAGCATAAATCCTTGCCTCTTAGGCATTTCCACAATCTTATATTGTGGAATTATAAGTCCTGGCTTTCTAATAAATTTCAACTCAAATAAATAATTCTCTCCAATTTTAAATATATAAAGCCCAACCATAGGATAGTTTGGGATGCTCACTAGGCTTCTTAGTATCACGAGCATCCCCTACTCATCTCCTTTGGCTTCAATAAAATAAGTCTTTCCTTTTGATCTACCTAACTTGATTTTCCAAACATAATCAATTTATTGATAGTCCTATCTTATCCATCCTTAGCAGAATGAGGTGGATGTTGGTACGTGATGGTGTTAAAATTTGATGGGAAATAATGGTAGGTCGACTAAGAGGATTGGGTTAATGACATCCACGGTGAATGAACAAACTTTAAAAAATAAAAGGATTGCAAGGGGACTTGAATGGCAAGATTAAGCTTATTGTAATGGGAGTGGTGGTCAATGATGAACAAAGGAAGCTCAAAGCATGGCAAAAGGAGAGTGTATTTGATTATAATGGTCAACATGATGTATCCTCGAATGATTGATGCTTTAAAGAATCTAATTCGTGGTGGTCAACTAAGGAAATAATTGATGGGAACCACATTAAGTCATTCTAAGGATGGCACTTAATAGTGTCAGATCTGCATGACTAATTTATAAAGTTTATAAATTTTTGATATTGCCAATAATATGTTCGCATATAATTTAGTTTCCATATTTTAGTCAAAAACTCATTTGACTTATTGTAAATGACATAATTGCCAATGATAGGATCCTTTATTAAGTTTTGTTATTTTAGTGATTTACTATAACTGCCTTGATTTTTAAGTAGTATGGTATTTTGCATACCATATTTATATATAGACAGTAATTTATAAACTAAGGGCTATATCAAAAGTAATTTCAGAGTCCTCTCTTCATTGCTATTCTAAGGAAATATTTTGTTTGTAGAAAATTTTAACTATATATATATATACATATCTTTACTACTATTAAAAAGTGACTTATGTTTCTTCCGAAAGTAAATCTTGGCCATTCATTTCTCATATGAGTGATGTGAGATGAGGTTTTATAATCTCTTTGAAGTCAAGAAGTCAAAAAGGACAATTTGTGTTATTTATATACAAAGTATATAATTCATATATATTTACATATCTAATATTTAAACTTTTATTTATTTATACTTAAATAACACTCAAATCTTTATTATTATATCAAAAATAGTATCATCAAATTAATTTTTAAAGTCAAATGCATATTTTTATGCATAAAAACAATAAATTTTTAAAATATCAAACTTTATGAGTTTGGTATGTAAATGCATAACAATTGTGTGCTATACATGCAAAATTCACTATTTAATATATTTACAAACTAAGCATATATTTACATAAATATCACATAATATTTTCTTTTTTACTTAAATGTCACTCAAATCTCTATTATTACATCACAAATAATATCATAATTACTTTTTAAAAATAAATATACTTTTTAATGCATCGAAAAAGAGTCATTTGTATACATATACAATTTTATGGGTTAGATATATAAATAAATAAAAATCTTATGCTATGTATGCAAAAATCTCTATTTGGCTTTGAATGCTTTTTAGTTGTAAACTACTCTTTTGGATGTATCTATTTATCTATTCAGTTCCTAAAGTTCATATTTTGATGTACTTCTCTATTATTATCTAACATCTTTATCTTAAGATTATTTTCTTTTTTGTGAATCTTTTTAGTTGTGCGATCTCCAAGAGTGATAAATCTCTCATACAAGTGGATTTTAAACATAGCTAATTCATATTTACACTTTTTTATTTTTTTAGTCTATTTTAACTTTCCGTTCTAATACTAGATAATAAAATCTTGTGCAAACTTGCATGAGCCGATTTGACAAAAAATTTATTCTATTTAAATTTTTTATTTTTTTATAATTATTATAACATTTTTAATACATGATTTGACATTTATTTATTAATAATATAATTAAGAATATAAAGAAGGCTTAAGTTTTCTTCATTCAATGATTTCTTATCTTAATATTTTTTTAGACTACTTTTACTTAATATAAATTTATTCAAACAATGTAACAATTAAAAAAAAGTTATATATTACATATCTTTTTATTGTCTCTCTAATGTATTTCTCTTTATTTTCTAATAGATAAATCTTATTCTGGTCACACTATTAATATTACATCAATCAGGTATATACTTTATTAATTATTATTTTTATTTTTTAATATATTTTTATGCATTTGCCACTTCCTTGCTGTTTTTTTAAATTAAGCATATACTTCTTACATATTAACAAATATACCACCTAATCTTTTATTTTTCTCTTAAATACACTCAAATCTCTATTATCTATTGCGATGAGTTTATATAGAAGTATAACGACTTACAAATTTCAATATTTAAATAACTCAATTCATATGATTTTTTTTTTTAGGTTATATTCTCGAACCTTTTCACGTTATAAAATTATCTATATAAAATAATAAGAAAATGAAGAGATACAAATTAAGAGCCATATAATGATAAAAAAAACTAAATAATAAAAACATATTTGAAAAGAAAATTTTAAATTCAAATAGATTGACTTATAAATCTTAAGTAATCTCTTAAGTCTTGAGAATATGGACCTTTAATTAAAGAGTTATGATAAAAATTATCTAAAAATAATGTTTGAAAATCAAATTAACTTATATTCTTATAACTCTTTGTATATTTCATAAATATATGAAATATTATTCATTAAACTATAAGTTTTTGAAAGTGTAATATATAACTTTTTTATAAAGAGAAATATGAACTTATTATTTTGATCTTTTTAATAAGAATATAAATTAAATAATATAATTTAATATTTATAATATTATTTTTTATTTTAAAATATTAATTAACGTGTAATTGATATACGTTCAATATTACTAGTATATATATATATATATATATATATATATATATATATATATATATATATATATATATATATATATATATATCTTACAGGATATCGTCTTAATTACATGTGAGTATCTTAGACTATAAATGTACCTACTATTTTATCTCATTTAAGAGAAATCAATAATATATCATTGACAAGAATTGTATATTAAGTGCAAAGATGAAAGTTCAAAGGTACATTGAGTGACAGCCTTATCAGTGGAAGTAAATTCATTTCCTTTCAAGTGAAAAAAAAAAATTACATCAAAGAACCCACCCTTATTTCAAAGCTACTAAGCATGGTAAACTGATTACAATCATATATCTGAAATCATGGATTCTCCATCTGCTTTCAAGAAAGAGAGGATCTTTACAAGCTTTCAAACCTGATTTGTGTCTAATCTTACGATATTCATTATAACTGAATGCTCTGTAGAGCTTTGGGTGTTTCATATCAATAAAAGCTGTTTGGGGCTCTACCTTATCATCTTTTGATGCCATATAAATAGAGCCATGGTAGTTCTAGGCATCATTTTCTTGCACACTACTCTATGCATCACATTATGTAGCCTCCCATTGCTCCAAATCTTCAACATGCCAAGCATATTAATTACTAATTAATGCTTTTTTGGTAGACTTTAAAATGAAAAATTAGAGGGAGAAAAAATTGGTTAAAAAAAATGAAACTAACTTTTGCAACATCGCCAATATTAACAAGTGCCTGGCACTAGATCAATTGCCACAAAATTCCCATCAATGTCCCAAGATCTCAAACCCATCAACACACTCATCTTCTTGGAGGACAGTCAAGAAACCAAAATCTGTGTGATCCGGCACGTTGATGCAGCCAATATCCTCTTCTTCTTTATAGTGGCAAGAGTTTAGCCTTACATGGCATGGCCATTCGTTGAAGGAGCAGCCAGCCAAGCCCACACTCTCAGCACTTTAGAAGCTGTCTTTGGCTACACCATGAAGTTTTGATATATATTCGGAAATAATTTTGCTGCATGCCTCATCTGAACGGAGTTAGTATATCATATATATATATATATATATATATATATATATATATATATATATATATATATATATATATATATATATATATATATTCCAAAAAAAAAAAAACAGGGATATATGGGGAAGCAATGAGAGAGCACACTGTTGATTCGGTGAGGAGTCCAAAACAGAGCAGAAGGAGTCGACGTCGGCTGCTGAGGTGGCGTCGTAGATCCCAAAGGATTCGAACAATCGGCCTAGCCTTTCTGACGGCAGATAACCGCCACCGTCGATGATGTTGACGACGTTGCGCAGCTTGACCTCGGTGAGGATGTCGAAAAGTGACCGAACGGTGGCTTTCATATTTTACAGAAGTGCCACAGCCATGCCATGGTTGATGACTCGGAAGCAGCCCAGCTCGGTACTCGCAGCAGCGAGCTTCTCCAGCTCATCTGGGAAGTTGGCAAGGTCAATGACGGGAACCACAATCCTCTCTAATGCCATATTAGGTGTTTTGGAAAAAAGTTTAACAGGTCAAATCTCGTCAGTCGAAGAAAAATCAGCAATTTGTAAGGCAAGTTTGCGGAAGGTGGTCATAGCTAGATGCGAGGTAGGTGATTTTTTATTTTTTATTTTTGGTTCTTTGGCGTCATTTCTCCACTTCCAGCTCATGCTTATTTTATTGAAATCATGATGCAAAATGGCTGTTTGGTCTCACCGCTGGTTGCGTTCTTATGCTCTTGTACTAATGCTAAATCGGTTGTTCAAAGATCATGGCAAGCCTGTTAAGGATAACAACAAATTTACAGTAATTTCAAATTAAGTTATTAATAAGATAACGCCATTTGTTATGAATTGATCGGAAAGATTATGCAGATTGATTAAATTTTAAAACAGTTGTGCTAATTTTTTATGTCTACATTCAAGACAAAGTAAAAAAAAATTATGAATTGCCCTTTTAAAGTGCACTTAGTAGCTCATCTTATAAGTCTCTCAAGAGAACCCCTCTTAAAATCTAGATCTCACCTTTTAGATCTTTCTCTTCCATATTCTTTAGAGAAATCTAGGTACAACATTTTCTTAATCTATCTTATTATTGAAACTGATATCTTATTTTCTCTCTTAACTCATTGATGTGTGCTTACGTTGCTCACACCAATAGTTTCACTCATCTAACTTGCATTGCCTATTTTATTCTAGGACCCACTAATATGGTAAATCCACACACACACTCTCTCTCTATCTCTCTTTATATATATAATATTCTCTAATGATTTTCTATCTCATTTATTTCTGAATCATAGAGCATACCTAATAAGGTACAGAAGACTTATCGGTAGAAGACTTAAGATTGTCATTTTAAACAAATATCTGGGCCTTCTTGTCACATGGATTTTTTTTGATCAGGTTGGGTCGATCACCTCCTCTGGGTAAGTGGACTAGGGACCACGTGTGGGCTCTGAAAATTCGCCACCGATCTCTCGACAATAATTGAATTGAAGAGAGTATGATTTAAAAGTGTTGGTATAATTTTCAGAAGGCACATGGAATAGTAGATAAGACACTACCCAAAGATTTCGCCCTCATTTGGTGAGTACTTTTAGACCTGGTTCCAGGTTTCCTATAGGCACAAGCCCTTATAGTTAATTACCCCTCCCAATAAGTTAAAGAGAACTTTCGATTAAGGCTAGTCATTAGGTCGCTTAATGCATAGCGTATAGTAGTAGCATATGGAGTTTCAGAACTTAAATTATAAAATTCATCATTTCAGCTTAAAACGGATGGTTGGGGGAACGATGACGTGCCCGATTTAGATCCCATGGTTCATCATCTCGTCGCGGTCACGTCTAGTCGGAGAGATAGTTGACCCACTGAAGGATCCTTATCGAACATGGGTTTACATCAAGAAATCCTTATGAGGTGGTGTTTGTCAGAGGCAGCTTAAGTCTACCTTAGTTGACAGAGGGTTGTTTTCCCTATCAAGTATACCCTATGATTTATAACTCAAAGGGCAGAGCCAGTAGGGAGCATACGAGCTACTATTTTGATCGTAATATAATGAAACCTTCGCCAAGCCACTCGAGAACTCAGTCAAATGGCATCATCACAGCCAGGCTGTTATCCAGTTAGGACACGCCACATCCTTACTAGCAAGAGATTAGTTAAGAGTGAATATAGTAGAACACTTGATTTGACATTAGCTCTTTTGTGAGCTAAAGTTTTCTTAATTTATCACCCCCGACAAATAATTTTGAAAGGTGGATAGATTGAGTTTTACTTTAAGCTTTTAATGATTACGTTTCATTTAAACAGTTTTAGATTGCTACTTAATTTAAGTTAATTTGATTAAAAATTAGAAAAAATATTTTGATGAAAGTATCCCCTCCGGTTTAAATCACCATTCAACACAACCATCATCGGGGTATTTAATTGATTGACTCGAATAGATCTGAGAACTTTAGATCCTGTCGACTCTGTTTAGCTCTTAACAGAGGATCAGATCTACTGTCAAATGACAAAATTAGCTTCTCAGATATTTCACTAAGTTGAAATTCTTATAATAGGTTTTAGGCTTTGTTAACCCGGACCCAGTCCTAAGATTAAATAGGGAAGCAATCCGCGCAGCATTCTTAGACACTTGAATCTAAACATTCATCATAGTGTCATGACCCATGCAGGTGTTTAACAATTCAAATAATTTTATGTTTGAATTATGAGATTAATTTTGTATTTATTTAATCTCAACTCAGCCTGCGCAGCCTTTTTAGACATTAAAATTTGCACTTTAAATCTCTATGTCCGAGCACATACAGGAGTTTTATAACTTAGATAATTACATCTAATTAATGAAATCATTTATTTTAAAAATCATAATTAGAATGAAATTCTTTAATTTTTGGATTGAAGGGAAGTTTCTTCATTCGTGAAGCATTTAATTTAGTGTCGTCTTTTGTCTGCTTGTACAAAGAATTGTAGATCCGATAGTATTTTAATTTAGATTGTAATTTAAAATATTGCTTGCGCTTAGTTTACTTATTGAAATTTTCAATTCTCCAAGTTTTCAAATTCATTTGTGAGTAGGTTAAAATTCCTTCATATTTAAGAATTTAACTTCTAATTAGTTTGAAAAAACTATTAACAGCTTCTCTAAGAATCTTTCAATTATTCATTAAGGAGCTTTAACTATGCTTGCCAACATGTTATTTCATTTCTTATAGCTCTCTCATAAATTTCATTTGACTTCCCCATTTTTATTATATATATATAAGCATAACACTCAACAAATTTCTTATGATTTAGTTTTGTATAGAGATACAAATTCAAGTAAACTTGAAATATATCATTCATGAGTATCAGCAAGCCAACAAATTATGCTTTTGGGTAAGCTATCGAATAATATTCTTGTACTTATGAAAATTATCCAGTCTTCAAATAAAAGTGATCAAACCCGATTTGACTTTATTTTAAATTCTACATCAAGTTTTATTTTATTTAAAAGTCAAACTTCAAACTTATTATAAGTCTTTATGAGCTTAGCATTTGCCTCCCCTAATTTCAGTCAAAGTTTGTTTAATTTTGAGAAGTTTACAAGAGAAGAAAACTCACTTTATCGCTTCAATTTAAGCCATAAAGAATTGCAATTTAAAGCTTGTGAGTTTAATATTAGCCTCCCTAAGTTCCAATTAAAGCTTATTTAATTTTGAGAAATTTACAAGAAAAGAGAACTCACTTTATTAAGAAGTTAATTTTAAATAAAAATGGTATCTCATTACTTCCTCAAATCCCTTTAAATAAGGCTAAGAGAGAGCACTTGCTTGAGTTTAGAGTACTTGAGAAAGAGGGGGAAAGATTTTAGTTCGCACTTCAAATTGATTAAATAAATTTTGTAAGTGCTTTTCCTCTCTTTTTTTGTTAGATGTTCATTTTAACATTTATCATGTATTTTTTTATTTAATTTAAGCTTAAACGATTTCAGTTAGAATTTGTTTAAGTTCCAAATTTCAATCAAAATTTCGGCAGCCTCCCGGCATCATCCTCACATATGGGGCTACATCAGGAGTGTTTTGTCTTTCACCTTAGCAATGAAGTGGTGGTGTGTCACATCATAGTCTTCACACCATATGCCTATAGGAATTAGCGGGGTCTTGAAATTTGCATTGGTGTCCAAACATAAAGATTAGAAAAAAAAATAAAGTTTGACAAAATTTTGACAGCATTTCGGCTCGCGGAGCGGCATCTAATAATTTGTTTGGCTTACTCGGTACGCCCTCTTGAGTGAAGCGAGTGGTGTTTTGCGACACCACAGCCGTCTTCGCACCCGCTATGCCTTATGGGGTATTAGCAGGGTCTTGAAACATGTTCAATGACAAACAAATTTTTAATATTCAGACCCTTTGATAAAGTGATCAGTTCAAACACATTCAAAGTTGATGGTTGTTCTTGCTTCTCCACCCCTTGTGAATCCCTGAAAGCTGCATTGATATCATCCAAATTTGTTTCATACTTTTCATTAAAAATAGGAGGTTTGTACTATTTTCTAAACCATTCATCCTTCAAGATTTCAAGGATGGTTATCCGCGTCATAGGATTAAGATCCAGAATTCTTGAAATCAGCCTTTTCGCACCATAAGAAAGCCAAGAAGGAAATGTGAAGTCGCTACTTCCTATCTTTTTGTACAAATTCATGATATTATCATTATCAAAAGGCAAGTATCCTGCAAGTAATACAAAAAATATAACCCCACAAGACCACAAATCTATTAAATCCCCATTATAGCCTCTATGATTAAGAACCTCAGGAGCTACATAATTTGGAGTTCCACATATGGTGTGAAGCAAGCCATCACCCCTGATTTGCTGAGAAAGTGCACTTAAACCAAAATCAAAAACTTTGACGTTACCATATGAATCAAGTTGCAAATTTTCAGGCTTTAAGTCCCTATGATATACACCTCTACAACAACAACAACAACAACAAGCCTTAATCCCACTAGGTGGGGTTGGCTACATGAATCCTTCATCTCCATTGTGTCCTATTATGTGTCAAATTCTCATTTAATTCAAGTATACTAAGATCATTTTTTATACATCTTAACCACGTCTTTTTAGGTCTACCTCTACCTTTCTTAACATAAGGTAAATCTAATGCATCTACTCTCCTAATCGGTCTGGACTGACGCTTTATGTGGCCAAACCATCTAAGGTGACTCTTCCTAATCTTATCTACCACTGGAGCTACTCCAACTTTTTCTCTAACATACTCATTTTGCATTCTATCTCTAAGAGTAAAGCCACTCATCCACTTGAGCCACTAGTGCTTCTCTTTTATTGGCCAACATTCTGCACCCTAAGTCATTGCAGGTCTTACCACCATCTTATAAAATTTTCCCTTAGGTTTAAGTGGAACTTTTATATCACATAATAGGCTAGATGCTTTCCTCCACTTCAACCATCCAACTTGAATTCTACTAATAACATCTCCATCTATTTCACCATCATTTTGAACAATGAGCTTAAATATCATTGCTCACTCTTATTAATGACTTGATCACCTAAAGTCACAACACTATCACTAAAACTTCTACAACTAAAATTACACTCCATATATTCAATTTTAGATCTACTTAAATGAAAACCTTTAGACTCTAAAGTTGACCTCCATAATTCAAGTTTCGTTGGACTCCTCTCTGGTCTTATCAACAAAAGAATGTCATCGACAAAAGCATACACCAAGGTACATCTTCTTGTAAATGCCTTGTAAGAACATCCATAACTAAAGTAAAAAGATAATGAATTTGATCCTTGATGTAATCCAACCAAATAGAAATATTTTGTCAATCCTCCTCGTGTTTGGACACAAGTAGTCTAGTATACATATCCTTAATGACTTGAATATATAATATTAACTCCTTTCTGTTTTAAAACTCTCCAAAGAACATCTCTTGAGACTTTATCATAAGCTTTCTCTAAATCAATAAATATCATATGTACATCCTTCTTCTCTATGCTTCTCCATCAAACCTCTTAACAAATGTATAGCATCCATAGTAGATCTACCTGGCATGAAACCAAACTGATTGTGAGAAACTTCTGTCTCACATCCTAACCTATGCTCAATTACTCTCTCCCATAATTTTAATGTATGGCACATTAACTTAATTCCTCTATAATTTGCACACTCTTGTGCATCACCTTTATTCTTAAATATAGAACCAACAAACTCTTTCTCCACTCATCCGCATCTTTTAGTCTTTAAAATGACATTAAAAAGCCAAGAAATTCCTTGATCTCCTAAACATTTCCACACATCTATTGGAATATTATCCAGTCCTACTGCTTTTCCACATTTCATTTTCTTTAAAGCTTCACTAACTTCAGATTTACTAATATGATGATAAAATGAAATTCTTTATTTTTGTTTAGGGTATTAAGGTTGCTAAAATCAATCGTACTTTCAGATCCTTCATTGAAAAGTTTATCAAAATACCTCATCCACCTATTTTCAATATCTTTTTCTAAGAAAAGTACTTTATTATTTTCATCCTTAATACCCCTCACTTGAACTATGTCTTTACTTCTCCTATCTCTTTGGTTGGCTAACTTTCACATATCTAATATATTGTTTAGATCACTAAAAGCTAAATTTTTTGCATCATATATTGCTTTCTTAGAATCTCTACAAGCCACTTTATATCTTTTTCAATTTTGGAGTTTTACATCTAAACTAAGTTTTATAACAATGCTTCTTATTTCTTATTTTTTCTTTCACATTCTAACTCTACCACCAACTATTTTTATTAAAAGAAGCTTTTCCTTTTGATTCTCCAAGTACATCTTTAGCAACTTGCTTAATTTCACTTGATATTTTTTCCCACATAATGTTAGCTTCCTTATGAACATCCCAAATTCTAATTTCTTAAAGTTAGCTCTTAAAAATATTTTTATTTGTGTTCTTTAAGTGTCCCCATCTAATCCTAGGATAATAATTTAGTTTATTTTTTCTCTTATAACCTTTCATCTTAAAATCTAAAACTAATAATCGATGTTGGGTACTTAAAATTTCACTTGGAATGACCTTACAATCTTTATAATCTAAACGATCTATTTTTCTTATCAGAAAATAATCAATCTGTGTTTTACTAGATCCATTTTTATAAGTAATAATATGTTCATCTCTTTTCTTAAATAAAGTATTAGCAACTACAAAATCATAAGTTAAAAAAAATCTAATATAGTCCTACCTTCTTCATTAGTCACTCCAAATTCATAACCACCATGAATACTTTTAAAATCTTCTATCACTCTACCAACATGTCCATTTAAATCTCCCCAATAAATACTTTTCTTCAAGAGGTATCTTTTGTATTAATCCCTCTAATTCATTCCAAAAATTTTCTTTTGAACTTACCTCCAAACCTACTTGAGGAGCATAGACACTTATAACATTGATAATCTTAGTATCCACAATAATATTTAAAGCTATACTTCTATCTCCACATCTATTAATACTTATAACATTATCCTTCAAACTTTTATCTATAATCATACCTACACCATTTCTAGTTCAACTTTTACCTGAATGCCAAAGTTTAAAACCTAAACTATCAATCTCCTTGGCCTTCTCACCAACCCATTTAGTTTCTTGAACACATAAAATATTTATCTTTTTATGAACCATAATATCTATTAATTCTATTAATTTACCTATAATAGTACCTATATTATAAGATACTAACCTAATTCTAGTTTCATGGACTAACTTCTTTGCCCGCATCCATCCATAATGTGGGAAAAATCAACAGCATTAATTGATTGCTGAAAATATCGACGCACCTCATCTTTAAATTGAGTTTTTAATTTTGGAACATAGGATATGCTTTCAAGATCATGCTTGGAAAAATCTTCTAGGTAGCCTGCTTTGATCACATCTAATTCTTCTTTAATCAGAATGTAGTAGCAGAGTCAAAATTCAAAACCTTATTAAGATGTTCACAAATGAGATCATGCCTCTTCTTCATGTCAAATGCCCCACAATGTTGTCCCATGAATAGAATGAAATTAGTGATGAAGTAATAAGAATTCCGATCATTGGTGGAGAGAGCTGAGGCTTCAATGACGGAAAGCATAATCTGCACCTTCTGTAGTTTGTGAAGGTCCTCCATTCTTTTCCCTCGCGAACTCTTTGCACAGTGAGGGTTCCTTGCTCGTTTTGGTTTGGGAGAGGGAAGTGGAAAATCGGAGAGGAAGAGTGGGCCTTTTTTTTGGTTTGGAGTGAGGAGAAGAAAAAAGGGAGAGAGAGCTTCCTTGAGGTTTGGAGAAGGAAGAAAAGGGATTGAGAGGCAACCTTGGTTTTGGAAGACAAAATTAAGAGGGGAAAATCCCTCTTGTGTGGTTGAAGAGGGAGGAGAAGAAAAGGAAGAACCCTGATTTTTGGAGGAGGAGTTTGGATTGGAGAGGAAAAAAAAGAAAGAGCTCTATTTTTCCTGGAGAAAAGTGGAGAGAGCTCTGGTTGGAAGAAGGAGAACTGAGCCTTGTAGTTTTATCCTTTCGAAGAAATGAGAGGGGGCTGGGAGCCGAAGGAAGTTGCACGTGAGTGGGAGCTCATGTGCAATTTGGATGTTCTGCCAAAGAGGGAGATACAAATGGGTTAAGTGCTCCGGTCACGTGGAATAGTGTCGGTTCACATAAGTTATGTGAGATTTAGGGCTAGGATTACATTTAGGTTTTCTGAAATTGAATTTTAAATTAGTTAATCAACTTTGATGTGAATGTTACTTTGACATAATTAAATAATTAAAATATATATCAATCTAAGGTTAGTCCAATGTTTTGAATGCAACGACGCAGTCTGTTTCACAATCGGAGGCTGTTTGATTCGAGTTGGTGTCAAATTGAGTCAATTTCAGCTCAAAATGTGTGTCGCCGCTTTCAACCACTCAATTTTTGCGCAGACTTGTCCGAATTGAGTGTGAATAGTCTTACTTGATAGATTTTGATATTTTAAAGCTAATGGCACAATCAAATTCATGAATAGAGATCGTTTAGTTTATGTCGATGCCTCCTGACTTTGATATATGCGGCGCTTTCATCACTGATCGTCGTCAAGTTATGTAATATTTATATTCTGATCATTTTTGATGTTTTGAATGTGATGGTGAAGTCCGTTCATTGATCAAATGTTATTTGGGTTGATTTTGGTAATATTCTGTGTATTTCAACCTTGATTTGCTTGCTGTCACTTCTAATTATTTGACATTTGCACATACTCGTCTGAATCGAGCACGAATAGTCTCATTTGATAGTTTCGATGTTTTGAAGCTAACGGCGCAATCAATTCAATGAACGGAGGTTGTTCAGACATCATCACAGCTTCCCGACTCTGATATGCGCTTTGACAAATTGCTAGCTCGATCACTTGATCAGTCGATCTTTGGATTATGCAATATTTATATTATGATCAGTTTCGACCATTTTAGGTGACCTCAAGTGCATTTTGAGCCCCGATTTGCACACTGTCACTTTCAAAGTCCGTCGAATTTGACTTGTGGGCTTGACCCGACTTATGACACATATGTGGAGGCAATGCAACAATGCGGTTCGCCAGGTCGGTTTGTTGAAAATTGGTTGACACTTTTGGGCCATATAACTTTTTTTAGGATTTGATGGAGCTTTGATAGGATTTGTCATTAGTGTGATGCCTTATTTAGGACGTGCCAAATGACGGACTTGACCGATTTATCAGAATTGACTTGTCGGATAGATAAGAGTTCTTACACCATCCACTCTCTGCTTCAATGGCTTTACTGAAGTTCTCTTTCTTTTATGTCCCTACAGATTTGAGTTTCTTTCAATCATAGCTTCATGCTTGATTGGATTTGTTGAAGGAATTGGTTTATTTATTTTGATGAAGGACTCCACTATGGAATGGGTTTATCCGTGCTTGGTCAGATTTGAAATTCTTTCTGTCCTAGCTTTAAGCTTGACGGACTTGATGAAGGATTGACCTGATTTGTCTATATTGACTTTTCAGGAAGTGTATGTATGTCATGAATCATGTGTTTGCTGCCTTGATAGACTTATTGAATGGTACATACAGATGACCCCAGCCTTCCCGCTTATACTAGATCTATGTTGAGTCATTAGTCTAGAATTGTGTGCTTTAATAGACTGAATAATCTCGAAATTCCTTTAGTTCGGCCATCGACTTTTCTTTAGTTTGGCTATCAGTTTTGTATAAACTATGGAATTGCTTCTTCAGTCCTGTGCTTTCTGCTTTAACAGACTTGATGAGGAGATTGGCTTTGATCTGTGCTTTGAGCTTAATCAGATCATTTGAGAATAAATTGAAATATCACCCTGCAGGCAATATAAAGATTGACATCAGGCAGCTCTGAATTGAGAGTTTCTTTAGATTGTCTTGATCTATCGATCAAGCAAAAAGATCTCTTAGATCCTAGTTTCTTGTAATCACTAAGCTGGATCTGGTTTGAGATTGAACAGCTATCATCATTGGATTGACGAGCAGGGGCTCTTTCAGCATGGCCTTTGCGTATGACTTGTTGAGTGAGGAGAGTGTTAGCAACTCAGCCACATTTGGGCTTGTTGAGTTCAACCTTTAGAACCTACTCAAGTCTTTGGCTTAAGTTGTAGTGGGTTGGTGGTTTTGTCATCAGATTGATGAATGGGGGACTCTTTCACTGTGGCCTTTTCTTGCGGCTTGTTGAGTGAGAAGAACGTCTACAACTCGGCCATATTTGGACTTGTTGAGTTCAACCTTTAGAACCCATCTGTGTCCTAGACTTTGGATGTAAAATTATTTGATTGAAGCTTCCAAAATTGGGAGTTCTTTTGACTCGATCTTCGACATTTGATGAATCTGGGAGAAAATTTTTCTTAACATTTAATGTTGTCTTTCCATGCGTAGAAATAGCTTCTTTTTGTTTCTGTAAGAACCTACAACTTAATAGCAATAATTATGGGTATATTCAGGGATTTCGGTGTAAAGCTCAATGTCAACTTGAATAAGAATATATTCAAGGATCTTGTCTTATAATATGACGTCAACTCAAATAAACTTAACATAAACTAAAAAATGCCCCCTGTCTTGTAGGGGGAATTCTAAAACACATTTAGAAAAACTTTCAAGATAAAAATATGCAAATACATCAATATTTGAATTGATATGCTCTTAAGAGGGTTTTAACATGCAACATTGATTTCATCTATGTATAGAAATCTAAAATGCCCCCTGTGTAATAGGGGAATTTTACCGAAATATTTTTCATATGGAGTGAGTATATTTATTTAGGGATCTCAGCATGAAGCGTGATTTCGACCTAAATAAATATACTAAAAAATACCCCATGTATTGTAGGGGGATTTCTATTGTACTTCGAGAATGTAGTAATCATGTATAATACTTTGTTAGGTAACGACCATTGATTGGTGGCATTGGACTTTCACCTTTTAAGTCAATGAGTTGGTATGCCCCTCCTTGATACACTTTTTCAATGATAAAAGGGCCCTTCCAATTAGTTTCAAATTTTCCATTGAATTTTTGATTAGGAATAATTGGTCTTCTCAGCACCAGAACCAATTTCCCTTTTTGGAATGTTCAAGGACGAACTGTATGGTCAAAAGCACTGTACATCTTTGCTCAATAAACTTCCAGATTTTTGATGAGCTTGCAGTCTAATCTCATCGAGCGCATTGAGTTCCTCTATTCTCAAACGGGCATTTTGATCTTCAGTTAGATTGTATTAGATGGCTACCCGAAGTGATGACAACTCAACTTCGAGCAGAAGAACTACTTCAGTTCCTGTTGACCTCATTTTTAGAATGAGCTCTCAACCCCTCCATCTTAGACACATGACTCCTCTTAGACTTTAAGAGATCCTTAGTCCTGAGACACATCTAGTGATTAGATGGACACTCAGCCAAACACTAGAAACTTAGAAGAGTTAGCCATAGGAATAGGCCATGCCTTAGGGGTGTTAGGAGAATTTTTCTGCCCTACAGCTTGAATGACATTCCTCACTTCCTTCTTTGAAGTCAAATTTCAAATCAAATCAACATCAAACTTAAATCAATTCTAGCTTAATTGATTTTCTCCAAACTCAAATCAATGCCACATGATTGAAACCCATGATTGAAAAATATGATCGAAGTTTATGATTGAAATTTCAATTCACAAATCTTTCATAAGTCACTTTGATTTTCTCTTAAAGATTTAGCCTAGATCATGTTCAAATCACTTTAAACTCATTAAATTTTCTCATAAACTATTTATATTATCATTTATATTTACATATTTAAGTGAAATATAAATTTAAACAACCAAAACAACTTCAAAAAATCAAACTCAAATTCAATCAAAATCTAACCTAAGCCTTTCAAGTCAAATTCTTGAGCTTAGCCAAATGAACTTCAAATCAAGCCAAACCCTTGATTTTTCTTCATGATTCAACCAATCCTTCAATCATGAATTCAAATATAAATACAAACTTCAATCACATAACCAAAACTCAATTGCAAAATCAAACCCAAGTCAAACTTATGTTCACCCTTTGAACTTGAAATTATCAATTGAATCAAAACCCATTTGACTTCGAACCACTTGTAATGGATTTATATTTCAATCATAAGTCCATATGTGAGTTCAATCAAACTCAAATCAAGCTTTGACTAAACCATTTGACCCACTTAGGCTCACTTGACCCAAGTGACCTAAAGTACTCTCATGAGCCAAATTCTAATCCTAATTAAATTGGATTGAACTAAGCCAACCAAAGCCTCTTATCATGATCAACAATCATGATGAGATGATCAATCACTCAAATAGGGTCAAACCAAGTCAAACCTAAGGGTTGACCAAGTCAACACTTAGCCAAAATGAAACCCAACATAGCCAAAATCCACTCTAAGCCAAATTGATTGAAACCAATGATCTAAGTTCATTCATGATCAATGTTTGAACTTGACCAAGTCAACATTTGAGCCAAACCTAGCCCAATTGGCCACTTGACCCTAGTTGACCCAATTTGACCAAAAAAAGTCAAAATATGTCAAAACATGATCTAAGCCAAATTAATTGAAACCAATGGGTCAAGTTCATTCTCAAATGATTGTTGAACTTAACCAAAGCCTCAATTGGCCAACTAGACCCAACCTAGCCCAATTGACCAAAAACCCAACTTGACATAAAGGGTCAAATTAAGCCAAATTCAAACTTAACCAAAATTGATTGGAAACAAAGATACCAATCCCTTTCATATGACTAACCAAACCTAAACCTGCCCATGACCTAGCTCAAATAGGTCAATTGGGTCAAATTGGTCAACTTGACCCATTTGACCTAAATGAAATCAAATGAATCAAATTCAAACCTAAACCAAATTGAATCAAACCAAAGCCACCAAAAAATTTCAAATGGTCATATGAACTTGACCCAACCCATTGTTTGACCCAATTTGACCATTTGGTCAACTTGACCCATTTTGACTTAAATTGTTTAACATGAGCCAAATCACATCAAACCAACTCCAAATTCAATGAAACTTGGCCAAACCTATTTTCTCATCATATTAAACATAGCCAAACTAAAATAAAGATAAAATGACTATTTTACCCCTATTCCTTAGGGTAAATTTTGGCCAAATCTACTTAGAATTTGGTCAAATCCTCTCCATAACCACTTGACACCCTCTTAGTGGATCAAGTGAATACTAGGGAGTGTGGTGCACCAACCCAATGGGTTTGGGTCAGCCCAACCTAGCCTAATGGCCAAACTGACCACATGCATTGAAATGGAGCACATGGAATCCTCCTTAGACTCAATTCAAGCACATGACCATTCCACTCCTTAGCCAAAACTGAATCAAAGGGCATCCTAAACGGCCTAACAAACCCACTCCTTGTGGTCAATTGGATCAAAATGCTAAAGCATTGCTCGGGTGTCCTATTGCCAAAGGGGGAGATATACTCCCCCTAGTTTGAATTCAATCCATGATCCTCAATTCGATTGAACCTAGAGAAGTCAGAGAAGCCATTCCTCGAGCTCCCAGCTTAGTGAAATCAAATTTCCATTTTATCAGTTTTTAGAGATTGAAAATAGGGGAGATCTACCTAAAACCCAACTTGCTCCACACTCAAAACTAGTGTAATTCTTTTTGCAAGCTTCATTTGTGAGCTCAATCGAACTCACCCAAGATCTTTCCTAAGTTCCTAAGGCCAGGGAAGAGTCACCTTGATCAAGACCAAAATCAAGGCTAAGGGGAGTTGGTCTCTAGAAGAAACCACCCAATCTCAAGAGCTGAAACTCTCAGCAAAGCTTCGTCTTAACTAGATGAAGCTTCTCCAAGGGAATCGAGCGGTAGTGATCACCGTCGGTGAGATAAACCATTTTTTTGAGCTTAATCTATCCATAGTGTGGAGCTTTATGAAAGAATGTTTAATCCCATGGGATTTTATCCGTTATATATGATCTACAATGCATGATGAAGGTGTGGGCTAAATTTTAGCCCAATTCGAGCTCAATCGAGCTCGGATCATGGCCTAGAACATGGACGGATCTCCTTTCCTGCAGAGAATTACAGAGATGAATCTTTGGCCCTCCATTCACGCATTTTGGATGGATGGCTGAGATTAAAACACATAGCATCCCATAATTTACCTCTATGATCTATGGCTTTAATCTCAGCTGTCCAATCCTTGATCGGACGGCTGAGGAGAAAGAGCGTAGTGCCACCGCTGACGCGGCACTACGATGTGATGGGTTAAAGAGCCAATCCCGTCATGCCACGTGAAAGCGCGTCGTATGTACGCATTGGCACCAGATTAAATACTTAATTACAGTATTTAAATATTATAATTAATTATGGAAACTTCTAAAATTCATATCTAAGCTTAGAAAAATATGAAATAAATTGCATTGAATAGATAACTAAATATAAAATGTTCTAAAATTGATTTCAATGAATTTTGAATAGTATTTTTCTTTGAATTTTGATTTTATTAGGAATGTTATTTTGCTAATTACCCTTTAATTACTCTACTAATTAATCCAAAACTTTTTTTGCTTAATTAGTTCCCCCAATTTTCCTGGGAATTATTGGTGGCTTAATTAAGAGAATTGCTAGTTCATTTCTTAATCACTCCTTGAATGTAATTAAGCTTAATTTAGGGCATAATTAGTGATTTAACCCTTTGATTGAGTCAATTAAGTTTTGATTGAGTGAGTATGAGGCTTAGGGAATAATTTTGGGACACTTTCCTTGAGATATTGTCTAAACCCCTTTTCATCCTTTGTTTATCCTTAATTAAGGGTTAATTCACTAATTAACCCCATAATTAATTTCATAAAATTCTAAAAATTTCTACAACTCAATTAATTTATCTTGGATAGATGCTTAGGTGTTCAAGAGCCTAAGTACATTAAGAAAATCAAAACTCAACTCACATGTGTGAGGGGGGTTATGAAACTACTTAAGCCCCTTAGATTAATTAATCATTAATCATGAGCCAAATGCATTAGGCCCTTTTCTTACTAAGTGCATTGTTGATTTAAATTCTTTATATGATTTTATGTCATCTCACTGGCTCATAATTATTTGGTTAACTATGCTAAGGTGGTAGAGATAAGGGGTAATTAACATACTTATTTCATACCTTAACCTAAGTAACATAAAAGAATCATCTAATCACCTAAAAAATTAAACTAAAATAATCAACATAAGTGGGAATGGGTTAGGAACAACAAACATACCTCATATTTTTTAAATTAAATCAAACTCAAAACAAAATCAAACCTTCTTTAAAAATAATTTGATTTACTTTAAACTTTCTTATTTAATGAGATTATATTTAGAAATTAATTAGGGTGAATGTGTTTACATGATTTCATCACTTTAGTTATTTCCTAACATGCTAATGTGTATTTCATATGAACTTCATGCATTCATTATTTTCAAAAAAAAAAAAAATCAAAATGAAAGTGAAATATTTTCTTTATGTCAAATTGCATATTTTGGCTAAAGTAAAAATATGAAAGGCTATTATCATTATTAAATTCAAAAATATTTTAAAAATCTATAAATCAAATATCCAAAATTGAAAGTGTGATACTTATAATTAGTTATGAGCTAGCAAGTGGATATAAGTATGAAGACATGCATAGTGTAGTCTCCCTTCTATTTTCTTTTAGTATGGTTTTGAATAAGATTTGGCAAAGTATATAGTTCATTTCAAAAGAACATAACACTTGCCTAATTACCTTCCTATGCATTCTTATACTATTACTTAAGAAAGGCATCTACACTTGCACATATAAATTGCATAAACAAAATAACTCAATCAACTCAAGCTTTTTGCATCTTTCTTTTCCCTTCATTTCTTTTGTACACATGCTTGTATTTAAGGAAAGTGATATATTAGTCTGGACAACCCCAAGCTTGTGAGGCTTTAGGTAGCCCTAAGTGGATTTTGTAACTTAAACCCCTAGTTAACAATGTCATCATACTCACTTATGCTTTTCATACATACATGTGTGCATGTGAAAAATGGATAAGAAAACCTCTTTTCTACTTAATGAAAATCATGCATCATAAAACATTCAAATTTTCTTAAGTAACTCACTTAGCATTCATTATAAAGTGTTCCAAACATTCTCATTTGTATATACAGATATGCTTAGGATGCATCCATATGCATGTTATACATGTTGAGAAAGAAATGAAGTGATGTGTGTTTTGTGAATTTAGTTCACTTTACTTAATCTTAAAATATTTTTCTTTTTAAATAGGTTTGTTTAGGGAAAATCTAAACTTAGGATTAATTAAAATACATAATAAAATATTCACTAAAGAAAACTAAACATGAATCTACTTTACAAATTACTTAAGATAGGGAAGGAAAGAGAAGTTCTCTTCTCTTTTCCCTCTCTTTAAAACTTAGTAATTAATTGTAGAATTCATTTAAACCAAATCAAAAATACAAAATAAAATCAACCTAAATCAACTAAATAGTTAAATGAAACCATCCATCTAAGTTGAACATCTACACACTTATGAAATCCAAACCTTAAATCCATAACTAGGCGTACTACACAAACCTTCTAAAGCACACACATTAGACTCAGTCACCACTTCTAACTTTAGGTTAGGGCGTGCATAGCTTGATGTTTTCTTTTTATTTTGTGATATATTATTTCTAGTCTAGATGTTAGAGTGAATTTGCATAGAATGAATGGTAGGGCGATCTTAGTCTAACCATTGTCTTATGTAGGGGATTGTGCTTAAGGGGCGGTGTATTAAATAAAAATATAAATACTTTTCTTTGCAAGTGCTTATACCCCTAAGCATAATCCAGTAGGCTAGGGTGATTTGTCTTCTCTTATGGAGGCAAATTAAATACTCATTATCGCCTTAGATTTAGGTCATCCTTTTGGCCCTCATCAAAGCTCCCTAAATTTAGGTTCTGAGATTGCTTCTCCCTTCTATGGGCCATAAGCATAAATCCTTGCCTCTTTGGCATTTATATAACCTTGTATTATGGAATTATAAGCCCTAAACTTCTAATAAAAAGTCAACTCAAATGAATAATTCAATTTCAAAAATGTAAAGCCCAACCATAAGATAGCTTGAGATGCCTGTTAGGTTTCCTAGCATCACGAGCATCTCTTATTTATCTTCCTTTGGCTTAGATAATAACTCCCTCTCTTTGATCAATTCCATTTGATCTTCCAAAATAAACTAATCAATTGATAGTCCTACCTATTGAAATCTTTGGAGACAATGACCATTTACCTTAATTGAGAGTATTCCTAAGGGATCTCATTCCTTAGGATGTAATTAACAATGGGGGCTTTCCTCTGTAGGAAACTTAATGAACTCAGTTTAAAATAAATCTTACTTTACTTTTCTATGTAAAGTAGGGGGAGAATCTTTGGTACACATGCAGACCCATTGTCTTTAGTAGTCCTTGTTAAGGTGATTAGGTCCATTATAGGGTGGTGACTTCTATCTTTCGAGATAGTATACCTCTCCTCAATGTCATACCCGATCACCCTCAATAAAAATAATTGTGGATCTACGTGGTGTCAAAAATGTATAAATAGAAGAGATGTATATTTTTATCTTCATTTTATCCTACATAGAGTGAAGATGGAAGTATATATTTATTGTTTAGAAATTTGATATAAAATTTTACCACAGATTTTTTTGGTGACTCCGCTGGGGTTGGTTCCTCTCTCCATCTTTGGTAAATGATTGTTGTCTCCAAGTATCGATAGTGGGTTTGTACTTTGGTATGAATCCAAGACTATCTTTCATTTCATTAGCACTTAGCTTATTTCATCCTTAAGTTAAGTTTAGGACCACCTTTGGTCTTAAAACCTGTTAGTTCTCCAATGGGTAAAAATAAAAATCTAATAAAAAGAAAATATTTAAAGACTTCATCGTTATCATTTCTATGTTAAGGAAAGGTTCATGCTAAAACAATAAAGACAAAAATAAATCCTTTATAAAAAAATCTTGTTTTCAAAAGTGCTCTTTCAAAAATGCACATAATAAAGTATTTTGCACAAAAATCTTCCTAACTCACCTTCATCTAACAATCTTCATGATTGTTATATGTAGGATCATCTTTACTAAAATAAAATTCCAACAATTACATTTTCTAAAAAAAAAATTACCAATGAGTTTCTTCACTCAATTCATTTTTGGTGAAGACCTCATTTTCAAAAATAAAATTCCAACAATCATATTTTCAAAAGCATAAATTTTGAAGATGGGCCTTTCCATTCAGTACATCCAAATGTGTTGAATGGATATTACCTCTTCAAGCAAAATCATAACTTTGAAATTCCACTTAATGCATTCCACATGTGTTAGGTTGGGATTTTTATATTTTCAAAAAGCAAATATGAAACCTCTCCATTCAATTTACCCACACTTATTGGGTGGAGTTCTTATTTTCAAACAAAATCAAAAATAAATTTTATAAAGCACATATGAATATTTCTATTCAATATACCCAAATTTATTGAATGGAAATTTCATTTTCAAATAAAGAAACATTATTTTGAAAGTTTGAGTATGCTAAATGAATTTCCAAAATGGGTGATTCAAACTTTTGGAACTTCATTCTTTAGCATACCACATTTGCTAAAGTGAAGTCTCCATTTTTGAAATAAAATCAAAACACAACAATTTTGAATACATCTTTTGGAATTTCATTTAGCATACTCAAATTTGCTAAGTGAAATCTCATTTCACAAAATTAAGTGGAACTTCATTTTTAACATATCATATTTGCTAAAGTGAAGTCTCCACTTTCAATCAAAAAATAAATCAAAACAAAAAAAATACATTAGGATTCCCTTAGCATACTTAAATTTGCTAAGGATCCTACTTTTCAAAAAAACAAATCAGAATAAAAATGAAACACATTAGGATTTCCTTAGCATACCCAAATTTGCTAAGGATCCTATTTTTCAAAAGAAATTAAAATATCCAAAACAAATGTAACACTTTAGGATTTTCTTAGCATACTCAAATTTGCTAAGAATCCTATTTTTAAAAAATTTTAAAAAAATAAAACACAATTGGGATCTTCAATTAGCATATCCAAATTTGCTAAGTGAGTGGATTCCAAAATATCAAATGGAAAACAAAACCAATTGACCCTTACTTTAACAATCTCAAATTTGTTAAAGGAAAGGGTCCTCAAATCAAAAAACATGAACCAATGGAAGCATCTTTCTAAAAATATTTGAACCCAGTTACAGCATACCCAAAAAAATTGGATTCATTTTCAAAAAATTTTCTTTCCAATCAAATCTCTAAATCTTCTCTAAATCCATCTGAACCTGACTTAACACTTCCAAGATGTTGGATGTGGGTTCAAATTTTAAATTCAAATTAAAAAGGCAACATGATAGAAATCTGATCCAAGTTTGTTTTGATTGCATTCTAAGCATCGCCTCGCCTATAGTTCGCTTTTAATTTTCGCACTATAATGGCCTTTCACGTAACTATGTGTTTATTTTCCCCTACAGCATGGACTTGGCCTTGGATCAAGCCAATCTCCCCCAAGCTGATTACACCCATGTCATCCATTTTGGTAGAGGTTTCGTGGGGGCAAGGATTAGAGGGCACAACCCTAGCCATCAGGGTCGTGTAAGCGGCATCATTCGATTGATTTACCATCGACTGATATCCCCTCACCGAAGAGGAAAGTGATAGTACAAAGATCTGACGTTTGCAGGTGTCATCATTTCCGTCGCCTCTAGGGATATCATCCACTCATTAGCACCTAAGGCTCCTCGATCCTGTGAGATTACCTCCCAGCCTTTTGAGGTTGGGTTTAGTTCTTACTCCACTCACCTTACCGTGAGGATTAACAAAAAATTGCATGATTACCATACATGCACGCCGGAGATGGAGGCCGCTATATGGAGGAGTTGCCACTATGATTTCTCAAGAACCCATTTTCATCCTCTCTAAGTCCAGAGAGGATGCTGAGGATCCCTACTTCACCTCCACTAATTTAGTACTAGCCCCAGCTAGCTAAAGTGAGGTCGGCCTCAATTGCTCGCTTCTACACCAGTTGGCTATGGGAGCTCAGTCTAGGGCTCAATTTAACTTGAGATCTGTCATCGCCCATAGCGTGGGGAAACATCTATGGCAGGATAGGGCCAGGGAGGCCCGCACTTCAGTTCAGATCACTAGCTGAGAGAGGCGAAGGTTTGGTCGGCAGTCAGTGGCCTCCGCACTCATTGATTTTCTTGATCAACATGCTACCCGCGTCAATCACATAGATAGTATTCTGCTTATAAGGATGACCCATCATAAGAGGAGGGTCCTTGTTTCGAGAGAGTCAGAGATGTCTCCACCACACCGCTCTACCACCGCCCACCGCCACCGCTCACCGCCTGGCTCGCCAAGGCCATGAAAGCCACATCTAGAGAGAAGAGGACCGTTGTGATCCGCTGGGATCCCATTCCATCTACACTACTATGGTGAAGCTCCCGCCGACCCTTCGTGGTGTGGAAGGAATGGCAACCTCGAAGCATAGTGGTCGTCCCTTCACTAACACCACCAGTTCTGTAGGACATAGAGATGGTTGCAGTAGTTGCAGAAGGAGGAAATGATAGCCCAATTGCACCCATGATAGTAGAGCCTCCTAGAAGTGTCACCCCTTTCAGAGTTAGCGACAGCCAGGAGTGCATTTCTTTTAGCAAGTACAGTTCTCACAGGATTGATTCTCCAGCAGCTAGGAAGGTCTGATGCCTCACAGTTCACGATGTGGATCCCATCACCAGTCAACCAAATGCATTTGTGCTAATTCTAACAGATCGATCTTTAGATGACATAGTAGCTCACTATTTCATGGAAAAGAAGGAGATCCTAGGACACAACTAGTATGATGAGGAGAAGATCAATTTTAACCCCAACAAAGATGATTTATTTGGAGACTCAACTAGGGTTTTCATGGTAGATATAATGAGATTCCTCTTCAGAGAGCATCAGGCTATGGAAGGTGATGAGTTAAGCAGGAAGACACAACCCAATCAGCCCAACACCTCTGATATCAATAAAAGTAGAAAGATGAACAAATAGATAGGATGGTGGGGCAGCTTGAGAACTTGTTAGCAGCAGTCTTAGTACTTTAGAAACAAGCACCAGCAGTTCATCCTACTATAATTGAGACTAGTCAGCCAGAGTTAGTGCACATGTTGGACCCAACCAAGAGCTTATCTCCCGTTGAGCAAGGTTGCACTAGCATGTATAGGAAGGTGGTGGAAAGTACCTCTATATAGAAGAAAGATATCTAGTCATGAGCAAGGAAGTATTGGCTCAAGGGAGGATCATCGGCCCAAAGTGGTAGACTCTATATGGAGGAATTTGATGCAATCCAATATCCTTTCATGCCACTTTCCTTCAAGAGTTTTGATGGCGGAAACCCAATGCGATATATTGCACACTTGGCCAATTAAATAGGGCGCTTTGTTATTCTTTGTCTGCAAGAGGGATAGCTGATTGGTCAACTTGACAGCTTTTAGTGAAGATATTTGAAGAGCAATTCTTTATCAAGAGGTTTGGTTTGGAGCTCGAAAGGGTTACGGTGATCTCATTGTAGCACAACAACACCCAGGTGAGTCCCTAATTGACTATATTCTCAGATAGCATAACCTGAGTATGAAATGTGAGCCACAGCTATCTGAACAACATGCCATTAAGATTCTTCTAAAGAATATCCATGGCTCGGTCGCCTTCACGCTTAAGGGCTTCACCATCAAAACCTTTGAAAAGTTAATTAATAAGGCGGCTAATCTACAAGGAGAGGCCAAACTGTTGCATTTTTAAGACCAATTGCTCAAAGTAAAGCCATAGAAGGTCTATGGAAGAAGGAATAGTACAGAGAAGGGGAAGCAACTAGAGATCAATCAGAGACCACGACTTTAGCCCACTTCCACCTCCTCTCTACCAACCCAGATAATGGCCTCTTACAGCCCACCACCACGCCTCCTCACCATATCATCTACAACACACACATACCGCATAGTATGGTCCACCTACTCATTTGGACAAACTCAATAAGCCTTATTCATTTAAGTGGGAGGAATTAGGAAGATCTTTAAAAATCTCTTAAAGAAGCCTGCTTTTCAGCTACTCGAGCCTAGGAGATCGGAGAAAGTGAGAAAAAGCCATGATCCTAACTTTTTCCCCTACCATCGTATGCTAGGTCATATTTTGGAGGATTTCTTTACATTTAAGGATTGTCTTGAACACAGCTTCAAGATCGGTGTTGTAGTTATCCTATAAGAATACCTTATGGAACAACCATCATATTCCATTAGGGTAATCCTTGGGGATACTCGTGATCCTTTCATAACCAAAGAAGGTTGGGATATCTCCTTATCCAAAACCTCTAAAAAGATTGTCCAGAAGATCAAGAAACTTTCCTTGTAGTTGTTTGAGTCAGCTCAAACCTCTAACATCAATGAAGATTTGCAAGTTGCCAGTGCCAACTAAAGAAAAAGGGAGCTTAAGAAGAAGGCAACAATAGCAACAGCTAGCAAGAAGGTAATCACCGACGAGTCCATAGTCTACCGCACTACCACATCATCGACTTCCTGTACTTCAGCTAGTTCTTCTTCTTCTACTAGAATAAATCTGGTATCGACAGATATGGCCATCAAATCCCTTACCCCACTTACTTTACAAGACTTATACTTTGTAACTCCTATCAAATCTAAGAAATTAAAGAATAAAGCTAGCTTGAATTACATTTGTGTCACTTCTGATGAGTTATTTACTTCTATTCTTAATGATAACTCTTCAAGTCAACAAAACTATAACAATTATGATCTTCTTCTTTCTGATTTATAGTTAGACTTCCCTACTCATAATGCTATGAGTTCACCTCTTGAGATAGACTTGGAATCATTTGATTCTGAGGGTCCCATAGGAGAAGCTGTAGGTGAGCCTGATGTGCAGGTAGAACCTTCCATTACCCTTCCACAAGAGATCACTGAAGTCAACCTTCTTAGTGGGAAGGTTCTATCTCCTAGGGCAACACCTACAGATAGAGGGAAATGAGTCATTGGTTCAAAGGATCGAGAAGCCCCTCCACGGGATGTTCCACCATTGGATATGCTTATGGAGGACCAGCCCAAGGTGGACTACAATATCTTCTCTCACCTAAGAAAGTTTTCATATAAGCTAAGCATGATCCCATCTTATCCAAGGATGAGGGAATCATTAATCAAGGCTCTCCTTGATCTTAAAATATGCTTATCTCGGTTGACTATTGGTGAGAAGGTACATTACACAAGAAAGCAGGATCACTTTCATAGAAGACCTTCAGGGGAGACATAACCATCCCCTCTACATCACAATTGACATGGGTAGATTCAGAATTGCTAGAGTTCTCATTGATCCAGGTGCATCGGTGAACATTATGAGTCTAAAGATCCTTGTTTATTTGAGGATCGACATATCCACACTCCAAGGAGATCGGATGATGTTGAGAGGATTCAATGAACAAGGTGAGCGGGTTTTAGATTACATAGTGTTACTTTTGGAGATAGGTGACTGGAAGACTGAAGCCAAGTTTTACATCATTGATTCAAATACTTCATTCATTGCTTTGCTCGAAAAGCCTTGGATACATCATAACAAGATAATTCCAGCCTCCCTCCATCAACACGTCAAGTTCAGAAAGGATGGGGGATGTCAATGGAGATGAAAAGCCATTTTCAGTTAGAGGTTGAGATTTATGAGGATGAAACCTACTATCTTTCTCGAAATACCCTGTCTCGTGAACTTGGACCAAACTCAAATTCAAAAGAAAAAGAAAATGAAGAAACAGGAAAGGCAAAAGAAAAAGAAAAGAAAAATGAAAATCTTTGTGAAAAAGAAAAGGGAATTAAAGAAGAAATAGATCTGCATATAACATTCTACCCACAGTCCATTCCATCATATGGACATGTGGGTAGGATGACTCAACCTCCACCAAGCAGAGGCAAAGGAAAAGATAAAAATAGAGGCAGTTCTAGAGTTGGAAGACCCTCTGGTTGGCCATCAGCCAATAGAAGTTATGTTCCAGTTCATAGGAGTACCCTACTATTCACATAGACTTGGAATCTAGCTCGAAGGATGAGTATAATGTGATTAGTATACCAGCCAACCCCTCTTAGCGGGTTTTGTTAGAGGTGACTTTTGATCCAGACAACGATGAAGACCAGGCATCCAGACAAAGCAAAGTATTCAAATCAAATTTACATGAGATTATTAGGCAGTAGCTAGAAACCTTAGCTCTAACCTCACTTTCATCTCAAAAAGTTAAAGGTTTAGTTGTAGAAGATCTTCCAGTGATATGAAGATTCATTTTGGGATCATCATCCTCAAGTCTTGAAGTTGATGTAGAACTTGAGGAGGATACATTTAAAGAATTAATGGAATTACCATTTAACTTTTACTCACCTTAATATGTTATAGAAAGGTTTGGTTCCTCACATGGTCGACAAGTCGTACTTTGAATAGCTATGGAACAATACAGGCTGGGAAGCATAATCAAGAGCAGAACTAAGATTCAGTACAGTGGGTCCAGTAGATGATGATGATTACTGCTTAGTTGTTACCAATCATTTGGAGTCGGATAAGTTCTTTTCACACAACACCAACTCTCACGAGAATGTGTGTTTAGAAACCTCAGATGATCCAGATGATCTCCAAATCAAAGATGCACCACCAAAATTTGAAGAGGAGATCTATTCAATAATTAACAAGCTTAAAGAAATCAACCTCGGGACAAAAAAAAATCCATGCCCAACGTACATCAGTTCATTGCTAAATGAAGAAGAAACTAATGACTTAGTTAGGCTATCGACTGATTTTAAAGACTGCTTCACATGGAGTTATGAAGAGATGCCCGGATTATTTTCTGACATAGTAGTCCACAAGCTAGAAATAGATCCGAGCGCTAACCCAATTAAACAAGATCCTAGACACATGCGATTAGAAATTGAATAACGGGTATGTGGTGAGAATATCTTCGCCTTCATCTACCCTTTTGAAGAAGATAAATGAAAATAGAAATACGCATGTTGGTTGGGATGCCACGTAGATCCGCAGATGTGCTTATTCAGGTGATCAAGTACATCATCAAGGAATAGTGTACTATCTCAGGAGATAGAAGTCACTACCGTTAAATGGACCTAATCACCTCAATAAGGACTCCAAAAGATGATGGATCTGCATATGTACCAGAGATTCTTCCCCTATTTTACATGAAAAGTAAAGCAAGATTTATTTTAAACTGGGTTCGTTAAGTTCCCTACAGGGGCAAGCCCCCATAATTAATTACATCCTAAGGTACGAGATCCCTTATGAATACTCTCGATGAAGGTAAATGATCATAGTCTTCAATGATTTCAATAGGAAAGGACTATCAATCGATTAGTTCAATTTTTGAAGATCAAATGGAATTGATCAAAGAGAGGTAGTTATTATCGATGTTAAAAGAAAGATAAGTAGCGGATGCCCATGATGCTAGGAAATCTAGTGAGCATCTCAAACTATCCTATAGTTGGGCTTTACATTTTTGAAATTGATTTAGTTTGTTTGAGTTGCATTTTTCATTAGAAATTTAGGACTTATGATTCCTTAACCCAAGATTAAAGAAATGCTTAAGAGGTGAGGAATTATGCTTATGGCCCACAAAGGAGAGAAATAACCTCAAAACATAAATTTAGGGAGCTTTGGTGAGGGCCAAAAGCATAACCTAAATCTAAGAAAAAAATGGGTAATTGATTTGCCTCCACAAGAGAAAATAAACCACCCGACTTCTTGGACTTCAATTGCCTGGGGGTTGCCGCCAACTAACTCCTCTATAATTTTAAATACATGTAGGCAAGTCTTATGCTTATGCAAGATAGATAAGATATTATTTATTTAGAAAGGGACTAAATCCTTAAACTCACTCCCTAAAGAGACTAGATCATGTAAAGATATGCTTCAAATCACCTAAATCTAATGTAATTCAAATTTCATTTTATTTTCATTTTTGGACAATTATTTTAACTCAGCCTAATAAGATTCACATGCCTAATGCATGAGAAATAAAGTTATTGGCCAAAATTAGTGAGAGGGGAGGAGGTGTGTTTCTACCATGGCTTTCAAAGGTCAAACCAAGTTTCTCTGGAAAAGGTGGAAGCCCTCTAAAGCAGAGTGAAAAAGATACTTGTGCATATTATAATAAATACTCATCCAGCTTTAGGTGAGATTATGAGTTCTTTATTTTTAATTTTTAGTTGTTAAGTTTGATAAAAGATTTATTTTTCCCTAAGAGCCTAATCCACATCCAGGCCATACATAAAGCAAGGAATAAACTAGGAAAAAATGTCACTTAATGCACAAGCTAAATAAATCATCAGTCAATTTATAAAGCTAACAGAAAAAAGAATAAAAGGTTGTTGTAGTCGGGCACCACCGCACAAACCTGAAAATAAATTGGGTAGTTGAGCTCTACCCTTATACATCCTGGAATACAAATGAATTAAATTACAATTAAGTAAGGAATTCATTGTAATGGGGGGCTTTAAGCTTCATTTCTTCTTTCTTCTTCTTTTCTTCTTTCTTCTATGGTTCCTTCTTTTGGATGGTTGGAAGGTGGATGCTCCAAAGGCTTCACATGGTGCATAAGATGAGATCTTATGACCAATGTTCATCTTAATCCCCATAACAATCATTTCAAAATCCTAATTGCACAAATTTACATGAAAAGAAAAAGAATGAAAATCTAACTAACACCTACATAATAGAGATTAGCTAAAACAAATCACATAAATCTCAAGCATGTATATTAGACTTATCACCCCACACATGGGTGACTTAGTCTACCAGGCCTATTGGATTATGCTTAAGGGTATAAGTACCTGCAAGCAAAAGCATTTATATTTTTATTTATTATATCACCCCTTAAGCACAATACCCTACAGGAAATAAGGGTTAGACTAAGATCGCCCTACCATTCATTCTACGAGCATTCATCCTAACATCCAATCTAAAATATATATCTCAAAACAAGAGCTAGCATCAAACCATGCACTGCCCTAACCTAAAGCTAGAAGTGGTGACTTAGGTTAATGTATGTGCTTTGGAGGTCTGTGTGGTATGCATAGCTATAGCTTTAAGTTAGAATTTTCTAAGTGTGAAGCAAGTTCAACATAGAGGAGGATTTCATTTAAGTTGTTTAATTATTTTGGGTTAATTTTATTTCATGTTATGATTAGGTTCAAGTGAATCCTACAAATAATTACTATGTTATGGAGAGAGGGAAAGAGAAGAGAACTTCTCTTTCCTTCCCTAACCTAAGTAATTTCTAAAGTAGATTCACATTTTAGTTTTATTTAGTGAATATTTTTATTAAGTGTTTTAATTAATCCTAAATTTAGATGAACTCTAAACAAACCCATTCAAAAAGAAATGTATTTTAAGATTAAATAAAATGAACCAAAATCACAAAACATACATCACTTCATTTTTTTTCCCAACATGTATAACATATATATGAATGAGTCCTAAGCATATCTATACATAGAAATGAGAATACTTTACACACTTTATGATGTATCCTAAGTAATTCATTTAAGAAAATTTGAAAGTTTATGATGCATGATTTTCTTTAAGTAGAAAAGGGATTTCTTATCCAATTCTTCACATGCACACATGAAAGTAAGAAAGACATAAGTTAGTACAGCACCATTGTTAACCAGAGGTGTAAGGTAGAAGACCTACTTAGGATTACTTAAATCCTCACAATCTCAGGGTTTTCGAAACTAATATACCATTTTTCTTAAACACGAGCATATGTACAAAAGAAATGAATGGAAAAGAAAGAATGCAGAAATTTGTATTAGTGTATTCATTTTGATTATGCAATTTATATGTGCAAGCATAGGTACCCGTCTTAAGTGATAGCACAGGAATGAATAGGATATGGAAATAGGCAAGTGTTAGGTTCATTTCAAATGAACCATATATCTTACCAAATCCTATTCAAAACTATACTAAAAGACAAAGGAAGGAAAGCCTACACTAAGCACATCCATATATCTTACTCACATGCAAGCTTATAATTAAAATATAAGTAGCACACTTTAAATTTTGATGATTTATTCATATATTTTTAAAAATAATTTGAATTTAATAGTGATAATAGCCACTCATATTATTACTTTAGCCAAATTTTGACATAATGTAAACAATTTCAATTTTGAATTTGAACTTTGAAAAGTATGAATGCATGAAACCATATGACATACATATTTAGCATCTTGGGGAAAGAACTAAAGCAATGAAAGCATATAAACACATTAACTTTAATTAAATCCTAAAGACAATCTTATGAAATAAGAAAGCTTAAAGTAAACCAAAGTTCATTTAGTATGGTTTTTGTTTGATTTAGAATTTGATTTAATTTTGAAAATGTGTGTTGAGTTTGCTGTTCCTAACCTATTCCCACATGTGTTTGACATTTTTGTTTAATTTTTAGATGATTATATTCATTTTAGATTTTGATTAGGTTAAGGTATGAATTAAATAAGTTAATTAACCCTTGCCTACACCACCTTAACATAGTTAACCAAGTAATTATGAGCCAATGAGATGACATAAAAAACTCACAAGGAATTTAAATTTGCAATGCACCTAGGAAGAAAAGAGCCTAATACAATTTGGCTCATAATTAATGGTTAATTAAGCTAAGGGGTTTAGCTTAAGTAATTTCAAAATACCCCTCACACATGTGAGTTGAGTTTTAATTTTTTTTAATTGAACTTAAGCTCTTGAACACCAAATCATCTACCCAAAGTAGATTAATTAAGTTCTAGAAGGTTTAGAATTTTTAGAAATTAATTAAGAGAGAAATTAATGAATTAACCCTTAATTAAGAGATGATTAAGGAAAGAAAAGGGGGTTTAGGGAATAGCTTAAGGGAAATACCCTAAAATTATTCCCTAAGCCTCCTACTCATTGGATCTAACATTAATCAACCTTAATAATAGATTAAAATACTAATCAAACCCTTAATTATTCTTAATTACATTAAGAGTGTAATTAGGAAATACATTTGTAATTCCCCCAATTATGCCTTCAATAAATCCCAAGAAAATTAGGGGAGAGAGAAGTCAACCCCCCAAAACATACCCAGAAGTTTGGGATTAATAAGAGGATTAATTAAGGAATAATTAGTAAAATAAGATTTCCATTAAAATCCAAATTTAGATAACAATATAATTCAAAATCTATTGAAATTATTTTTTGAATATTCTATATTGAATTATCTTTCCATTAAAATTACCTCATATTTTTTTGAATTTTATTTAGGGAGATATAAATTTTTAAAGCTTAGGGGATTTGTTAAAATTAATTAAATCCCTAATTAATCCCCTTAGCTCTCAGCATGACACGCGGCGGCAGCGGTCAGTGCTCTTTACATGCTTCAAGCTATGAGGGGGTTACTTAAATGTCGCATCATAGAGGTGGTGTGGCGGTGGGATGCGGTTTGATCCCTGTCGTTCGATCAAGGATCGAATGGCTAGGGATCACCCCATGGTTTTAAAAGGGATAAATGATTTATAAATGTGCGATTAATCACGACGTCCATCCAAAATGTGCAAATGGATGGCTAGGATCACCCAGTTCTTCCTTAGGGGAATCAATGTAGATCGTCCATGATCTAAAGAAAGATCTGAGCTTGATTGAGCTTGGAATGGAATAAAACTCTACCCATACCATCTTATGCTAATGACAAACCTATCTAATGGTGGAATTCTCATGCCATAAAAATTTCTTTTACAAAGGACCAACACCTCCTAAGCCTAGTGGTCAAAAAATGTCAAACCTCATCGGAGGTGATCACTGGTGCTCGAGTCCGATGAGGTAGCTTCATCTAGTGGAGATGAATCCCTGTTGAAAGTTTCAAGCCTTGGGGTTGAGTAGATCTCTCTATGGACTAACACCTCCTCCTCTTGCTTGTGGCTTTGATTGAATTCAACTCCTCCTTGCTTCGGAAACTTGTTTGAATGCTTGGGTGCACTCGACTTGGTCCCCTGAGGGAGTGTGCAAAGGCAATTGAAGTGAATTGGAGTGTGGAAGAAGTTAGGAAGTGAGTTGAGCTCTTCTATTTTTAAAAAAGAAAATCTAGAAAGCTTGATTTCAATTCCCTCCTAGGAAGCTTAGGAATGCTTTCTAATGACTCCTAACACTCTCTAGGACTTAATCTATAATGAGGGTGTTGAATTCAAATGGAATTATGGGGATTATATCTCCCCCTATGGAAATCAGACGACCAAACCTTGGGTTGTCATTTTGATCCAGTTGACCAGATGGAAAGGGTTGTTTGAGCTGTTTGAAGTTGGCACATGGTCTATTTGAGCTCTTAAGTGGATTAGTAACCTCTCATGTGCTTCAAATCAAGTGGAGAGAGGTTTTTGAATTGGCCAATTTGAGCTAGGGGGTCGGTTCTGGCCTTGGGTCCATTTGGGCTGATCTAAACCAATTGGGTTGGGTGCACCACTCTTCATATGGTCTTGACCTATTAGAAAGGTATCAAGTTTATAAGAAGAGGGCTTGACCAAATTACCCATGGATTAGACCAAAATTTGTTCAATGGCATAGGGGTAGAATGGTTATTTTGCTGATTTTTGAATTTGAATATGCTGGGTATGTTGAGAAAATAGGTTTGGCCAAGTTTCATTGGATTTGAAGTTCATTTGATAGGTTTGGCTCATGTCGACCCATTTAGGTCAAAATGTGTCACCCTGGGTCAAGTTGACGAATTGGTTGGGTCAAACCAAGGGTTGGGTCAAGTTCATATGACAATTTGAAATGTTTTGGTGGCTTTGGTTTGATTAATTTGCTTTAGTTTTGAATTTGGCTCATTTGACTTCATTTAGGTCAAATGGGCCAAGTTGACTAATTTAACCCATTTGACCTATTTGGGCTAGGTCAAGGATAGGTTTAGGTTTGGTTAGTCATATGGAGTGGATTGAAATCTTTGTTTCGAATCAATTTTGGCTAAGTTTGAATTTGGCTCAACATGACCCCTTTAGGTCAAGTTGGGTTCAAGGTCAATTGGGCTAGGTTACGTCTAGTTGGCCAATTGAGGCTTTGGTCAAGTTCAACAAATGATTTGGAATGAACTTGACCCATTAGTTTCAATTAATTTGGCTAAGATCAAGTTTTGACAAATTTTGACTTTTTAGGTCAAGTTGGATCAACTTGGGTCAAGTGGACAATCGGGCTAGGTTAGGCTCAAATGTTGACTTGGTTAAGTTCAAATATAGTTCATGAATGAACTTAGATCAATGGTTTCAATCAATTTGGCCTATGGTGGATTTTGGCTATGTTATCATTTTGGCTAAGTGACTTGGTCCTTAGGTTTGACTTGGTTTGAATTTGATTGATTGATCATCTCATTGATTGTTGATCATGATGAGAGCATAGGTGAGTTTGATTCAATCCAATTTGGTTAGGATTAAAATTTGGCTCATAAGGGTACTTTAGGTTACTTTGGGTCAAGTGAACCTAAGTGGGTCAAATGGCTTGGTCAAAGCTTGATTTGAGTTTGATTGAACTTGTATATGGACTTATGATTGAAATATAAATCTACTTCCAAGTGATTTGAAGTCAAATGGGAATTCATTTGACAATTTTCATATTCAAAGGAAGAATATGAAGGGATTTGGGGTTTGATTTTATGATTGGATTTTGATTTGGTGATTGAAGTTTGTATTTATATATGAATTAATGATTATAGGGTTGATTGAATCATGAAGAAAAATCAAGAGTTTGGCTTCATTTGAAGTTGATTTGGCTAAGTTCAAGATTATGACTTGAAAAGCTTAGGTTGGATTTTGAGTGGATTTGAGTTTGATTTTTGGAATCGGTTTTGATTGTTTAAATTTATATTTCATTTTTATATGAGAAAATAAATGAGAATATAAATGGATCATGAGAAAATTTTTAGGATTTGAAGTGATTTGATCATGATTTAGGCTAAGTCCATTAAAAGGAAATTTTAAAGGATTAAAGAAATTTTAGAGTAGGAGCTTGAATTTTTTATTTTAGTTTGATTGATTTATATTTATATTTCATTTATATATGTGAATATAAATGAGAATATAAATGAATTATGAGAAAATCTCATGAATTTGAATTGATTTGATCATGATTTATGCTAAATCCATTAAAAGAGAATTTAAAGGACTTAAGAAATTTTTGGAGTTTGGAGCTTGAATTTTGAATTTTGTTTGATTGATTTATATTTATATTTCAATCATATATATTAGTATAAATGATAATATAAATGAGTTATGAGAAAAAATTATGAACTTGAATTGATTTGATCATGATTTAGGCTAAATCCATTAAAAGGGAATTTAAAGGACTTAGGAAATTTTGGAGTAGGGATTTGAATTTTGAGTTTACTTTGATTGATTTATATTTATATTTAATTTATATATGTGAATATAAATGAGAATATAAATGAATTATGAGAAAATCTCATGAATTTGAATTAATTTGGATCATGATTTAGGCTAAGTCCTTAAAAGACAATTATGGATTTAAGAGAGATTTGGACTTAGGAATTTCATTCATTGGTTTCAACACATAGAGTTGATTTGAATTTGGAGAAAATAAAATAAGATTGATTTGGAGTTTGATTTGAAGGAAGGAAAGTGAGGAATGGTTCAGGCTAAGGGTAGGCAAATTTCCTTAACACCCCTAAGGCATGACCTATTCCTATGGCTAACTCTTCTAAGTCTCTAAGGCAAAGTTAAGTGTCCACCTAATCACTAGATATGTCTTAAGACTAAGAAACTCTTAAAGTCTAAGAGAAGTCTTTTGTATAAGATGGAGGGGTTGAGAGCTAGATTCTAAAAATGAGGTCAACAAGGTCATTTCTGAAGTCAAGAAATTGATTGATGCTGGTTTCAACACAAAAGAAAAATATCCTACCTGGCTAGCTAGTGTCATCCTAGTTAAGAAGAAGAATGGCCAAATTTGCATATGCGTCAATTTTAGAGACTTAAACAAGGCATGTCCTAAGGATGAGTTTCCTCTTCATATACCATGAACTAATGGTGGACATCGCCTCATCTCATGCAGTTTTCTCTTTCATGGATGGGTCAACTGGCTACAACCAAATCAAGATGTCTTCTAAAGATGAAAGAAATACTGCTTTCTAAACCCCAATTGGAATCTTCTATTACAGGGTCATGCCTTTCAGCCTTAAAAATGCTAGTGCTACATACCAACGGGCCATGACTCAAATCTTCAATGAACTCATCCATCATCAGGTTGAGTGCTACGTTGATGATCTAGTAGTTAATAGCAGAGAAAAGGAAGACCTCTCTTTGACTTGAGGGTAGTTTTCAAGCGGTTAAGACAATATAACCTCAAAATGAATCCCCACAGTGTGCATTGAGTAGTTTGAGAAATTCCTTGGTTTGTTGTTCAACACGGGAATAAAATAGATCCAAAAAAGATCAAAGCTATCTTAGAAATGCCACCTCTTAAAAGTTTAACTCAACTCAGATCCTTCCAAGAACGGTTGGCGTATCTAAGATGCTTTATTTCCAACCTATCGGGGAGATGCAAATCATTCTCAGTACTTGTCAAAAAGGATGCCAAGTTCAAGTGGGATGACAACTGTCAGTATGCCTTTAGATACATCAAGCAGTATTTAGTGAAGTTGCCAGTTTTAGCAACCCCTATCCCGGGCAGGCCACTCATTCTCTACATTGCTACATTGGATGACTCTCTCGGTGCTCTGTTGGCTGGACAGCGATGAGAAGGAGAAAGCTCTCTCTACCTCGTGATCGTTTGATTTCTCGAACTATCCACTTATTGAGAAATATTGCCTAGCTTTGATCTTTGCCTACCAAAAGCTACGAAACTATATCCTTTCTCATAAGGTGAACTTGATTTCTAGAACTAATCACTGCAGTACCTCATGACACGACCAATGCTATCTGGATGTCTGGCACGATGGTCCAGGATTCTCTTACAATTTGATATCATATTCGTACCCCTTCATATAGTAAAAGGATAAGCACTAGCGGATTCTAGCAGCACACCCACTTCCTGTTGATTCTCCGCTTAGTGACGATCTCCCTGATGAACAAATCATGAACTTAGGGGAGGTTGATAATCGTCGATGAGATATATATTTTGATGGTGTAGCTTCTTTTCATAAAGGGGAAGCATAATGTTCTACTCTTTCAGAAAAAACAGAGGTAGGAATAGTTCTCTTAACTTCAGATTGCGATGTGATGAGATTCTCATACTATCTTTTCAACTCCTGCACCAACAATAAAGCAGAGTATGCGGCTTTGATTGTTGGTCTAGAGTTAGACATCATAATTTGTGTCAAGATCATCAACATCTTTGGGGATTCTCAGTTGGTCATCAACCAGATTGTTAGGTCTTACAAGGTGCTCAAACCAAGCTTTTACCACTAACCATGAAGTCATTGGCCTAAATTCCAAGTCACCATCTACAAGGTTCTCGAAAGCAGAATGATAGATTCTTTGGCCAAACTTGTCAAAGAATTGGCATGTCCGAATGATGAGTCCATTTTAATAAGGGTCCAAAATAAGCTAGTCATATCCGTTATTGATGCTGAACTCATCGAGAGACTTTGTCTTGAAGGGGAGGTTGTCGTTGCCAAAATGGATAAGGAGCTAGATTGGAGGCAACCATTCATAGACTATTTGAACATCAGCAAACTACCTCAAGAAAAGTCATATGCCCATCAGGTGAAATAGAGAGCTCTCTCTTATGCTCTCGTTGATGGTACCCTGTACCGACGATCCTATGATCAAATGTGATTATGTTGTTTAGATAAACACGAAGCCCGTGACATTATAACTGAGTTACAATCAAGTATATGCATAGTGCATTAATCCAGTCCAAAGATGTAGATGAAGATCAAGAGACTAGGATACTACTGGCCTTCGATGATTATAGACTGCATGGATGAAGCTAGGAGATGTCCTCAGTGTTAGGTACACGGTGTGATCCTCCACCAAGCACCCAACATTTTGCACCCTATATTTTCCTCATAACCATTTGAGTGTTGGGGTACCGACATTATCGGTCTGATCGATCCTCCTTCTTCTAAGGGTCATCAGTTCATCTTAGCTGCCATCGATTACTTTTCAAAGTGGGTGGAGGCAATCTCACTTAGAGAGGTCACAGGTCAGCATGTGCTTCAGTTTTTCAAAAACCATATCGTATATAGGTTAGGGGTGCCTCGATGAATTATATCTGATAATGGTACTGTATTCAAAAGTACTAAGATCAACAGCTTCGTCAGAATACATGGTATTGATTGGAGATACTCCGCCATCTACTACCCTAGAGCAAATGGCTTAGCAGAAGCATTCAACAAAACTCTGATCTAAATACAAAACAAGACTCCTGATGATAACAAATGATAGTGAAATGAGCAGTTGGTTGAAGCCTTATGGACATCAAACTCTAACTCAGTCTACCCCATTTTCCTTAGTGTATGGATCCAAAGTCGTTCTACCTTTAGAAGTTCAACTCCCATCACTAAGGATAACATTGGGTAACAAGATCACTATAGAGTAGAATGCAAAGTTACGGTTAGAAGAGCTTGAAGGTCTGGAGGAGAGTCGCATAGAGGCATGCCAAAACCTCGAGTTGTACATGACCAAAATAATTCAAGCTCACAACAAGCCGGACCGCTCTAGGCCTTTCTGAGTAAGAGAGCTTGTGTTAGCCATAAAGATACCAATTGTTGCTCGTCGAAAGATGGGAGGCAAGTTTGAACTCACTTGGGAAGGTGCTTATGTTAGAGAAGGCCTACCAAGGAGGATCTTATCAGCTTATTAATTGTAAATGGGAAAACCCGATGCTTCCAATTAATGGGCTCCATTTAAAGAAATATTACCCATAAAAAATCATGTTTGAAAACAATTCTATCAATCAACAAAAATCTGATTCTATTTCATCAAAATATTCTATTCTTTCTAACCGTTGTTTGCTTATCTTGGAATCTACCATGACGTGTTTAGGGTAGGTGTAAGAGTCCCCTAGTGGCATCCTATCCCTCTTCCAAACATAGACACAATCAAACATAATTTCCCGGCGCTATTAGAGTAGGTGTGAGAGAACACAAGAGGCATCCTATTTCGATTAACATAACTAAGTTAGGAGTGAGAAAACCTAAGCGGCATCCTTTCTTAGTGGGAAATTTTGGTTGCCATCTGTGGCACCATTTCATCAAAATCCCCAAGCGTGTTTAAGGTAGGTGTAATAGAACCTGAGAGGCATCCTATTCCTTTTAACACAAGCACAAAAACAAACACATTTTTTTTATCTCAGGCTACTTTGATGTGGGAGCAAGCCCCCTATGACACTCACTCATTAGCTACTCTAGGTCAGGTTTACATGCTACCTTGATAGTATGTCACATCAATGGTCACTTGTTTGAAAGATGTGAGTCCCCGCACTTTCTTCCTCACTTGATCATTGCAAATCAATGAGCGCTTTCTTAGTTTGGTAGGTTTCACTACCTAACCAGTAAACTACCTCATGTTAATTTAGTTTGGAAGATGTGAGTCCCCACACTTTCTTCTTGAACTAATCATCATGATCTAATTAGGTCTAGTATATTTGAGGTTTAGGATAAATCTCCTAGAGGCTCCTTTCCTTTTGACTACATTTGATTTGATATAAGTCCTCCAACGATATTCACTCAGTAGTCTCCCTAGGTTAGATGACACCTATCAAGCTGAAAATAGACTATCCCAGCAATCAATTATTCTATAGCAATATATGAGTCCCGAGCTTTCTTCCTAGATTGATTGTTGCAAATTGACGAACACCTTAGGTTGGTTGATGTTCTCTATGCTAACAATGACTCACCCGATGGATACACTACTCTTGGTAGATATGAGTCCCCATGCTTTCTCCTTGAGTTGGCCACCAAATACTTATTTGATATATGACTAGCCATCTCATCTTCTCCAAGGTTTTGGATTAAGCCCTTAGCAGACCCATCCCCTGCAGGCACTCTACTTGGATCACGTCCTTTGAGACCCCATTTAGATTCTACCCCAGTTACTTTTGGATTGAACAGTCCCCCTTTCCAAGTAGCCACCCCTGTGGTTGGAGAATTTGTTCAGCGAATGCGCAGATTCTCCCTTGGTTAAGTAAATCTAAGATGGGTCTAGGAAGATATAAGATTCATCTCAGTTTGATCCCTCATAAACTAACAGGGTCCACGATAAATAAACTAAATAAAATAAATAAATTAATTCACTTGTGGATTAGGAATTCAATCCCCAAAAGGGCCCATTTTCCCAAACAGGAATTCTATATTTAGGGCAGTGTCAGCAGAACTCCCTATAGCAATTGCCTGACTACTTGAGTTGAAATAAATCTCTGAGTCGGTACTCACTCCGCAGTCGCCCTTAAGTCGAGTTCAATCTATTTTGTCACAAGAAGGTTACCTCGGTAGTCTTTTCGCTTTGAAAGATGTAAGACCATGACACATTCTTTCTAGCATGATTATCGCAAATCGACGGGTAGCCCTAGGTAGGGTTCAATTTGTTGCCCAAACCAATAGATCACCCGGTGGTCTTTTGTAATGGAAGATGTGAGTCCCCGAGACTTCTTCCCTTCAATTGATCATTGCAAACTGAAAGGCACTCCTTTGGTCAGATAGTTCTCCTATCGGTCGGGAAGCTACTCCCTTTAGTTTAGTAAATCTGAGATAAGTCTAGGCTGATATAAGCTCCTTCTCAGTGTGATCAATAGAAAACTAATGGAATCCATCAAAACAAACTAAAAATAAAATTAATCTTGACTATCATTGAGTTGATTTAAGTCTCCCAGTGGCATTCACTCAATAGTCAGCCCTAGGTTGGGTTCAATCTATTGTTTTACCAATAGATCACCTCAGCAACTGGTCCCTACTTTGAAGGACATAAGTCTACTACACTTTCTTCTTAGTACAATTGTTGCATACAGAAAGGCATCCCATTGGTTAGCTAGTCCTACTATGTGTTTAGTAGACTACTCCTTTGGATTGGTAAATCTAAGTTAGGTCTAGGCCTCCATGGCTCATTCTCAGTGCAGTCAATCGCAAACCAACAGGTCTATCTCAAAAATCCAAATTTAAAAATCTGAACCAAACAAAATTAAATGAAAACAATCAATCGATCCAAATCAAAATCTTTTACCTCTCCTCAGTGAGATGCAAATCTTTCTAGCCCCCCAACGGATCTAGAATTCTAATCCCTTAGTGGATTTCACAACCTTTCTTCACTTGGTGGATGACTTGGACTCGCATCCCCCATTGGAGAGCTCACTTATCTATCCCCGATGGAGTCAAAATAAACACGACTAAACAAACAACAAACTAAAACAAATTCAACCCTTTTCCCTGGTGGAAATCTCTCTCCAACGAGACTCAAATCAAATCAAACCTCTCATGGCATTGTGGATGACTTGAACCCGCTTCCCTAGTGGAAGGTTCACATACTCTATCCTTAATGGATTCCTCCTTCCCTCTCTTATGTCCTTGACATAAGTAGAGCCACATTGCACTAAGTTATAGATTCCTTCTACACCTAGGGTTTAAGAGTAGATCATCTCTGTTAGTGCTTGTGATCATTCGGTGTTGCAGATCATTTCGATCAACACCAACACATGTGGTGCCCTTTGTTAGTCACACCACACCTATTGGGCTCCCTTTGTTGACCTCATTATTAGAATGAGCTATCAACCCCTCCATCATAGACATAGGACTCCTCTTAGACTTTAAGATATCCTTAGTTCTAAGACACATCTAGTGATTAGGTGGACACTCAACCTAACCCTACAGACTTAGAAGAGTTAGCTATGGAAGACTTAGGGGTGTCAAGAAAATTTGCCTGCCCTATAGCTTGAACCACATTCCTCACTTCCTTCCTTCCAGACAAATTTTAAATCAAATCAACATCAAATCTAAATTAATTCTAGCTTGATTGATTTTCTCCAATATCAAATCAATACCACATGATTAAAACCCATGATTGAAATATGTAACTGAAGTTTATGATTGAAATTTAATTCACAAAGCTTTCATAAGTCACTTTGATTTTCTCTTAAAGACTTAGCCTATATCTTGTTCAAATCACTTCAAACTCATGAAATTTTCTCATAACTCATTTATATTCTCATTTATATTCACATATATTAATATAATATAAATTCAAACAACCAAAACCAACTTCAAAAAATCAAACTCAAATTCAATCAAAATTCAACCTAAGCCATTCAAGTTAAATTCTTGAGCTTAACTAAATTAACTTCAAATCAAGCCAAGCCCTTGATTTTTCTTCATGATTCAATTAATCCTTCAATCATAAATCCAAATATAAATGCAAACTTAAATCACTTAACCAAAACGTAATTCAAAAATCGAACCCAAGTCAAACTCATGTTCACCCTTGGAACTTGAAATTGTCAAATGAATCAAAACCCATTTGACTTCAAACCACTTGCAATGGATTTATATTTCAACCATAAGTCCATATGTGAGTTCAATCAAAATCAAAGCTTTACCAAGCCATTTGACCCACTTAGGCTCACTTGACCCAAAGTGACCTAAAGTACTCTTATGAGCCAAATTCTAATCCCAACCAAATTGAAACTAAGCTCACCTAAGCCTCTCATCATGATCAATCATCATGAGATGACCAATCGTCCCAAGTCGTTGTAAGGCAACACTTAGCCAAAATGAAACTCAACATAGCAAAAATTTACCCTAAGCCAAATTGATTGAAACCAATGATCTAAGTTCATTGATGCTCAATGTTTGAACTTGTACAAGTCAACATTTGAGCCAAACCTAGCCCAATTGGCCACTTGACCCAAGTTGACCCAATTTGACCTAAAAAGTAAAAATGTGTCAAAACTTGATATAAGCCAAATTAATTGAAACCAATGGGTCAAGTTCATTCCAAAATGATTGTTGAACTTGACCAAAGCCTCAATTGGCCAACTAGACACAACCTAGCCCAATTGACCATGAACCCAACTTGACCAAAAGGGTCAAATTGAGCCAAATTTAAACTTAACCAAAATTGATTAGAAACAAAGATACCAATCTCTTTCATATGACCAACCAAACCTAAACTTACCCATGACCTAGCTCAAATAGGTCAAATGGGTCAAATTGGTCAACTTGACCCATTTGACCTAAATGAAATCAACTAAACCAAATTGAATCAAACCAAAGCCACCAAAATATTTCAAATGGTCGTATGAACTCGACTCAACCCTTGGTTTGACCCAATTTGGCCATTTGGTCAACTTGACCCAAGTTGACCCATTTTGACCTAAATGGGTCAACATGAGCCAAATCACATCAAAATAACTCCAATTTCAATGAAACTTGGCCAAACCTATTTTCTCATCATAATAAACATACCCAAACTAAAATCAAGGTCAAATGAACATTTTACCCCTATGCCATAGGGTAAATTTTGGCTAAATCCACTTGGAATTTGGTCAAATCCTCTCCATAATCACTTGACACCCTCTTAGTGGACCAAGTGAACACTAGGGAGTGTGGTGTACCTATCCCAATGGGTTTGGGTTAGCCCAACCTAGCCTAATGGCCAAACTGACCACATGCCTTGAAATAGAGCACATGGAATCCTCCTTACACTCAACACATGGAAGTTCACCACTCCTTGGCCAAAACCAAATTCAAGGACATCCTAAATGGCCTAACAAACCCACTCCTTGTGGTCAATTGGATCAAAATGGCAAGGCATTGTTCGGCTTTCCGATTGCTAAAGGGGGAGATATACTCCCCTTAATATGAATTCAATCCACGATTCGTCAATTTGATTAAACCAGGGGAAGTTAGAGAAGCCATTCCTCAGCCTCCCTAAGCTTCCTATAATGAAATCAAATTCCCATTTTCTTATTTTTTAGAGATTAAAAACAGGGGAGTTCCACTTAAAACCCAACTTGCTCCATACTCAAAACCAGTGCAATTCCTTTTGCAAGCTCCATTAATGAGCTCAATCGAACTCACCCAAGCTCTTTCCTAAGTTCCTAAGGCTAGGGAGGAGTCACCTTGATCAAGCTCAAGGCAAGGAGTTGGTCTCAAAACCACCACCCTCAAGAGCTCAAAATTTCAACAAAGCTTTGTCTCAACTAGATGAAGCTTCTCCAAGGGAATCGAGTGTCGGTGATCACCTCTAGCGAGGTAACCATTTTTTTGAGCATAATCTAGCCATAGTATGGAGCTTTGTGAAAGAAAGTTTAATCCCATAGTATTTTTGTCATTACATATGATCTACAATGCATGATGAAGGTGTGGGCTAAATTTTAGCTCAATCCGAGCTCAATCAAGCTCAGATCATGGCCCAAACATGGATGGATCTTCATTCCCACAGAGAATTATAGAGATGAATCTCTGGCCGTCCATCCGTGCATTTTGGATGGACTGTCGAGATTAAAACACGCAGCATCCCATGATTTATCCTTCTGATCCACGACTTTAATCTTAACCATCCTATCCTTAATTGGACGGCTCAGGAGAAAGCGCATAGCACTGCCGCTAACGCTGTGCTACGATGTGACAGGTTAAAAAGCTAATCCCTTCACGCCGTGTGGAAAGCGCATGCCGCGCAGCGGCCTACGTGGCACCGATGGGATTAAATAATTAATTAGGGTATTTACATATTCTAATTAATTATGGAAACTTCTAAAATTCATATCTAAACATAGAAAAATAAAAAAAATGTGAAATAAATTGCATTCGATAGACAATTAAATATAAAATATTCTAAAATTGATTTTTTAAAGAATTTTGAATAGTATTTTTCTCTAAATTTGGGTTTTATTAGGAATTTTATTTTGTTAATTACCCTTTAATTACTCCACTAATTAATCCTAAAATTTTTGTGCTTAAGTAGTAGGATGACTCCTACCTCCCCCAATTTTCTTGAGAATTATTAGTGGCTTAATTAGGGGAATTTCTAGTTCATTCCTTAATCATTCCCTTCAAGTAATTAAGCTTAATTAAGAGCATAATTAGTGGTTCATCCCTCTAATTGAGTCAATTAAGTTTTATTGAGTGAGTATGAGATTTAGAAAATAGTTTTGGGATACTTTCCTTGAGATACTCCCTAAACCCCATTTTTCCTTAATCTATCCTTAATTAAGAGTTAGCTCACTAATTACCCACTTAATTAATTTCATAAGATTCTTAAACTTTTCAGAACTCAATTAATCTATCTTGGGTAGATTCTTAGGTCTTCAAGAGCCTAAGTACATTAAGGAAATCAAAACTTAACTCACATGTGTGAGGGGGGTTATAAAATTACTTAAGTTAAAACTCCTTAGTTTAATTAATCATTAATCATAAGCCAAATGCATTAGGCCATTTTCTTACTAAGTGCATTGCTGATTTAAATTCCTTGTGTTGTTTTATGTCATCTCATTGGCTCATAATTATTTGGATAACTATGCTAAGGTGGTATAGGTAAGGGGTAATTAACATACTTAATTCATACCTTAACCTAAGTAACATTAAAAAAATATCTAATCACCTAAAAAATTAAACTAAAATAATAAACATATGTGAGAAAGGGTTAGACATAGTAAACTCAACTCACATTTCTCAAATTAAATTAAACATAAAACAAAATCAAACCTTCTTTAAAAATAATTTGATTTACTTTAAACTTTCTTATTTAATGAGATTATCTTTAGGAATTAATTAGGGTTAATGTGTTTACATGCTTTCATAACTTTTGTTAATTCCAAACATGCTAAATGTGTATGTCATATACACTTCATGCATTTTCAAAAAAAAAATCAAAATGAAAGAGAAATATTTTCTTTATGTCAAATTGCATGTTTTGGCTAAAGTAAAAATATGAAAGGCTATTATCATTATTAAACTCAAAACTATTTTCAAAATCTATAAATAAAATATCCAAAATTGAAAGTGTGCTACTTATGATTAGTTATGAGCTTGCATGTGGATATAAGTATGAATACATGCATAGTGTAGTCTCCCTTCTCTTTTCTTTTAGTATGGTTTTGATTAGGATTTGGCAAAGTCATTCCTATACTACTACTTAAGAAAGCCATCTACACTTGCACATATAAATTGCATAAACAAAATAAATCAATCAACTCAAGCTTTTTGCACCTTTCTTTTCTCTTCATTTCTTTTGTACACATGCTTGTATTTAAGAAAAGTGGTATATTAATTTGGAAAACCCCGGGGGTTGTGGGCTTTTAAGTAGCATTAAGTAGGTTTTATACCTTACACCCTTGGTTAACAATGGCGTCATACTCCCTTATGCCTTTCATACATACATGTGTGCATGTGAAAAATAGATAAGAAAATCTCTTTTCTAATTACTGAAAATCATGCATCATAAAGCATTCAAATTCTCTTAAGTAGCTCACTTAGCATTCATCATAAAGTGTGCCAAATATTCTCATTTGTATGTATAGATATGCTTAGGATGCATCCATATGCATGTTATACATGTTGGGAAAGAAATGAAGTGATGTGTGTTTTGTGAATTTAGTTCACTTTACTTAATCTTAAAATTCCTTTCTTTTTTAATATGTTTGTTTAGAGAAAATCTAAACTCAAGATTAATTTAAAAAATAATAAAATATTCACTAAACAAAACTAAACATGAATCCACTTTAGAAATTACTTAAGGTAGGGAAGGAAAGAGAAGTTCTCTTCTCTTTTTCCTCTCTTTAAAACTTAGTAATTAATTGTAGGATTCATTTAAAAAATACAAAAAAAATCAACCCAAATTAACTAAAAACTTAAATGAAATCACCCATCTAAGTTGAACATCTTCACACTTAGGAAATCTAAACCTTAAAGCCATAGCTAAGCATACTACACAAACCTCCTAAAGCACACTCATTAGACTAAGTCACCAGTTCTAGCTTTAAGTTAGGGTAGTGCATGGCTTGATGTTGGTTTTTTATTTTGTGATATATTATTTCTAGTCTGGATGTTAGGGTGAATATGTATAGAATGAATGGTAGGGTGATATTAGTCTAAACATTATCTTTTATAAGGGATTATGCTTAAGGGAGTAATAAATAAAAATATAAATGCTTTTGTTGTGTTGGTGCTTGTACCCCTAAGCATTATCCAATAGGCCAGGTGGACTTACTCACCCATGTGTAGGGTGCTAAGTCCAATATACATGCTTGGGATTTGTATGGTTTGTTTAGCTAATCTCTGTTTTACGGGTGTTAGTTAGATTTACTTTTTTTTCATGTATTTTTGCAATTAGGATTTTGGAATGATTGTTATGGGGATTAAGATGAGCATTGGTTATAAGGCCATGCCTTATATACCATGTTAAGCCTTTGGAGCATCCACCTTCCAACCATCCAAAAGACAGAACCAAAGAAGAAAGAAGAAAAGAAGAATGAAGAAATGAAGCTTGAAGACCGCCATAACAATGAATTCCTTGCTTAATTGTAAATTAATTCATTTGTAATCTGAGTAGTATAAGGGTAGAGCTCGGCTACCCAATTTATTTTTTGGGTTTGTACGATGGTGCCCGAATACAAATGACCTTTTATTCCTTTGTGTTAGCTTTATAAAATGATTGATGATTTGTTTAGCTTGTGCATTAAAATGAAATCCTTTTTTGAGTTTCTTCCTTGCTTGATGTATGTCCTAAATGTGGATTAGGATCCTAGGAAAAAATAAATCTTTCACTAAATTTAACAATTCAAATTTAAAATAAATAACTCATAACCTCACCTAAAGCTTAGGCTAAAAAGTCAAGATAAAAGAATTAGCAACCCCTTAGCTAGATGAGTATTTCTTTTATAACATCATGCACAAAAGCATCTTGTTTCACTCTTGATTGGAGGGCTTCCACCTTTGCCAAAAAACTTGGCTTGACCTTTGAGAGCCATGGTGGAAACACACCTCCTCCCTTCTCGCTGATTTTGGCCAATAATCTTACTTCTCATGCATTAAGCATATGAATCCTATAAGCCTGAGTCAAATGATTGTCCAAAAATGAAAATAACATGTAATATGATTTTCATTAGATTTAGGTCATTTAAAATATGCCCTTACGTGATCTAGTCTCTTATGGAGTAAGTTTAAGGACTTAGTCTCTTTCTAAATAAATAACAGCCAAGCTATCTTGCATAAAGCATATGACTTACCTACATAAATTTAAAATCATAAGAGGAGTTAGTTGGCAGCCACCCCCAGGCAGTTGTAAGTCCAAGCAGTCGGGTGGTTTGTCCTCTCTTGTGGAGGCAAACCAAATATCCATTGTCGCCTTAGATTTAGGTCATGCTTTTGACCCTCGCTAAAGCTCCCTAGATTTAGGTTTATAGTTGCTTCTCCCTTCTATGGGCCATAAGCATAAATTCTCACCTTAGGCATTTCCAAAACCATGTATTATGGAAATATAAACCCTAAACTTCTAATAAAATGTCAACTTAAATGAATAATTCAATTTCAAAAATGTAAAGCCCAACTATAGGATAGTTTGAGATATTCGCTAGGTTTTCTAGCATCGTGAGTATCTCTTATTTATCTTCCTTTGACTTCGATAATAACTCCCTCTCTTTGATCAATCCCATTTGATCTTTCAAAACAAACTAATCAATTGATAGTCCTACCTATTGAAATCTTTGGAGACGATGATCATTTACCTTAATTGATAGTATTCCTATGGGATCTCATTCCTTAAGATGTAATTAACTATGAGGGCTTGCCCCTGTAGGGAACTTAACGAACTCAATTTAAAATAAACCTTACTTTAATTTTTCGTATAAAGTAGGGGAAAAATCTTTGGTACACATGCTGGCCCATTATCCTTAGGAGTCCTTATTAAGGTGATTAGGTCCATTATAGGGTGGTACTTCTATCTTTCAAGATAGTACACCTCACCTCAATGTCATACCCGATCACCCTCAATAAGAATATATGCGGATCTACGTGGTTTCAAAAATGCATAAAAAAGATATGTATATTTCTATCTTCATTTTAACCCACATAGAAAGATGGAAGTATATATTTAATCTTTAGAAATTTCATATAAAATTTCACCAGAGTTCCAAATACCAATGAATAGGGAGTGACTTTAGTCGGTATCTTGTAGGTGGTTCGATATGCCCATAGTGCCTCTATTAGCTTAGTATGCCATTCTATCTTATTTTTAGTAAGGATCTTCTTGAGCAGCTGGACTAATGTCTTGTTGAAGGCCTCCACCAAACCATTTGCTCTTGGATTATATATTGAAGAGTATCGCTAATTAATTTTGTGTCGATCATCGAATCTATAAATCTTTATATTTTTAAAAGTTGTTCCATTGTCAGAAATTATTCAGAGTGGCACTCCAAATGTATAGACCACATTATGCGTGAAGATGTTGATCACTCGGTCAACAGTAACTTCTTTAAATGGGGTGGCTTCAACCCACTTAGAGAAATAGTTAGTCGCTGCTAGGATAAAGCGGTATCTAGCTGATGACGGTGGATCAATTGGCCCAATTACATATATACTCCAACATTCAAATGGTCAAGATACTATTGTTAGGTGTAGTGAATTTGGAGGTTGATGGATTATATTCCCATGTACTTGACATTCATGACACCACCTAGCATGATTGATACATTCTCTCACTATAGATAGCCAATAATAGCCTATTCTTTTGATCTTAACTGCCATCTTGGGACTTGACTGATATACACCACAAAGCCTTCAGGAACTTCAACAATCACTTTGCTAGCTTCATCTACATTTAGGCATCGTAATCGCATTTGTTCAAAGGATCTACGATATAAAGTATTATTGACAAAAGCATAGTGCACCATTCTTTTATTAATTTGAGTTGTCAATGATTTATTGTTTGGTAATTTTCCTTCTTTAAAGTAGTCGATGAAGGGTTGCCTCCAATCATGTTGCTCTTATACAATAAAAGCTTCACACTACTTTTCTGAGGCAATATCATTCTTAACTCTTCTAAGTATAAATCCTTGTTGATTTTGGGGAGTATGAGGAGCAACCTGGGTCACATCCTGCTGGGTTAAATTTGATAACCCCTCTACCTGTGGGGATTGATACTTTGCTGACTCTAGAACTCATCGAGTAATTATGCCAATCATGGCATAATCGCCATTCATACTTGCCATTTTCTTAGCTAATTTTGCTAAGCAAATGACTTTGATATTCTTAGATCAAGAGACTTGAGTTAGTGTGATATTTGGTATTTACTTCATAAGCTCAAAAACTCATTTGTGATAAAAATATAACTCAAGCTTGTTGATTTTATAGATGCCAAGTAATTGATTTATAATAAGCTGAGAATCGAAAAAAAATTAAGTGTTGAATACATATGAAAATAGCTTCTTCAAGACCTGCACAAATGCTTAATATTCAACCTCATTATTAGTTCTTGGCTCGGTCAATCCATATGATCATCTCATTATCACTCCTTCTGGTGTTATGAAGATGATGTCGATTCCTGCTCTTGCCCTTGAGAAATTCAGAGGTTGGACTTGTTTGATTGATGAGGCTCTATCAAAGTACATTTCCTAAATTTATGATTTTTCTCTTTCATGAATAAACATAATTTGTTCATCAGGAAAATCATCGTTAACAGAAGAGTCCACAGGGATGGGATGTGTAGTAAGAAAATTTGCTAAGACTTGTCCTTTCACTGCTTTCTGCGTGACACATGTGATATCAAATTGTAAAAGCAGTACTACCCATCTTTCCAAGCAACCTGTCAATGCTAGTCTTGTCATCAAGTACTTTAACATACCGATTCTTGAGATGAGGGTAATCTTGTGAGATGATATATGGCAGATTTTGAAGCAAAGATCAATGCTGCTGCTTCTTCGAGAAAATCTCATTCTGCTCTATCAACCTGATATAATAAGAGTATTCTCTTTGCTTTCTTCATGGTGTTGTGCCAATTGAGACTCTTAACATAGCATATATAGAATGTGGGGCATCCTAGGAGTAGGCACTGCAAGGATTGGTGGATTTAACAAGTAGCTTTTAATGCTATTGAAGTCTTCTTGGCACTCCTTGTCCCATTTGAATGGAACATCCTTCTTCATCAACCTTGCAAATAGTTGACAGCATCCTGATAGGTTTGATATAAATCGATGGATGAATGCAAGTCATCCTTGTAAAGAGCGAAGCTGACGCAAACTCTTCGGTGGAGGCATCTCCATAATTACCTTGATCTCAGTAGGATCGATTTCAATACCTCTATGATGTACAATGTTCTCAAGAAATTTTCCAGAGGATACTCCGAATGCACATTTTAGAGGATTCATCTTGAGATCATACTTTCTAATTCTCTCTAATATAATTCTTGAGACTTCAAAGTGATTTACATGATTTAAGCTTTTCACCACCAAATTGGTTACATAACATTACACTTTTCGAATCAACCTATCAAAAAATATGTCATGGCTCTTGGTATGTATCGAAAGCATTTTTTAAACCAAAAGGTATAACTATGTAGCAATATATGCCAGCAGGTGTTCTGAATGATGTATATCTTTCATCTTCAGGTGTCATCTTGATTTAATTATATCTCGACAATCCCTCCATAAAAGAAAACATGTCGTAGTTGGAAGTGTTGTCCACTAGTAGTTCTGATTTTGGAAGCGAAAAGTCATCTTTTGGGCACACCTTATTTAGGTACCAAAAATTAATGTAGAGATAGATTTGATCATTCTTCTTCCTAACTATGATAATGTTGGCTATCCAATCTGCATACTTCTCCTCCCAGATGAAGCATACTTTGATTAGTTTCTTAGTTTTTGTAATTACCTATTCTTCAATCTCCAATCTCATTCACCTAGGAGCTTGCTTAACAGGTGTTGCATCTGGTTTAATAGCTAGTTTATGAATTACTACATCAAGAGATAAGCCTAGAATTTTAGAATATGTCTAAGCAAAGTAACCCCTGAATTCACAAAGTAGCATTTTTAGCTCTTCAACTTTCTCATCATGCAGAAGGGCACTGATGAAAGTTGGACGGGGATCGTCTTCAGCTCCCAGGTTAATTTCTTTAAGTTCATCCATAGTAGCTATTTGTCCACCATCTTTGAGTTCTTCAGGTGCAGGCTTGGCTTCTACTTCTTCATCATTTTTAAGAAGAATTTCATGGGAATCATCTTCTTCGTTACTATTAGTCTCAATTTGAACTTCTATTATATTATAAGAGGCTCTATTTTGATGAGATTTGTGGATGAACCCAAGACCTTAAGTGATAAACTTATCACTTCTTCGTGATGCTTGAGGACTTCTTTTGCTCCACATCTTGTTAAAGATTTGAGTCCTATGTTTAATAGTTCCAATATAAATTCCAAGCTTATGCATCATTCTTCGCGATTTTTGTGGATAGTATATTGGTATTCTTGTTGGTACTATCTCATCATAATTTTCATGTTGAGCAGGTTGATCAAAATTGTGAGGTTGAGACTGATTTGTAGAATAGAGTTCCTGTTTTGCCACTCTTGCTCAACGGCAGCACATAAAATGTTATCAATTCTTTAATATTATGAACCTCTAGTAGAGTGATTTCTTTGAAGCACTGTTGAGGGATGGGTATAATTTTGAGTGAGTCATCTGACTCTGCCAAGTGAGCTATCTTCCTTGATGCAACTATCTGAACTTTATTTTCATAAGTAGATTCAAAATCATAGTATGAATCAGAATCACTTATTTCATACTCTGCCTTTCTTGAAAGCTTATAAGTTCCCTTGGTTTGACAGGAATATCTTCTTCTTCATCTATGTCACTTCCCAAATGAGGAACTAATTTTCTGATTTAAGTGCAGAATTAAGTGCTTTAGCGAGAGTTGGTATTGCCTTCTTTCTTCCTCTTTGCTTCTGCTCTTTCACTTTGTGAAATTATTTTTTAGTTCCTGGAGTGGATACTACTGCTTCATGAAGCTCTGTTGGCATAGGCTATTTGAGGATGAAGTACTTTGCATCTTTATAAATCTTTGCTTCATGGATGAAGAATGGCTATAGGTTAGTAAGAACTCTAAATTCTTCTCCTTCTTTAGGTACTTCATGCACTGATGTATAGTTGATGGGATCATGCCATACTCATGCAGCCATGATCAAGCCAAAAGAGCTCTAAATGATGTATCAACATCAATTATATGAAATTTAGCTTCTGTATATAAATCTGGAAACTTGAGTGGGAGAATAAATGAACCAGGATTTTCTATCCTTTTTCATTGAAACCATGTACCATCAACTTATCTCTCCCAAGATGTTGGATATCAGTGATAATCTCCTTAATACCTTTAGATTCATAAGATTGATAGAAGATCCTGGATCAATCAATATTCAGCTAATCGAGATACCATCACTCTCTCCAGTAACATATATGGGATAGTTGTGATCTGCCATTCCCAATATAAGATCTTCTTCAAAAAATATGATTACTAGGAGATCTTGAGTTTGCAATGCTTCAATCATGCATTTTTCCAGTAAAGTAAGCTTCATAACTCTCCGGATCTTTAAGAGCCTGTATTAAAGTTTCTTAAAGGTCTTTTTACATCATGAGAGCCTCATACACACTTAATTATGCAGGGATTTTTCTCTCATGTGATAGAATATTATAATCTATCTTCTCACTTGATTTAGGCTTTATTCTAGCATTTTTAGTAATAATATCTTTGTTGACTTCAATTTGTTTATCTTTGCCTTTATTTGCATTTCTCTTCTTTGATGAAGGTGGTAAGACTTTACCACTTCTCAACTGAACTTGAATAACTTTATCTTGCTCAGATTCTTTTGAAGAGATGGTTTCTTTAAATTCCCTTCTTATTTTAGAGGATTGGCCAAAAGGGCTAGACTCATTTTTTAACTTCATACATTTCATGTGTGATGACATCGATGAGTCTGACTCTTCTCCATTGAGAAAACATAGATCTCCATCTGAACTATTATTGTCTTGTTGAGTCATAAAACAAAATTCATATGTTAACTCCTTAGGCTCTTTTTTGCTTTCCTGATAAGAATATTGACGGGTTGGTCGAGTCTGTATGACTACCCCTATTATTTTGGAGTAACTGATGCTGAAGAACATCTGACATCATGTAGATGATTTGACATGTCTTTGCTGGACAAGATTCACCATTATCTTTTTCATCTGATTCATCAATATGAAGTTTAGGCATAAAGTCTGCAAGCCTAAATCATTATCTTGTCAGCTAGTAATACTCTTCTAAATTGTTAATGATCTTTTGAGTCGTAGTTCTCTTCTTGATCTTCTTTTTCTTAGCCAGCTTCTTTGATTTATGAGGCCTGCATTTAGTAGACTGTTCCTCCTGCTGTGATGAAGTAGTCTTATCAGAATACTGCTGAGAAACTCAAATACATGGTTTAGGCATCTCTCTTAAGTCCAATACAGGTTCAAGTGATGATTTTCACTTAACACTTGGGACACCCTTCAGCTGCTTTGGCATTTTACAGTCTTTTTAGAGACTACTATTTTCCATTCTTTAGTCTGAACTGATTTCTCCTTCTTTTTATCTTCACTGGATGATACCAACAAGGACGTAATCATCTTTGTAAACTCTCTTTTAGGGTTAACTACATTGCTATCGGATAGTGTAAATTTACCTCACTGATACTTCCTTTCTAGCAAATATTTTAAAACATAACAATCTTCAATAGGGTGACTGATCATTCTATAATAGTGACAGTAATTTGGATTACAGACTTGATCAACTTCTTCAAGCCTTTTTATTTATGGTAATTGTAGACCAGCTTTGACTGCTTGCTGAAATAATTTGACCACACTGCCCCTTCTAAAGGAATGATCTTTGTTCATCTTTTCCTTAAGAGATCATCGCATTCGCTCATCATCTCTTGTTGCTTATTTTGGATGCTCTCCACCACTTGGAAAAGTCTGAGGTTTATCATTGCCTCCTAATACCAATTTTGGTTATGGATTAGAATAGATAGACTTCTTTCCCTTATCATCATTGTACATCGATTATTTTCCTTTATCCAAATTATATATCATTTCTCCATTAGAGCTATAGAAAGAAGCATGAATTTCATTTCTTCTTGAGTATGAAGGTTTGTTTATCTTACTTTATCTATATAGACTTTAGAATTAGGGCTATTCAGCTTTCCAAATTTAGCCACCCTATCGAGCAAGCCCTGGAATATTGCAATTGATGCCATGCATAGAAATGGTATCATTTTATCATCCATATTTCCCATTAGCAATTTGATCACATGTTCTTCTTCCAATTATTGCTCGTAATGTATACTTAAGTTGTGCCAATGACATGAATTTTGTCAATGACTCATCTTTCCTCCTTTTTAGTAAGGCAAGGTTAGAAATTATGATTTTCTCAATTGCACCGGTGAACCTCTTCACAAATATAATCTCTAATTCAACAAAGGTTTTAACTGAATCGTTCAGTAATTTTTCATACCATTTGAAAATAGCTAAGGTTAGGCTACTGAAGAACTGACAGAAAAGTAATGCATTGTTCCCTCCCGTGTTACTACAAGTAGCCTTAAATTAGGCTAGATGTTGCTTTGGATTACCAAGCCCACTGAAAGTATTAAATTTTGGCACTGAGTAACCTTTTCGGTATGCCACTTGATCATATTCAGTTGGAAAAGGATGACCCTTACCACCTTTTCAGCCTACTCTGAGGCTATGAATGCCTTTATCTTTTCATTGATTATTATTTCTAGCTGAGCAGCTGTTACCATTCTAAGTGTGTTAGCCAGATTTTGAATTACCTGGTGAAGAGGTAGTTGGTTAACTTCGTTCATCGCTTCATGTGTAGCATGTACTATAGGAGCTTGAGGTACCAAAGTGACTGGTGTTATAGAGGTTACATTATTAGCTACCTGTTGATTAGCAGACAAGACAGGTGTTGCATTTGATGTGATATTCTTTTGTAGCATCTCCATCATGATGTTCATTTGTACCATAATATCATTCATCTTGGTACTAAGCTGTACAACTTCTTTGCCTTTGACTTCCATTTGATGCTATATTTCTCTTTTCTCTCTAGCTAGCACCATGACATCAATCAATACAGGCTCTTCTTCTTTCTCTATTCCCTGTTATTGTTCTACTCCTTATTCATCTTCAGGGGAAGAGCTTGACTTTCCTTCTCCTTATGCAGTAACAGGGATAGTTGTTGCTTGGGCTGATCGATGACGCTGATTATAAAAGCATGTACTGATGTATAACATCATGAGGATCCAAAAATTAGAGCTCAAGGTCCATTTACAAGATCTCAAGCTAAAGCCCAAGAAAATTCAAGAAAGAAGCAGGCTTAGCCCATTAGCCTGCTAAGGCCCATTTTATGATTTCATCTTTTTTATTTATGTAATTTTAATTTTTTTCTAGAAACTCCATGTTTGAAATTTTGCATTTAAAAAATCAAAGCATGATATGTGAGGTGGTTAAATCCACATAAAATAATAGCATGTGAAATGGGTGGATAGTATAAATTAATGAGGCAATTTAATGCTTCACATTAATGTGGCCACCAACCTTTCCCTCCATATTTTGAATTCTTTTCTTTTGAAAGATGCTTGTAATGGCTATAAATAGCCCCTCTTACTAGAATGAAAGAGATCTTTTTAGTAATTACAAATTATTGAGTTATTCTTGTGATTTGAGAGCTTGGTGGCCAAATCTTGACAATCCTTGGTGGGAGCGCTAGTTATCCAACATATCTTCTTCCCTCACCTCCAATACCCACATTCTCTCAATTTCATCAAAAGAAAGAATGCCCACCTCCATCAAATTTGGTATCAGAGTGAAGCCTGGAAGGAGAAAATTTGGTCAAAAGTTTGCTTCAATAAAGGGAGCATCTCAAGTGTTGGACTTGTGTTCAAACTTGTGAGTTTTTCTTGGACTTGTGAGGTTAATTAATTTTCTTTTATATGATAGTTTAAATACATATTAGTAGCTTGGAAAGATATACATTACTTGCAAGTTTATGATGATAGAATAAAATTTTAATTAGTAAGCTCCATTATATATTAGCCATTTTCTAATTGTGTAAACTTGTGCACCCCCTCTCCCCCTCCAAAAAAAAAAGAAAAAAAATAAGAGAACACCTTAGTGAGGTAGTTCTTCACCTAAAACAACCTAGCCATTAGTGCACATCAAAATCTAATTTCTTGCTTTATTATCTTTGTTATTATTTATGATTAATTTTAGAAGTTTCTTTGATTAACTTATGATAACTTATTTTCTTATGAAAAGAAAAATAGGCTTGATAAATTTAAGCATTTCTTTTCATTACATTAAATAAAATAAAAAAATATGCATGCATAATAATATAAGTGTGTTAAACCTAATGATTTTGGAAGCTAAATAGAACTTTGTCAAAAAGACCTAAACTGTCTAAGGAGAGCTTGGGATTTTAGTGGCATTGTACCCCCCTCCTCAGCTGGAAGTTCTCTTAGCCTAAAATTTCACTTTGATTGCACAATTATATTATACTTGTTTTTTTTTATTTTATTTTTTTTTCATTTTTTTCATTGATCTCTTTTCATATATCTTTTTTCCTTAAAAAAAATTCTAATGGCACCAAAATTTATCTCTCAAGATCAAGTTGAAAATTTGACTAAATCCGCCTTAGATCTTAGGATCCAAGACAATGAATTAAAATCTCAATAAATATTAGAAGAAAGTAAGAATCAAATGCAAGAACTTAAACAACAAATGCAAACTCTTATAGCGCATCTACAAAATAATAGAGTTCCAACTCCTCCTCCAATATCTACTCAAACTGTGCCAATAGGGATAGATGAAGAAGATTCATATCCAAACCATAGAGGAAATCAACCACTTAGAAGAGCATCAATTGATAGAAATGGTGGAAGGGGACAAAATTATTTTAAGACTATAGAAGACTCTAATGATCCATCTCGAAGAGTTAAAGTAGAATCCCCAACTTATGATGGTATACATGACCCAAATAAATTTCTCGATTGGTTAGTTCAAATGGATGACTTCTTTGATTGGTATAAAATGGATGATTACCAAAGGGTTACTTTTGCTAAAATGAAATTGATAGGGCATACTAAATTTATTGGACAAATACTTTAGTTAAAGAACAAAGATTAGGAAGGAGAAACCTTACTTAGATAGAAATGAAAGAAATGTTAAGAGCAAAGTACTATCCTAGGCATCATGATAAGGAGCTACATAGTCAATTATTAACTTTGAGACAAGGTAATTATCTTGTAACTAAATACTTGAATACTTTTGAAGATCTAATTTTAGAAACAGGCGATAATGATTAGCAATTAGACAATAAATTTGTTATTGGACTTAGGACTGACATTAGAAATGAAGTTAAATTATTTGACCCACAATCTTTAGAGGAAGCATTTAATTATGCATTATTGGTTGAACAACAAAAGAAATCCTCTCTCTAAAACTAAAAGTCAAGTACCTTCCATTTCATCCCATAGATCTATCATAGCCATCTAAATGGCCCATCCCTTTGCCTAAAACTTCAATTGAAGGAAGCTCTAAGAACATTAAGGAAGTAATATGTTTTAAATGTCATAAAAAGGGTCATATGCAAAATCAATGTAAAGCTCAAATCTTATTTTTAGAAGAATTTGAAAATCCAATAGATGATAATCTAGAAGAAGTTTATGATGACACCCCATTATCTGATGAAGAATTGGAATTAACTGATGAGCCTCATGTTAATGTGATGAGAAGTCTTAAAAATGAGGCAGAAGATTGGAGGAGAAAGAACATTTTTAGCATGTATGTTTTATGTAATGAAAAGAGATGTATGTTAGTTATAGATGGAGGGAGTGCTATGAATGTCATTTCAACACACACCTTAACTCGAAACCTAAAATCAACCTCACCTCAACCATTTCATGTTAGTTGGGTAAATCATACATCTCTTCCCATCACCAATCGGTGTTTAGTTCCTATTAAAATAAAAAGCTATGAGGATCAAATTTGGTGTGATGTTCTCCATATGGACATTACTCATATTCTCTTAGGACAACCTTGGCTATATGATATGAATGTTATTCACTATGGTAGGAAAAATACTTATATTTTAAAACATAATAATAAGACTATTAAACTCCTACCAATAAAGCCAGTAGAAAAAATACCCTCCATAACACCACACAAAATAACTTTTGACTTGCAACCTAAGCCTTTATTGAAGAAAAATGCCAAACTTCAATTAATTATCATAAAAAATCCCACTATTAAGCCTAATACTATCATCTCTGATTCTTACTTTAAAACACCTACTCTTCCTCCTTTGACCCCAAAGATAGAAATAATAGGTTTTGGAGCTTTACGAAAAGAATTTTTGATCCATTTCTTCTTCACATATTACATGTAAAAGAAGTCATATCAGACCCTAATGAGACTCACATACCTACTGTGGTCTCTTCTCTTCTTTTTGATTTTAACCATATTGCACCCGATGAGCTTTCTAATGAGTTACCTCCTCTAAGAGACATTCAACATGCTATTGAGTTCTTACCCGGTTCTCAACTTTCTAATCTTCCACATTATAGGATGAACCCTACCGAGCATGTTGAGATTAAAAGACAAGTTGAGTAATTATTAAGAAAAGGGTTTTTATTCAAAAGAGTTTTAGCCTCAGCCTCGATTATTAACTCCAAAGAAAGAAACATGGAAATGTTTGATAATAGCAATAAATAAAATTACTATCAAATATAGGTTTCCTATTCCCCGATTAGATGATATGTTAGATTTAATCTCAGGAGCAAATTTCTTTTCAAAGATTGATCTAGAAAGTGGACATCATCAAATTCGGATTAGATTAGAGATGAGTGGAAGATGGCTTTTAAGACCCCTGATGGACTTTATGAATGGCTTGTCATGCCCTTTGGACTTTCAAATGCTCCTAACATTATGAGACTAATGAATACTATTCTTAAACCATATATAGGTAGATTTTTGGTGGTGTATTTTGATGATATTCTGATTTTTTGTCCAAGTGAAAATGAACATCTACAACACCTACAAAAAGTCTTTGAACTACTTAGACAAGAGAAATTATATATTAATTTAAAAAAGTGTTTCTTTTTGCAAGCTGAGGTAATCTTTTAAGGCTTTATTATATCCACTTTTAGACTAAAACTTGATCCTTCTAAAGTGAAAGCAATCTTAGATTGGCCATCACCTAAAAGTTTTACTGAAGTTAGAAGCTTCCATGGTTTAACCACTTTTTATCAAAGATTTATTAAGAATTTTCATACCATTGTTGCTCCGATAACTGATATACTAAAATTAGATAAATTTTGTAGGACTTCTAATGCAAAAAAGGTCGTAGAGCAAATTAAAGTTCTTATCACTTATGCACCAATCCTTAGGCTTCCTGATTTTTCTAAAGCCTTTGAAGTGACATGTGATGCTTCAGGTATTGGGATAGGTGGAATTTTAAGGCAAGAGAATCATTCTATTGCATTCTTTAGTGAAAAGTTAAATGAAACTAAACAATGATATTCCACGTATGATAGAGAGTTTTATGCTGTAATTCAATCCTTAAGGCATTGGCGACACTATCTCTTACATAGAGAATTTATACTTAATTCTGATCATCATGCCTTAAAATTCATTAATAGTCAATGAAAATTAAGTCATAGGCATGCAAAATGGGTTGAACTTTTACAAGACTACTCTTTTGTTCTAAAGCATAAGCCTGGAATTGAGAATAAGCCTACTGATGCTTTATCCAAGGTAAACCTAATGATTTCCTCTTTAGAATTGAAAATCCCAGGATTTGATAGAATTAAAGATGATTATATTATATACCCTGACTTTCACCTAATTTATCATGAACACCTAGATAAACTAATAACTTTACAAGGGACATTCTTGATAACAAATGAATATTTATATAAAGAAAAACAATTATGCATTTCTCGATCTTCTCTTAAAGAATTTCTTATCACTGAGCTACATGCTGGGGGTGTAGTTGGTCATTTTGGAAAGGATAAGACCATATATTTATTAGAAAAAAAATTTTATTGTCCTTCATTAAAACGAGATGTTCAAAAATTAGTGGCTCAATGTTTAATTTGTAAATAGGCTAAAATTATCAAATAAAGGTCTGGATAATACACTTTTACCGTTCTTATAGGCCTTGGGAAGACCTATCAATGGATTTTATTCTAGGATTACCTAGGACAGCTTGAGGATATGATAGTATTTTTGTTGTAGTGGATATGTTCTCAAAAATGGCTCATTTCTTACCTTGCTCAAAAATAAACAATGCTTCTTATATAGACAAATTATTTTTTAAGAAAATAGTGTGACTCCATGGTCTCCCTTTAACTATTATTTATGACAGAGATGTTAAGTTTGTCTCATATTTTTGAAAAACATTATGGAAATTATTAGGTACCAAATTAAAAATTTTTTTGCCTTTCACCCACAAACTGATGGACAAACAGAAGTAGTTAATTGTACTTTAAGAAATTTGCTTAGATATTTAGTAGGTAAAAGTTTAGGAAATTGGGATTTACATTTACTAACCTCTGGATTTTTCTATAATAGTACTATATCTAGAACTACAAAAAAATTATCATTTGAGATAGTCTATGGTCAAAACCCACGACGACCAATAGATGTAGCAAACCTACCATCTTATGTATTTTCTGATGGAGCATTCTCATTTGCTAAAGATTTTCAAAGCCTCCATGAAGATATAAGAAAAAAATTACTATAAGTAATGATAAATATGCTTCTAAGGCAAATCATAATCATTCAACAAAAGAATATAAAGAAGGTGATTATGTATTAATTTGCATTCGGCCTGAGCGTTATCAAACTACTAGATATAAGAAATTACATGCACAAGCTTGTGGTCCATTTAAAATTCTCAAGAAAATTGGAACTAATGCTTATCACCTTGATTTGCTTGTTGATATGCTCATTCATCCATTTATAAATATTGAAGATATTCTATCAGATGAAGGAATTAGAAACCTCCACTTGTTCAATCTAACTCTTTACCAGGAGATATAGCACCGTACTTACAAAAGCCCTCTTCCTTTGAAGTTGACTATATTATCACCGATGAAGCACCCATTAATCTAGCTTCTGAACATCATTTTCAAGTTTGTTAGAAGAATAAACTACCAGCTGAAGACACATGGTTGACCCGTACTGATTTGGAGACTTTAGCCCCACAATTAGTAGAAGATTTCTTAGATTTCAACTCTACAGAGTAGAGTTCAATTGAGCCTAGGTGAGTTGATGTAGAAAATTATGATGATCCAAAAATTAGAGCTCAAGGTTCATTTACAAGATCTTAAGCTAAAGCCCAAGAAAATTCAAGAAAGAAGAAGGTTTAGCCCATTAGCTTGCTAAGGCCCATTTTATGATTTCATCTTTTTTATTTATGTAATTTTAATTTTCTTCTCGAAACTCCATTTTTGAAAATTTTTATTTAAAAATTCAAAGCATGACATGTGAGGTGGTTGAATCCACATAAAATAATAGCATGTGAAATGGGTGGATGACATAAAATAATGAGGTAATTTAATGCTTCATATTAATGTGGCCACCCATCTTTCCCTCCATGTTTTGAATTCTTTTCTTTTGAAAGATGCTTGTAATGGCTATAAATAGCCTCTCTTACTATAATGAAAGAGATCTTTTTTGACAATTACAAATTATTGAGTTATTCTTGTGGTTTGAGAGCTTGGTGGCCAAACATTGGCAATCCTTGGTGGGAGTGCTAGTTATCTAACATATTTTCTTCCCTCACCTCCAATACCCACGTTCTCTTAATCTCATCAAAAGAAAGAATGCCCACCTCCATCATGTACTAGGCTAACATTTCCTAGTTCAACCATATAGATAGCTTCAACACCTATGATCTCTTTTACTTTGATCCTCTTCTTCTTCATCTTTAGTAGAGATTGAAAATCCATCTTCTACTTGCTTCTGTGAAGACTCTCCTTCATAAACGTCGAATTCAGGTTCAGGTTCCCTGGGTTCATGTTGCTGTTGATGGTGCTGAGTGAAGAGTTCATCTATATCTTTAACCATATAGACAACTTCTACTTCCATAGTGTCCTCTTCATCACCTTCTTTTTGCACATGAATTTTTGATCGATGTTTCTAGTGGATCTCTAATTCAATGTGCGGAACAAACACTTCTTCTATTAAAGGATTGCGATCAAAGTCAACTTTCTCTTATGAGGATGAATCTGATCTATAATGGGATCCCCAGAGATTCTAGGTGACCATATCTTTTAGTGATACTCCTTCTTTTAGGTATCCACTTCTGATGAGTTATTTTTGAGATAGATTTTTGAGTATATGTATCAAATGTCACACCTCTTCCATTCTTCAGGATTTCATTACTGGGCCTTGGCCTCCATATCCGCTTATCCTTTTATAGGGATCTTTTGGTAGTGGATTCTTAGACATGCAGTCCAAGTGTCACACTCTGATGCTCACCATGCGAAGCATACTTGGCTCGATGACTGGTTACTAGAAGATATGGCAACCTCCTTGGTGGAGCTTTAGTATTTTCAATCACCACAGGTCTCTGAAATCTTTTTTTCATTAAGCCTCTGTCCTTGGCTACTTTAAGAACTTTATGTATTCTAGCAGATAGTGTTTCAGGCTATCTCCTCTACGATGGTGGAGCTTAATATGGTTGGTTCTAGAAGAACTGCCTTATTTTACTAGCAGAGCTATTCCTTTTTACCCACATCAGATTGTCAAAGTTATTGTGAGTAGGAATACTCGCTTATGGTGGCGGTATTGTTTCTTCATTAAGTCATTTGAAAGGGATCTGCTGAACCCTCAGCTCAGCATTTCTTCTTCTTCTCTGCCTTCAGGTTAATTTGCTTCCCAATGAGGAAGCTTCATGATCATGCTTTTCAGGTACAAAAAGGTTCAATCGAAGCAGTTGTATCACGGGAAATTAAAGACACAGTTTGCCCATTGACGGTTCTTTTCATCACAGGGGCTTTAGATTGGCCTAGCCTTTTAAAAACTAAAGTTCTAGGTTGGGAGAACTCCTTGACAGCAGTTGGCTGTTGAACTGGTTGGCAAGCATTGTTGATAGGAGCTTTAGTAACTTGAGGCCTTCCAGCATGGCCTTGGACGAATGTACCATGGGTGGGTACTTCAGGAGTTGCAGCTACGATAGCCAGGAAATTCAAGCTACCAAATTGAATGGTAGCCTCAACATCTCCTGTGTTGTGACGGCATTGGCTAGGCAGATGTTCACACCAGGCCCAAGTTGGATAGTGAAAGGAGTTCTCTGTAGATCCATTTATGCAAAAGTGAAAGAAGAGGATTAGTAATTAATAATTATTATTTCACCCCATACTTTTAAAATACAGAGGTACTACAGAACAAAAAATAGTGTAATAAAAATATACTTTACAAAATAATTCATTCAATATAGAGCTTTATGCATTGGTAATTTAAATTTACTACAAATTTAAATGACCATTTTATGTTTTAAATTTTAAATATTTTATTACTACTATAGCACATATATGACTAGCCAAAGATAGAAAGAGAATTATATCCCCAGCGGAGCCGCCATAAATTTGTGGGCTCCAAAAATTCTCCATCGATCTCTCGACAATAATTGAATTGGAGAGAGTATGATTTTAAAGTGTCGGTGAAATTTTTAGAAGGTAGATAGAATATTATATAAGACACTACCAGAGATTTTGCCCTCATTTGATGAGGACTTTTAGATCTGGTTCCAGGTTTCCTATAGGTGCAAGCCCCTATAATTACCCTCCCAAGAAGAGAGAGAACTTTCGACAAGGCTGGTCATTAGTCGCTTAATGTGTAGATAAGTATAGTATATGGAGTTTCAAAATTTAGATTATGAAATTCATTATTTGCCTTAAATCGGTTGGGAATGATGATGTGCCCATCTAGATCTCATGGTTCGCCATCCCACCCATCATGTCTCCTACTTAGTCAGAGGAGGTAATTGACTCAACCTAATTGAACGATCCTTATCAAGAACACACAAGTCATCCAAGATTATGTACCGTGAGATAGCTTAAGTCTACCTAGCTAGGGTTGTTTGCCTACCAAGAATATCCTATGATTCATAACTCAAAGGGTGAGCCAGGGGAGCCATTGAGCATACCGCTGGTGGGTGATCGAATATAATGGAGCTTAACCGCCGCCGATGAGAGGACTCCAGAACCATCATCTATGGAGCAGTTATGACAGGACACGCCACATCCTGCAAGATTGATTGAGAGTGAACATAGCATAACACTTGATTTGACATCAGCTTCTTTGTGAGCTAGAGTTTTCTTAATTTGTCACCCCCGATAAACAATTGTGAAAGGTGGATTGATTGAGTTTTTCTTTAAGCTTTTAATGATTGAGTTTCATTTAAATAGTTTTACATTGCTACTTAATTTAAGTTAATTTGATTGAAAATTAGAGAAAATATTTTGATGGAAGTATCCCCTCCGGTTGAAATCACCATTCAACATAGCCATCATCCGAGTAGTTAATTGATTGACTCAATATACTTGAACTTTATCGTCGACTTATTTAAATTTCTTGAGGATCGATCTATTGTCATATGAGAGTTAGCTTCACGATATTTCAATAAGTTGAAATTCTTATAATAGATTTTAGGTTTTGTTTTAACTGAAGATAAATTAGGAAGCAAGCCGTGCAGCATCCTCAGACACTTGAATCTAAACATTCAACATAGTGTCAGGCCCATGCGGGTGTTTAACAAGTCAGATAATTTTATGTTTGAACTATGAGATTAATTTTGTCTTTAGTTAATCTCAACTTAGTCTGCGCAGCCTTTCAGACATTAAAATTTGCACTTTAAATCTCTATATCCGAGCACATGCAGAAGTTTTATAACTTAAATAATTTCATCTAATTATTGAAATCATTGATTTTTAAAATCATAATTAGAATGAATTTTCTTAATTTTTGGATTGAAGGAAAGTTCATTCATTCGTGTAGCATTTAATTTAGTGTCACCTTCTATCTTCTTATACAAAGAATTGCAAATCTGGTGGCATTTTGATTTAGATTATAATTAAAATATTTACTTGTTGAATTTTTCAATTCTCCAAGTTTTTAAATTTGTTTGTGAGCACGTTCGAATTCTTTCATATTTTAGAATTTATCTTCCAATTAGTTTGAAACAAACTATTAACAACTCTTGTATGAATCTTTCAATTATTCATTAAGGAGCTTTAACTATGCTTGCCAACATGCTATTTCACTTCTTCATAGCTCTCTCCTAAATTTCATTTGACTTCCTCCTTTTTATTATATATATAAGCATAACACTCAACAATTTCTTATGATTTAGTTTTGTATTGAGATTCAAATTCAAGTAAACTTGAAATATAGCATTCATGACTATGAGCAAGCCAACAAGTTATGCTTTTGAGTAAGCTATCAAATAATATTCTTGTACTTATGAGAACAATCCAGTCTTTATATAAAAGAGATCAAACCTGATTTGACTTTATTTTAAATTCCACATTAAGTTTTATGCTTATTTAAAAGTTAAACTTCAAACTTATTATAAGTCTTTATGAGCTTAGCATTTGACTCCCCTAATTTCAATCAATGTTTGTATAATTTTGAAAAGTTTACAAGAGAAGAAAACTCACTTTACAACTTCAATTTAAGCCATAGAGAATTACAATTTAAAGCTTGTGAGTTTAATATTAGCCTCCCCAAGTTCCAATTAAAGCTTATTTAATTTTGAGGAATTTACAAGGAAAGAGAACTCACTTTATTAAGAAGTTAATTTTAAATAAGAATGGGTTCCTCATTACTTTCTCAAATCCCTCTAAATAAGGCTAAGAGAGAGCACTTGTTTGAGTTTAGAGTACTTAAGAAAAAAGGGGAAGGATTTTAGTTCGCACTTCAACTTGCTTAAATAAGTTTTATAAGTGATTTCCTCTTTTTTTTTGGTTTGATGTTCATTTTAACATTTATCATGTATTTTCTTATTTAGTTGAAGCTTAAACGATTTCAGTTTGAATTTGTTTAAGTCAATTCAGTTAAAATTTTGCCAATATCCCCGCAGCGATCGAGTATTGGCTTTCTCATTAAACCCCAATGGCGTGAGTGGTGTCTCTGACACCACAACTATCTTCACACTCGCCACATGGGCATTAACGTCTTGAAACGCATTGGTGTGTCCAAACATAGGGATTAGAAAAAAATAATATCGACAAAATTTGAAATTTCGACTGAGCGATCTAACAATTTATTTGGCTGCACGCTCTATCATATTGAGTGTTTCTTGACAAAGCCGCATCTTACCCCTATGGGGCATTAGCGGTGTCTTGAAACCTATTCAATGTCAAACAAATTTTCAATATTCAGACCCTTTGACAAAGCAATCATTTCAAATGCATTCAAAGCTGCTGGTTGTTCTTGCTTCTCCACCACTTGTGAATCATTGAAAGCTACATCGATATCATCCAAATTTGTTTCATACTTTTCATCAAAAATAGGAGGTTTGTACCCTTTCTGAACCATTCATCCTTCAAGATTCTGGGGATGGTTATCTGCGTCATAGGATTAGGATCCAGAATTCTCGAAATCAGCCTTTTGGCACCATAATAAAGCCAAGAAGGGAATGTGAAGTCGCCACTTCCTATCTTTTTGTACAAATTCATGATATTATCATCATCAAAAGGCAAGTATCCTATAAGTAATACAAACAATATAACCCCACAAGACTACAAATCTGTTGAATCCCCATCATAGCCTCTATCATTAAGAACCTCAGGAGCTACATAATGGAGTTCCACATGTGGTGTGAAGCAAGCCATCATCCCTGATTTGCTGAGAAAGTGCACTTAAACTAAAATCAAAAACTTTGAGGTTTCCATATGCATCAAGTAGCAGATTTTCAAGCTGTAAGTCCCTATAAAATACACCTTTGCCATGACAAAAATCAATAGCATTAATTAATTGCTGGAAATATCAACGCACCTCATCTTCAAATTGAGTTTTAAATATGTGAACATAGGATATGCTTTCAAGATCATGCTTGGAAAAATCTTCTGGGTAACTGCCTGCAGTTTGATCTGCATCTAATTCTTCTTTAATCACTGAATGTAGTTGCATGTCAAGAGTCGAAGCTGAAACCTTATTAAGATGTTCAAAAATGAGATCATGCCTCTTCTGCATATCAAGTGCCCCACATTGTTGTCCCATGAATAGAATGAAATTAGCGATAAAGCGATCAGAATTCCGATCATTGGTGGAGAGACCTGCAGCTTCAATGACGGAAAGAATAATCTACACCTTATGTAGTTTGTGAAGGTCCTCCATTCTTTTCCATCGTGAACTCTTTGAGCAGCAAGGTTCCTTGCTTGTTTCTATTTGGGAGAGGGAAGTGGAAAATCGGAGAAGAAGAGAGGGCCTTTTTTTCGGTTTGGAGTGAGGAGGAGAAAAATGGGAGAGAGAGCTTCCTTGAGGTTTGGAGAAGGAAGAAAAGGGATTGCGAGCATCACCTTTGGTTTTGGAGAGGAAGAGCTGAAAACTGAAAAGAGAGGAAAATCCCTCTTTGCGTGCAGTTGAAGAGAGGAGGAGAAGAAAGGGGGAGGAAGAACCTTGCTCTTTTTCGGCTTTTTTGGAGAAGGAGGAGTTTCGGATTGGAGAAGGGGAAGTAAAGAAAAAAAAAAAAAGGGCTCTTGACATTTTTTCTGGAGAAAAGAGGAAAAATGAGAGGGACCTTGCGGTTTGGAAGAAGGGGGAACTGTTAGAGCCTTCGTGCAATTTTACTCCTTTCGAACGACGGTTAAGAGCTGAAAGAAGGAAGTCATGCGTGAGGGGGAGCTCGCGTGCGGTTTGGACGTTCTGCCAAAGAGAGAGATCCAAATGGGTTAAGTGCTCAGGTTGCGTGGAATAGGGCTGATTTACATGAGTTAAGTGGGATTTAGGGCTAAGATTAGATTTAGGTATTCTGAAATTGATTTTTAAATTAGTTAATTGACTTTTATGTGAATGTTACACCAACATGATTAAATAATCAAAATAAATATCAATTTAAGATTATTCCAATATTTTGAATGCAACGACGTAGTCTATTTCATAATCGGAGGCCGTTTGGTTCGAGTCGGCATCAAATTGAGTTAATTTTAGCTCAAAATGCACGTCATCGCTTTCAACCACTTGATTTTCACGCAGACTTGTCTGAATTGAGTATGAATAGTCTTACTTAATAGATTTTTATGTTTTGAAGCTAATGACATATTTAATTTTATGAACGGAGATCATTTGGTTTGAGTCGGTGCCTCCTAACTTTGATATGCGTGCAGGCACTTTGATGACTCGATCACTTGATTGGTTGATCATCAAGTTGTGCAATATTTACAGTCTAACCAATTTCAATATTTTGAACATGATGGCAAAGTCTGTTCATCAATCGGAGGTCATTTGAGTTGATTTTGGTGACATCCTCAGATTTCACCGACAGACCGTCACTTCCAATCATTCGACATTTGCACAAACTAGTCTGAATCGAGCACAGATAGCCTCATTTGATATTTTTTGATGTTTTGAAGCTAATGACGGCAGCCTTCAATACGCTGTCGAATAACAATTTTTTTGATTATGCAATTTTTTTATATTTTGACCGGGCTTTCAACATTCTCAATGCGAATACAAAATTCGCTCGGTTGATCGGAGGTTGTTTTACAATTTTAGGTGATGTCAAGGCATTTTGAGCCCCATTTCATTAATCTATCACTTTGAAGTTCAATTAGACTGATCCGACTTATGACATATATGTGGAGGTCAACACCACAATAGCCTGAGATGATGGAACAATGGGATGTTGATCGGGTGCATTATCAATTCCCCAACCATATGCTTTTAAGTATAAGAAAAATGATAAATTTCATTAAATTTAAATTTAATATGTTGTTACTATATGCTAAGCAATTAGCGACTTAATGACTAACCTTAATTGAAAGTTCTCTCTCATCATTATAGGGAGGGGTAATTAAATATAAGTGCTTGTGCCTATAAGAAACCTAAAACTAGATCTAAAGTCCTCACCAAATGAAGGAAAAATCTATGGGTAAATTCGATCTTTTGTTTTCTACAAACAATCATCTATTTTTTTGAAAAATTGATCAACGTAAATCCATACTCTCGTCCATCGAGAAGCCGAGGGAAAATTTTGATGCTCGCACACCACTGTCTAAGAATGATCTTTAAAATGTCCTTTGTGATGAACACAATGACCTAGCTACAAAAGAATCATCTTAGTAGTATGATATAGCATACCCTTGTGATAAGAAAGAAGTGGTTTAAAGAAAGCAACATATGAGGTTGGAAAAGACTTTCCATCAGTTTATAGAGAAAGAAGAAAATAAATGGTGAGCCATTAAGTTGGTTTACTCTTTAATAAAATGTTGACTATGACCATTATGAAAGTGAGATAAAAGGAAGTAAAGAGAAGCTAGAATAGATATTAAAGGTGAAATGATCTAGATGAACTTGACTTAGGGCTAAATTATAACTTGATAGTAGGCTTGAATTCAAGCTTGAGCATATATCATAAGAGCAACATCAAGTTCGAGCTTAACTCATGAGTTCGAGCCAAAATCATAGCTCTTAGAGAAATATCAACTGGATGCCATGACTCTTGATGGTGTTTGCTGGAGAAGGTATCCTCAGGACTAAAGACCAATGTTGTTTAATGAAGAAAGAGTTCACTAGAGAAGGTCGTGATTGTAGTTTGTTGGAATTGAATCATTAAGATCAGTGGTATGTGCTAATGAAGATAGTAAAGAAATTTTTTAACTTTCCAATAGAGCGCCTAATAACCACTTCAATTTGGCCTCTTAAGCTCTAACTATAATATTAGATTCTATAAAGTCGAGCAATAGGGGAATTGTTTTCTTGGCAATGGAAATGGCATGGCACTACCAAGGAAGTGTAATCAAATGAGAAAAGGCAGTTAGCTCAATAAGAGAAAGTTGACTTAGAGGCAATACATGTTAACTTTTTGATCTTTTGATCATAATATATATTTATATTTGAACTTTGTCATATATAGTTAGAATTTTTTTATATGGTATGACTCTCTTAACTAAAGTAAAAAAGAATTAACAAAAATATGATAATTATTTATTTTATAATTAAATGCCTTTCTATTTGATGGATCTAGCAAGTTAATATTTGAATGTGTTTTGATTGACATGGATTAACTCAAGATAGTTTGGTAGTTAGCTTGTTTTGACTATAGTGTATTCACTTGTCTTTACTTTCATATAAGAAAGTGTCCTCCCGTCATCATGATTGGCAAAGAGAAAAACTAATTTAGTTATATTATCATAATAATAAGAAGAATCAAGATATGACTGCTTACTAAAGAGATGTTGGAGTAATGCATCTTATTTTTAAAGTGTCTTATACAAATAACATCTGTGACTCATGTCGATGGATCTTATAGGCTATAATGATTTTTATTATGTATGATTGGATAACATGTATTAGCTCGTGTCTTAAGATCATGCCTTATTAGGCCTGTCACTCTAATGGAGATGATCTCCAAAAGAGTAGAGTGTATAAATTTATCACACACACACATCATTATCACATAGTCTTGTTAGAGAGGTTACAACATTCGATGATCACTTTAAATTAACATGATAATATTGCATATTGTAGATAGAGTGGTTGTTTTTGATTGGGTTGCCAATGCATCATGATAATTAAATTAAGTGGTATAAGATTTTAAAATTAAAATATAAAATATATTATATAAGTTTTTTATCTCACTAATATTCATGTAGTAAGGACTTGGAATATTTAGAGTGCTTATATCATCCCCTAATTACTAAGTGCACTTTTTCAAAAAAAAAAAACACATTGAATTTTAAGATTAATTAAATATTTTTTTATTCAAAGGAGTTTCAAAGTATGGGCAATTTCAGGCTTTCACCATCTTGTAACTCGCAGGAGATTAGTTATATAATGAAATCTTTGATGATGTATTTACCCTATTATTTTGGTGTGAATTTCCAGGATTTCTTAATGCCTTCAAATTACAAGAGTTCAGTCATTTTTGTGTGTGCCACTTAGCCTCAATGATAAAGGTTATGACAATTGTTGACATGATCTTGAGTTTGAATCTTATCTACACTTATTTAAGTCCCACCCTGCAAACATTGGTGAGCCAAAAAAAAAATAACACCAAGTCATTGGCTAGAGGCTTCATAGCATGAAAGTAATCTTGAAAGTTGCTTGTTGTTGATCCACCTCATGTAAGTTGATCCAACTTATAAGTCAAACAAATTATCCTCTTATCATTACTGGGCTAATGAACACTCCATGGAGGTCTTGGTAAAATGTTAATCATCATATGAAGGAAGGCACCCAAATCTATTAGAGTTTTGGAAGTTATTACATCAGAGTTTTGGTAGACATTCAAACAATATTTAATAGTGCCATAGTGGAAGCCAATGAAATGTCATTGAGAGAGAGGATTATTAGATAGAATTGGTGAGTTGATTAATCTTAAAATGTGAACAATATTAGCAAAATATAAATTGAGTAAAGAAAAGTGAAGACTAAGAATGGTCAATTATAAGAGTCAAAAGACAAATTATTTTAATCTAAGTGGCATAGGTTCTAAACTAAGTGATTGACAAGTACATAGGATCCATGATGTCTATCTAAGAGAGATGGTCTCTTAGTAAAAGATAGTGATAGGAAGGAGGGCTTTGTGATAGTGGGCTATTGGAATTGATTGTTTACTATGAGAAACATATATACATATCATGTCTTCAATGGCATGATTGCATCTTGATAATTGTTGGCCGCATATATGCTCTTAAGTTACTATAAAAAAATTTGGCATTTCAATATCCTTATTATTTACGTTATTTATAATATAATGAATTTTTAATAATCTAAATATATTGTTTAATATATCATATTATAGAATGTTGTGAAGAAAATATTTTTATCTTCAATTTAATGATAAAAAAATGAAAGAAAATTACTAACTTGATATATAGAAATTAAAAGTGATGATGATGATAGCTAATAATGAAAGGAACGCTTTAAGGGTTTTTTTTTAAAAGTAGGATTGAATAAAAAAAATGGGATTGATAATCAATTTTAAATATTTGAGATAAGATTAATGATGATGAAAATGATATTTTAGTGCATTTTATTCAATTAAAAAATATTTCTAAATGTTAAAAAATTCTAAGAATTTAAATATATATATATATATATATATATATATATATATATATATATATATATATATATATATATATATATATATATATATATATATATTTGTGATCTGAATAGTTGGGTTAAGCATATGCTACTGAGTTAGCAGGCAATAGATAGTATCATCTTCGGTCAACTCCACATAGATGCTGAAAAATATTCAACAAATGCATAGCATACGTATGCATTTGTTAGATGTGTGATCTATTCATTTGGGCCCATATTATATTTGAATAAATATTTATGTTAGTGCTGAACAAATAAATATTTATTCACAAAATTCTCGCCATTAACACTAACTGCGTTGGAAAATACGAACTCTGACGGAAAGTTAAAGTGAGATAAAAGTAAAACACTCATACGTTTGAGCAATAAAATATATTAGTTGAATCAAGTGATTTTAAAGATAGTTTTATCCTTTTATGCCATGCCATATAAATTCTTTTACAAACTGCTAAAAGAATCTAAATCGAATATTTTTTAAGATTAGAAAATTATTCTTATATATTTATATATATATAATTTAAAATTTAAAATTTAAAAAAATAAATAAATTAACGATAGCATTATTTTAGTATAACATTAATATTTAAGTATTATTTATATAAATATAAAAAATTAAATATTAGATATATAAATATATATAACTTGGTATGTATGTAAATGTTGCCCCTTATTTTTAACTACTTTAACCATGCGGATTGCCAACTAAATTCTCGAACAAAGCTAAATCAGCATTTGCTACTTTGCTATCCATTGAATTTGAATGAGAATATGGGTATCATTACTAGGGGGTGTCAAATCGGATTTGCGGGTCGAGCAGAGTCAGACCCGAAAATATACAACTCAAACCCGACCCGAATTTAAAAACGAGTTAAAATTTTTAACCCGAACCTGACTCGACTTAAACCTGAGTAACCCTAGCCCGACTCGAATATCGAACGGGTTCAAATTTCTAATCCGAACCTGACTCAAACTCGAATAACCCAAACCCGACCCATATAAGCTTAATAATGATAAAAATCTGAAATAATCTATTTAACCAAATAATGAAATAAATTTAACATTAACTATTATTACTCAAACTTTCATGATATTCTATAATTTTTCATGAGATAGTTCTAATAAGACTTTATAATGTCATATAACTAACTTATTAGTTATTATGAGCCAAAAATAAAATTAACACAAATAATATATCATAATCTCTCTTGATTCTTGACATTAATAAATAATTAACATCACAAATAATTATAATAAAATAATAATAATATTTAATTAATCAAATTTATATCCACAACTCTCTCATATATTAATCAAATTTACATCAACAACTCTGACATACACTAATGATCAATCAAATTTACATCCACAACTCTCCCATACATCCTAAGCAACAACATTATAAAAAGAAAACTAAAACTCCAAGTTGGCAAGCAAGCTCAAAGTAAACTTCAAGACTCCCAAGTCCCAACCTATAAAAAATTCCTAACACCTTGAAAACAATAATATATATATATATATATATATATATACATATATATATATATATATATATATATATATATATATATATATATATATATATATATATATATATATATATATATATACATATATATATATACATATATATATACATATATATATATATATATATATATATATATATATATATATATATACATATATATATATATATATATATATATATATATATATATATATACATATATATATATATATATATCCACATTAACATCCAATATTCTCTTAAAGCATTTTACTTTTTTTTTTAATTATCTCCAATGCACCACAAAAACATCAACATTATCATCATTCTTCTTGGAGATTTTATTAAATAATTGATAATTTTATTCTAAATAAAACAATATTAAACATAAAATATTTAACAGTTTTGCTAAAATTACATTAGAAATATTTATTAATAAATCAACATACTCATATGAATCCAAAAATGTTCATATATTTGAGTCAAGACTTTTGCAAGCGAGCATATATAAATGTATGTATATAGCACAACCAAATGCAGAGTCGGGATTGCACTTATAAACCTGACATCACGTCGCTTCATGATCTGCTTTGAAGGCTTGGAGGACCTCACCTGTCCTAAAACCACATTTATTTCTCATCTTAAGATATTCATTGCAAATGAAATTTGGTAAAGCCTCGGGTGATCAATATCGATGAATGCAGATTCAGTCTCTATCTTTCCATCTTTTGGCGCAAGTAAAAATAGAGCTATTGAGATTCGTTGCTTAGCTTTCTTACAGATCACTCTATGCTTCACGTTTTGCAGTCTTCCATTACTCCAAACCTTCATCATACACAAATGCATGCGTTTTATTAAACATTTTTTCATGATTATATATATATATATATATATATATTGAAATGCCAAAGAGAGAAAAAAAAAATTTTCAGAGATACATATGAATTAATCACCTTTGCGATATCACCTATGTTAACAAATAAGGTTCCTGGCTTGGGATCAATATTTATAAAGTTGCCGTTAGCGTCTATAATCTCAAGGCCACCAACACAGTCATCTTCTTGCAAGACGGTCAGAAAACTGGTGTCCAATACAGCCGATAACGTCTTGAGAAGAAAATTTGTAAGAGATTATCCTTGCTTGACAAGACCATTCCTTGAAGGAGCAGCCAATCAAGCCCAAACTCTCTGCAACTTTTGAAGCTGTTTTAATGATTACCTCGTGAAGTTTCACGAAATAATCGGTAAAGATATCACTGCAAGCTTCGTTAGTTGGAATAGAGTTAGTACTGTTTTAAGAGAAAAACAGCTTAAATGATGGGCTGGAAGTGAATGAGGCGGAGCACACCGTTGCTGCGGCGAGGCGTCCAAAACAGAACAGAAAGTGTGGACATCGGGTGGCGAGGCGGCGTCATATATCCCTAACGACTCGTAAAATTGGCTGTTGGATGAGAAATTAGGCGGCCGGTAGCCTCCATCTTCTAGGTCGTGGATAACGTTGCACAGCTTAGTCTCGGCGGGGATCTCGAACAGTGACCTGGCGGTTTCCTTCATCTCGGCCAGAAGCGACGCTGGCATGCCATGGTTGGTAACCCGAAAGCAGCCCAGCTCGGTGCTCGCAGCAGCAAGCTTCCCCAACTCAGCTGGGAAGTTGGCAAGGTCGATAACCGGAATCAAAATTTCCTCTTTCGCCATTAATTACCGGAAACAAGGTGTTTGCCCGACTACTGATCAGAAGTTGAAGAACTTAGAAGCTGGCATTGAAATGATATTTAAGTAGGAGGGCAGCGAGCTACTACTACAACTATCATAATGGATACTTAATGTAGCAGTTATCGTCGGTGATTCTTAATGTAGCAGTTAGCATATTTGTGGATCTGCACGTTCCACAGTCTACAATGGAAAATGATTATAAAGATGCAACTTTCGTATCAGGAAAGCGTCGATGGGCCAACGAAAGCATTAAAATATATTTTTCTCCAAAACCTACTCTCTTGAAAAAAAAAAAAAAAAAACAGGGCGACGTCACTACCTTTCTCTCCTCGTGAATATATATATATATATATATATATATATATATATATATATATATATATATATATATATATATATATATATATAGTATACATTTAAATGAAAAAATTCTTAGTCCCCTTGAAAGTTTTCACTGTTTTGTGTATTTCTTAAGTCTAAATGACACGTTGTAGGGTAATGATGCTCAACTTATCTCTTCTCATATAAATCATTGCTTGAGGCCAAATATATCTTATGCGTTTTATATGATCATAAAATAAATAACACACGTTGCTGATCGATTCAGAGATATTAATTAGGTAATTGTGGATGAATGACGATAATCTGATGATAATCATAGAGAATGAAATCAGAGACGGCGGACGTGAAACTATGGTCGGATCATAATAGTCGACGGTCTAATGGTGGAGGTAAGATATTTTTTTAGTTTTTAGGTTTTTTTTTTTTTTTTTTTTTTTTTTTTTTTTTTTGTTGAGCACTCATTTATATTGAAATTTAAAAATATTGTGCACTATGATTATTATTATTTTGTGTTATGTGGTAGGAAAAAAGTTTTCCAAAAATAAATTTTGAGACCTTATCGTTCAATTTTTATTAAATATATAATTATTTTCAATCATTTTAACACTTTTCATATGAGAAATTTTATTTGTTTTAAAATTAATTCTTAAAATCACTCGCATACATTTTATCTCCTATTATGTCCTAACATTGATTAAATACTCATAAAAACCTATTAATAGCTTGCGGTAAAACAATTAAAATTATTGAGGACTAAATTTTATCTTAATAGTTCCTGGAGTATTGAAAGTTACTTTATGAGTTTTTTTTTGAGCTAAGTATATTAATTAACAATTTCATTTGACCTTTATCTTAATTTATATTTTTGGCTTCAATCCTTACGGTATTAATTTTGGCCATGGATTTGCAAAGATGTTGGGATGGTTGTATTGATGTAAGAGTCTCCAGTTGACTTTGAATCATCTCCATGTTGAGTTTGGCTTAACTACCAAATCGATGATTTGAACTCAAACCATTATAACTCGAACACAGCTCACCACAATAATGTGTTAAAGCTCAACTCGTAAGCTCAAGCCAAAATAAAGTGAGGTGAAGAAGTTGCTACATAAAATTCAGGAGAACTCATCGAAGATGGCATCAATAGTGATAGTGGGAGCTTGTCTGAGAAGGCATATTGATTGAGAAGTCGAGATAAAAACTTATGAGAGAAGGCATCAACTAGACCGAAGAATGAAGTTGTGGGGAGAGCTCGCAAAAGATGACTTTCGAGAAAAAGAGGAGTTTGAAAGAAAGATGGGTTTAAAGGTTATGGGAAATGAGGAATATGTGGCACTTCGAGAGACAAATTAGGAAATAAGACATTTCTCATTTTGTAGTATGGAAATCAGGCAATTTGAAATAATACAGAGGAGTAAGGCTCAGACTTTATTTAAATAATGGACCTCTTTGCCTATTTCAAAAGTGATCAAGTAGGTTAATGAGATGTTGTATTAAGCTTTATCAAATTTGAATTTGAGCTTTTATAATAAACGCGAGCTCAACTATGAGTTTGACCTTGAAGTCTAAAATTAGACTGAACTTGTTAGTGAATCTAGCTCGAGTTAGGTTGTAAATTGGCTTGACTCACTCACACCTCGAGACGGCTCCTTGATGTAAAATTGTTTTTGTATGCTACTAATATTGAGAGTTTTAAACTTAAATGCCCTTCAACAAGTTCGAGGATTTTAAAATTGATATTAATTTGATACTAATTATATGACAAAATCATCTATTAGCATATGTTTTGAAGACAGAACCCACTATTATGCATACGATCTGACGGAAATCATAAAGCAATGTTCCCAAAGAGAAATCATTTATGCAGGAATATCAAAGAGCTCCATCTTTCTTTAATGGATACTTACAATGGTGCTATCATTATGAGAAGCTAACAGGTGATATATCATAGATAAAAAATCGAAAAAAAAATCTAAAAATTAAGACAAAAAAAAGATTCATGTGAAAATAGCTATTTTATATTATATAAAATGATGATAAAATCTATAACATTGATACTAAGGCATACTCAACATATGCATAAATTAGCTAAAATTAAAGAAGAAATGACTTAATATATTTGATCTCTACATACGCTCCATAAGTCGATTCGAAAATAATAGAAACGATAAAGATTTAACGTTATGTTAATTGAAGTCCAAGAACTCCAATAATATTCAAAACTGATCAACTTATTCTCCAATTGCAAAATAGATTGCATAAACATGTTCAGAATGCCGAATTGATTAAGATCGGTTCGTCATGACGTTTAATATTAACCTAGGCAATAACTTTCACCCTGTTTTTCGAAAAAATATTATATGCGAATCCTGATGTAATTTTATATCAAGACTTCAATCATATTTCATCCTTTTTCTCAACTTCATTAATTTATATTAAAAATAATATAAAAAATTATCTAATATCACGTATTTTATATCAAGATTTCGCATATAATATTTTTTTCTGTTTTTCTCAAAAAAAGAATATTAGATGCGGCATTCGAATACCAAATCAGATGAAGCATCGCACAGCACGTAATATTTTTTTTTTGTTTTTCTATGGCATTATTTTTTCCTCCTGTACGTCTTCTTCTCTGCGAGAAAAAATTATATGCGGAATTTCGATGTTATTTTATATCAAAACTCAAATCATATTCTATCACTTCTGTTCATTTTTTTTTTTTTAATTTATATTAATATTAATATAAAAAATATCTATATATCACGTATTTTTTTTATTAAAATCCTGATTTATCAGAATTCCGCATATATTATTTTCTCCTCCTCTCCAGCTTCATTCCCAGCTCTCCCACACATCTCAACTCATCTCGCCATCCTCCCTCACTGCACACCCGTCAACCTCTCGCCGGCGAAGCTCAACCAAGCAGCCTCCGTTCCACGCCTAACGCCACCTCACCCTTCCAACTCTCCCCTTCTCTCCGTTTTCTGTCCATCAACACATACCCGACTTCACCGGCCCCACACATTACAGCTCCGCTAACCGCTTCTTTCCCACAACAGTCAACCTGCAACTGCCCATCTTTGCTTTCTAACTCGCTGCAGGTCTTCATATATGCAGTCCCCTACAGCCCATCTCGGCTTGTTCATCTGCCGCACTTCTCTCACGTCCCACTCCCAATCCCGCTCTCCTATTCGCTCATCCCAACTCTCACTCCTGTTGGCGTACTCTCCCTCACGCAACACTCAACCACGCCGGAGCAGCAACTCCTCGTACCTCCCTGCACCACACTCGAACCTTCAACTCGCACCACACGCCCATTCTTCCCGTCACCGGCCATCCACTGGCGACCATCCCGACCAGCCACACTCTAAGTCCGCAGAACAGCCGCTCCTCCCTTTCACGTCGAAGCCTCCGCCAACCCAACCGCTCTGACCATCCCGCCGACGACCTCATCTTGCCGTCTCCACTCCATGAGCCAACTCACCTACCTTCGCCTCCTTCTCTAACCGCAACTCACCTCATCTTGCCATCTAAACATATATAATATTTAAATTTTAATTTTTTAATATATATAACATCCCAATTTTAAGTATTCATAAAAAAAAATCATCATAACTTAGTTTTTAAAAATAAAATATATTTTTTTAAGCATATAAAATTATTAAAGAATTAAATATCTAATTTTAAAAATTAGACATATAAATATATAAGAATTATGTAAAATGAATGAAAATCTTTCAAATAATAAACTCTCGTCCTTCTCTCTTTCTCTCTTCTCTCTCTTTCTGTCTTTGATTTTAAAAAATCGAAAAAAAAGAGAAGTAAAGTCATAAAAAAAAAAAGAAAAACTCTCACTGATTACAGAAAAAAAAAAAGCAAAAAATAGGCAAAACATGAAAATAAATTTTACTTTTTGTTCATAGATTTTGCACCGCCCAGTGCAAATATATAGCTTGGTTTTATGGTACCTCGAGACATATACATTTCTTTTTAGATGAGTAGTTTGGTGAATGCACGATCTTGATATTATAAAATATCATCCATATATGGTTTTTTAGTCGGTTGGGCATGTTTAATTTCTTGGCTAGATGACTCAACTTAGGAGAGGTGTTGTCAAATTTTCATCAAGATTTTGACTTATAAGGAACCTAAGTTATTATATTAAGGAACTCCTTGATACATCCTCAGAAAATTAATCGATCAGACTTCGGCATTTTAAATGCCGATCTAATCAATCGGCAAACTTCTTAACCGCGCCTCGCGATAACATAGAATATAAAGATACCGATCCGCTCGAATCGACGATATCGCGATGAAACGATCGATCCGCCAAATCGCCAAAATCGGATGAGGGCTGATCGCCGGACAATCAACGAATCACAAGTCACATCATTAAGGCACGGATCACCGCACCGTGATCGGGGATCGACGGCGCGGGGAGTGGTTGGAGTTTTCCACGAATTTACAAGGCTCCACTCCAAAAAATCTAAATGCTTCATTCTCACCTTAGGACCTGAATCGATTTCCAGGACCTCCAGAACCACCAGGTCTCACGCCCATCGATCATCAGGCCACCACCAGATCAAGATCGAGTCGCCCCTCAGAGACTAGAAAGACCACCCGCCTCCTTTCTCCAAGATTGCTCTTAAACAAAACTTCTCCCGCCTCGAACACCTTCTTCTCCACCCACCTGTAATGGACCACATCTTTGAACACAGTTCTGGTAAGCACCGTTTTTCCTGGGCCACGATAACCCTGTGTTCCATCTCCTGCTTTTGGATAATTGCTACGACGAAGATCTCGCATCTACCGGAATAAAATTCTCTAGCACGCAACACTCCTAATGCTTGAAATAAACTTAATTAAATGAAAATTGGCCAAAGTAAGTTAACATGTAATTTGAACATGTAAAAAAATTGTGAAATTTAATATTTAGAAATTGTAAAAGATGATGAGACTTAAAGAACTTGCCTGAAAGACAGGAACCTTAGATAAGCTCCAAGTGTTTAATCCTCAAAAGCTTACAATCAACTAACAGTTATGAACAGGGGAAGTGATGAAATGAATCACTTTCCTCTTTATTTATAAGAGGAGAAAAATTTTCTTGTGGGACTCATCTCAATAAAGAAAAATAATGTGGGCAGAATCATTTTGCAAAATATTTAAAACGATGCTTCTCGCACTCATCTTAAGATAATCATACATTTAAAACTTGAAATACGTGCAAACAAGATTGAGGAATTAAAATATTACATACATTATTCTTGTATCAACTATCTCTTCAAGAAAATTAGAAAATTTGACACTATGAATCTTGATTGAGCCTCATCATTTCCCAAATTATCTACTTTAAGTTAAATGATGATGAATTTTAATAAATTATAAACTGACTCCATATATTACTAAATTTTTAAGTATGACCTAATAACTAGTCGAAAGTTCTCTCTCCCCACTTAGTTAACTACACAACTTTTGTGCTTATAAGAATCAAGCTAGATCAAAACCCTCACATCTGACTTTGAAAGACATGACAGTCAAACTCTCTTTATCGAGAAATCATGAATTTTCAAAGCCCACAATATTATTAAAGATCATTAAAACATTTACTTAGTATTTTAATTCTATCACTTAAGCAATACTTGAATTATAAAATGTATTTGTAATTGCTAATTTTCTTATAACTTTAATTATAGTTATTTTTAAAATCAATTATAATTAATTTTCACTATTAAATAGATATTGACAATGTGAGAGGACAACGTAAGGGATGAACTAGCAATTTTGATAGTGGTGTTGGACACTCAGGCTAAACAAGGGTGATATCAAACTATCAAACTTGTAGAATGATATATTTTGATTTGGACATAGATGATAATAATGAAAATTATCATATGGGTGAGAAGTCATTCAAATGAGATTCAATTTAATTTTAAATTAATAATACATTAACTAATTTAATTTTCTGACAATATTGATATCGGAATCTTGATGTTAAAAGCAAATTGATGGTTGAAATTGTGAAGCACTTAAAATATCATTGGAAACTTTGGGATATCGGTTAAATCCCTAAATTTAAACATGGAGTGTTTATAGTCAAATCGAAGGCTCGACGGACGGATCTAACAAGCTCAAGATCTTAAAATTCTGACTTCATTTGAGCATTCAAATATTTAAAATATATCAAATGATCAAAGGGATCATTTTGAGCCAGATGAAGTGGAGTGAAGACGCCACTTCTCCAATCTATAAATACCCTCATTCCTCATAAGGAGCAAAGGAAGAGAGGGGAGAGAGCTCTAAAGCACCTCCACCACCAGCACCACTGACGGCCACCACGCCGCAGCCGATTCGCCGTCGCCAATCTGTCGATCCATCATGATGACCTTCATCGCCGTTGTTCATTGTCACTATCATCTACTACCATAACTATTACAACATCGTCAGAGTGTTGTTCTCTCTTATATAATTTTGTAATCCTATATGATTTTCTTTGGCCAGATTTTTCTTTTTGAGGTTTTCCACATTAAAATTCGAGTTTTCTTGTTCACTCTTTAAATATCTCATATTTGATTGCAATTTCATGTAACTAACTGTTTTTTCTGCATAACAAATATTTTTTTTTTAATTTTAGTTTTATCACCCATAGAGTAATATGGGACCTAGTCAAGGACACCCTTTTTTCTATGTAAGGCATGCTTTGCACATAGTACTTTGGGAGAGCTTTGAAGTTAGTTTAAGTTATATTCAATATTTTTACTAATCCCTTTAGTTTTAATTTAACATTTATAATAGAGTCACACTTTCTAATTTCATAATCGCTTCTCTCAATTTTTAGATACTTAAATAGCATGAGATGCATAAGAAGACGTTGTTTTTAAGCATTTGACATAAATTATAAATGCTTTAGAGAATGTCAACCTATCTAGAATTGGCAACACCAAGAACTAAATGTCATTATGGAAGCACAATACTGTATAGGATGGCCTCCTATATTAAATTGATAAGTACATATATTTTTGATCCCATGCAACTACTTTACCATAAGTAAAGTAACAATTCTTCGAATTTATTAAAATATTCTATTGCAGCAACTCGACAATATAAGAAAATATGGAATGGTCAAGATCTTAACATGTGTAGTGAAACCTACCTCTTGGCATAAATTCGACCAAGAGGAGTGAGTGAAAGCAATAGAGGGACTAATTAAAAATCAAGTATGTGTCTTTAGTGATCTTGGTGAAGACATCGTATAGGATTTGGGTACCATATTAATCATATAAATTAATAAGGAGTCAATTTAAACGATAACTTGTCATAAGTAAGAATGAGTATTATTTGAATAAAAATCAATCCTATTTGATTGGTTTAGTTTAGTTGTCAAAGTATCAATTTGATTATTATTTATAATTTTAACTTTTTAGGATTTTGGTTATTAATTCAGTTTTTGCTTTTGAAAAATCAATTAAATAAAAATTCTAGATTTATTTTAAATAATAAATTAACAAAATTATATAAATGAATTATTGTGAATATTATTTATGTCTGTGTAAAATTATAAATTTCAATAATGATTAATTGATATTTTTTAAATATAAGATTGTTAGCGAAAACCAACCGCTAGAGTGAAAAGTTTACGCCTTGTTGTGAAATCCAAAGACACACACATAGGTATTTAAAGATTAAAGAAAACTCAGAAATTTTAATTGAAAATCTCGAAAGTGGGAAAAAATCACGGCTACCTGATAACTTCACTTTGTATTTGTTTTAGAGTACAAAACCTTCTCGATAACGGATGGGATCAGATGAGAAAGGAACAACATCTACGACAACGATCAGAATGCTAGTAGTAGCGAATGATGAATTTGCGGAGAATCAACGAAACGCTAATAATTACTTAAATGAATAATCACTACAGAACGCGAACAATCGGTCATCAATGAATGACGAGAAAGGATCAACGACGTGGCCGACGGCGGCTGCCACGGTGGCGACGTGATCGTCGATGCATACGACGGCGCTTCGAGGATCTTGAGCTCTCTTTTCTCTCTGCCGCTCAGGAATGAATGGCGTATTTATGAGAGTATGCCTCGTAAATACATGCAATCAACCACTCTCCCATCTGACTCATGATGATTCTCTTGATCATATGATGTATGTATTTGAACGCTCAGAAGAATTGTAAGATCTTTTGTTGGAACCCCGATCGGTGACGATTTGACTATAAACACTCCATATTTGAGCTTTTGGAATTTAACTGCCCCAAAGTTTGATATTTTAAGTGTTTGATCCGACCATTTGATTTCGATGCTTTTCGCAAGAGATTCTTCAATTGTAGAATTTTCAGAGTCATATCAAAGATATTTAAGCTAATGATATTTAGATTCATAATCAAAATCAATTATATTTTGGTTCGCTCAAATTAAATTGAACTACTCAAACTAAAATATAGTTTGATTAAAAAAGTAGTTTAATTTGCTTAATTTTTAAATTTTTTCATCAAAACTAATTATTTTAACTAATTTATAAAAAATAATATAAATTGATCAAATATACACCCCCAAGTCATGGAGGAGATTTGAAGTTCCATGCTTACAGAATCATAATAACAAAGAATGAGGGAGAAGATCAATAGAATAGGGGTAGATTATGATAATGATGAGGAGGATGACAATGATAGAGATGATTATAAAGTAGATATTTACATTTTTGTTAATTTAATATAAGTATAATGTTCAGTTAGTCTTAAATTTTAACGAATTTTTTTATAGATAATTCCATATTTTGTTTCTCATATATCTAGGTGTTTTATGCTCATTGAATATTAATATGTTGTTTGCTTCTTTTGATTGATGTTTTTCTTCAGGTGTGTGCTTATCTTTCTATATATATATATATATATATATATATATATATATATATATATATATAGAGAGAGAGAGAGAGAGAGAGAGAGAGAGAGAGAGAGTGCTTGGTTGTATAAAAATGAATATTTTATGTTGTGCATGTTTGCTATAGTAGAACAAGCAATTATAATGCAAAGTATTTTAATCTAGTGATTGAGAATTTTCATTTTAATCAAAAAATTTTGGGATAAAATATTTTTATATATTTTATGTGTATAAGTTTATGATAAAATTCGTTCAAATGTAAAAAAAAAAAAAAAAAAAAGGCAATTATAAGCTGTCTATTTTGAGACATTTTGTCTTGCCTTGTGAGTGGCACAACAGTCATAAATGCTTTGGCACGTAGAAGAAATTTTTTGGAACATGGTCCATCTTTGCAAGTAGAGCTTCTAATTATCTTGAATTATTGCATCTAAATTTTTTATTGAATTTTCAGTCCTTTGATGGAAACTATTTTCTCCTGTTATTTGTTTATCATTGTAATAAGATTTACATACATATCACATAATTTTAATATTTTTATATATTTAATATCTAAAATTTTATATTTACTTATATAATACTTTTATCTCTTAATCACATCAAAATTTAGATATTATATAAATAAATATTTAAATTTAGATATTCTCATCACAAATATATATATATATATAAAATGAACCACTCGAGAGTTGTCATTATGAAAACGCTAACGATGCCACTATTGATTTCTTCAAGAGAATAGAAGCAAATTAGCATATTTACACTTTTTAAGGTCCATTGACTATAAATTATACACGATAGTGAAAGAGGAAGTATAATTATTCTAATGATTTACTAATTTCTTGATATAAGAAATAAGACACCTACGAGAACTTAACAATTTTGTTTATAATTGTGAAAGAATTCTTGAATTTTTAAGTCTTTGCACACATCTTATGTATGTGTTAGTATGAGATTAAATTTATTTAAATGCTCAAAAAAATTACTTTTTTTTCTTTTTAAAAAAGAAATTAAATTTCATTTATTGACAACTGTAGTTTTTAAATATTTATTATTTTCTTAGAAATCTAAACATATTTTATAAGTAATGGACATCTCCGTTTAATCAGTTATAGGTGGGATGTTATTGTTAATTCTGCAAGTGGCAGAATTCATCCATATGCATATGCAGAGTTCTATAATTTATCCTATTAGCTGTCCACCGACATTAAATGCCACAAAGACATTGTGGTTAGAATTTCTCACCATCATCCCATTTAAATCTGGTCCCATCATACATTTGAGTATATCTTTGATTTCATTTATATATATATATATATATATATATATATATATATATATATATATATATATATATATATATATATATATATATATATATATATTATTATATATAGACCCAAAAATAGGTCATATATCAACATCTGTATATTTAGTATTATTGCTTCCTGAAATATTTACTGCTGATAAATAAAAATTAATTATTAATGATGATCATATAATAATAATAATAATAATAATATTATTATTATAAGAATAGCTCATAGTTGATTTTTACATGAAAATTTTGAGAAGATGAAAAAGCATAATGCTTAAGCTATTTCAAGAGATTCTATTAGTAAATATCTTATATTGCAATGAATGTACTTTTTCATCATTGAAGAAAATCTAATACAATATGCTATAAGGGAATTATGGAATGTGATCATCCAAGTTTTTATCAAAATATAATTTATCCCATTATCAAAAATCTAATACATATGCAGAGTTCTTTAATTTATCCCATTAGCTGCCCATCGACACTAAACGCCACAAAGATATTTGTGGTGAGAATATCTCACCATCATTAACCCTCTCTTTCTTTAAATGGGATGATTGTGAGATATTCTCACCACAAATATCTTTGTGATATTTAGTGTCGTTGGGCAGCTAATGAGATAAATTAAAGAATTCTGCATATGCATATGGATGAATTATGTCACTTGCAGAATTAACAATAACATCCCACCTATAACTAATTAAACGGAGATGTCTATTACTTATAAAATATGTTTAGATTTCTAAGAAAATAATAAATATTTAAAAACTACAATTGTTAATAAATGAAATTTAATTTCTTTTTTAAAAAGAAAAAAAGTAATTTTTGAGACATTTAAATGAATTTAATCTCATACTAACACATGCATAAGATGTGTGCAAAGACTTAAAAATTCAAGAATTCTTTCACAATTATAAACAAAATTGTTAAGTTCTCGTAGTTGTCTTATTTCTTATATCAAGAAATTAGTAAATCATTAGAATAACTATACTTCCTCTTTCACTATCGTGTATAATTTATAGTCAATGGACCTACAAAAGTGTAAATATGCTAATTTGCTTCTATTCTCTTGAAGAAATCAATAGTGGCATCATTAGCATTTTCATAATGACACTTCTCTCAAGTGGTTCATTATATATATATATATATATATATATATATATATATATATATATATATATATATATATATATATATATAATTGTTCTTTCCAAATGATTCATTTTTTTTCAGTATAACCAAATTATTTGTGCAACAGAAATCATTGCTGGTAACCACTGTGGGTCAGAAAATTCACACTGACAAATCAATCAATGAAGAGTATGATTTGAAGATCGGTATAATTTTCGTAAGAGATAGAATAGTAGATAAACTACCCAAAGATTTCATCCTCATTTGGTGAGGACTTTAGATCTAGCCTGGTTTCCTATAAAGTCTATAGTTAATTCCCCTCTCAATGTGAGAGAACTTTCAACTGCAAGTTAGTGCTTAAAGACATGCATAAGAAGCGATAAAGTTTAAGAATTTTAGATGAAATTCATCATTTCAAATTAAACCGGATGGTTTGGGGGGATGATAACGTCGATCATCCCATAGTCCATCATCCCTACTGCCATGGGCTTACTTAGTGAGTGAGAATGTCCAACCAACGATCCTTATCTTCTTTCTTTCTATATATATATATATATATATATATATATATATAGAGAGAGAGAGAGAGAGATTGTTTGGTTGTATAAAAATGAATATTTTATGTTGTGTATATTTGCTATAGTAAAACAAGTAATTATACTGCAAGGCATTTTATTTTGGTTTTTAACTACATATTTTATGTGTATGACTTTATGATAAAATTCGTTCAAATGTTAAAAAAAAGGGCAATTATAAGCTGTCTATTTTGAGACATTTTGTCTTGCCTTGTGAGTGGCACAACAGTCATAAATGCTTTGGCACGTGGAAGAAATTTTTTGGAACATGGTCCATCTTTGCAAGTAGAGCTTCTAATTATCTTGAATTATTGCATATAAATTTTTTATTGAATTTTCAGTCCTTTGATGGAAACTATTATCTCCTTTTATTTGTTTATGATTGTAATAAGATTTACATACATATCACATAATTTTAATATTTTTATATATTTAATATCTAAAAGTTCATATTTACTTATATAATACTTTAATCTCTTAATCAAATCAAAATCTAGATGTTATATAAATAAATATTAAAATTTAAATATTAGATATAGAAATATTTAAAATTTATGTGATATGAATGCAAATCTCTTGATTTAAGAATATAAATTATATTTTGATAAAAACTTAGATGATCACATTCCATAATTCCCTTATAGCATATTGTATTAGATTTTCTTCAATGATGAAAAAGTACATTCATTGTAATATAAGATATTTACTATCTCTAGAAATAGCTTAAGCATTATGCTTTTTCTTCTTCTCAAAATATTCATGTAAAAATCTACTATGAGCTATTCTTATATTATTATTACTATATGGTCATCATTAATAATTAAATCTTTTTTTATCAGCAGTAATATTTCAGGAAGCAATAATACTAAACATACAGATGTGATCTATGACCTATTTTTGGGTCTATATATAATAAATTATATAAAAAAAAATCAAAGATATACTCAAATGTTTGATGGGACCAGATTTAAATGGGATGATGGTAAGATATTCTCACCACAAATGTCTTTGTGGCGTTTAGTGTCGGTGGACAGTTAATGGGATACATTAAAGAACTCTGCATATGCATATGGCTGAATTCTGCTACTGGCAGAATTAACAATAACATCCCACCTATAACTAATTAAACGGAGATGTCTATTACTTATAAAATATGTTTAGATTTCTAAGAAAATAATAAATACTTAAAATCTACAATTGCCAATAAATGAAATTTAATTTCTTTTTAAAAAAGAAAAAAAGTTATATTTGAGATATTTGAATGAATTTAATCTCATACATAAGATGTGTGCAAAGACTTAAAAATCCAAAGAATTATTTCACAATTGTAAACAAAACTGTGAAGTTCTCGTAGGTGTCTTATTTTTTATATCAAGAAATTAATAAATCATTAGAATAATTATACTTCCTTTTTCACTATCGTGATTAATTTATGGTCAATGGACCAACCAAAGTGTAAATATGCTAATGATAAATTTTTTAAAATAAGTTGAATTTAAATTATAATTAATAATTTAAATATATTAAAAAAATTAGATATATATATAGTTGCCCATTTAATGGGCGACTGTCACACACGTCGAATATGAATTGACTAGAAGAAGGCTAAAATGACACCTACCATACCGAGTTCTTAGGAAGTTTGGACTTCTACCTCGGACTGATATGACACCTATAGACCCAAGCTTCAAAAGGGATGATGATCATGGAAAACATGATGTTGATTGGGTTGACTATCATCAATTTCATATAGTTGCATGGGAGAGAAGGATAGATTACATAGTTGATAGCTTAGACGGGGAGGAGGATAGATTGACTGTTATTAATCAATACATATCCTGGTTTAGGTCGTGGACTTCGCTTTATCTATTAAAGGCCCCGACAGATCCTCTTCCCACATATTATCATAGAGCACCTGTAGAGCGAGTATAAGTGAGTAATTATAATAATATTTTGAGACTTTCAATATGTTGATTATATAACTAAGGCTAATTTCTACTCTTGTATTTTATGCAGTCATGTGGGCTCCAAAAATTCGCCACCGACCTCTCAATGAAGAGAAATTGAATTATGCCGGACAAATTTTCAGAAGGCAAATGAAATAGTAGATAAGACACTACCTAGAGATTTCTTTCTCATTTTGTGAGGACTTTATATTTGGTTCCAGGTTTCCTATAGACGCAAGTACCTATAGTTAATTATCCCTCCCAACACTGAGGGAGAACTTTCGATTAAGGCTAGTCTTTATATCACTAAATGTGTAGCATATAGTAGCAATATGTGGACTTTTCAATTTAGGTTTATGAAATTTATCATTCTTCACTTGAAGTAGATGGTTAAGGGAATGTTGATATGCCCGATCAAGATCCCATGGTTCCGTCATCCCGAGCTGTCGTGGTCCTTAGTTTACTTAGTCTGAGGAGGTAGTCGATCCAACCTGATAGAAGAATCATTGTCAGCAGCCATGGGTTACATCATCCAAAAAATTCTTGTAGACTTAGGGTAGTGTTTATCTAAGGAGACATGCTTAAGTCTACCTTAGCTAACAGAGGATTTTTTGCCCTATCAAGTATACCCTATGATTCATAACTCAAAAGACAGAGCCATTATGGAGTATACGGGTTACAATAGTAATCGTAATATAATGGTGTTATTTGGCAACAACCACCCGATCAGAGGACTATGGTTGTAACTGCATCATAGGTGGAGCCTACTGGCCAAACCACGCAATCAGAGGGCACGGGCCACATACTTATTGGCATGAGATTGATTGAGAGTGAATATAAAAATATATTTGATTTGACATTGGTTCCTTTGTGAGCTAGAATTTTCTTAATTTATCACATTTAACAAACAGTTGCGGAAGGTGGATTGAATGGAGTTTGCTTTAAGTATTTAAGAATTGAATTTCATTTAAGCATTTAACACTTAATAACATATTGAATTTTGCATTTGAATGGATACTTAATTTATATTAACTTGATTTAAAATTTTAAACATATGTTGATAGTAGTACCCCTCCAGTTGAAATCTCTACTCAACACAACCATCATCGGGGTAATTAATTGATTGAATTGAAAATATTTAAAGAACTTTAGATCCTGTCAACTCTGTTTAGCTCCTAACATAGGATCAGATCTGCAGGTTAAAGCTCATAGCTGTATTGCATAATTTTACAATTGAATATCTTTTATTTTTCAGCAAATATATTTATTTATATATTAAAAATTTAATGATTAATTCTTTCAAATATTTGTATTTTTGAGATATAATTGTAAATTTGTAATATATTCTCAAATACAAAATAAATTCTAAATTTATTTATTTATAACCCGGGCAACATTTTTAGACACTTGAATTTAAACATTTAGCATTGTGTCGAGGACCATGTGAGTTTTTAATAATTTAGATAATTTTATTTCTAAATTATGAGATTAATTTTATATTTTCATTTAATTCCAACTTAGTCTCCGTAGCCTTTTCAAACATTAAAATTTGCATTCTAAATTTTCATGTCTAATCACATACAAGTATTTATAACTTAGATAATTTCACCCAATTAATGAAATCATTGATTTTGAAAATCATAATTAGAATGAAATTCCTTACTTTTTTGGATTGAAAGTAGCTTCATAATGAGTGTAGCATTTAATTTAGTATTACCTTCTATCTGTTTGTATCAAGAATTGCATATCCGGTGGCATATTTCTTTAAATTTTCAAATAGTGCCATCTATCCGCTTGCATTTGAGTATTATAGGTTTGGTGGCCAATTACTTTATATTTTTTATTCAAAGTATTGCGACTTTGTTTATATTTAATTTATTCATTGTGTTTTTCAAGTATTAATGATTATTTAGCTTGTGGTCGTTAACAAGCTTTTAAATATTTTTCAATTCATCATATTCAACTTTTTCTCTTGCACAGATAGCTTGTTATGCAAACTTTAAGCAAGCTTCAATGAATTCTAGCTAGTCAAATATTTATTGGAACATCACATCATGCTTAATGATGAGCTATTGAATTCACTGTAAATTTCTTGAATACAATTTGAGTACTCCTTGAGAAGCTTTAATTATATCTTCCAACTAGTTACTTAATTTTACCAAAATCTCTTGTGAGTTTTTTATTTGAATTTCATTCTTAAACCAAGCACTCCATAAATCCCATGTGCTTTGGTTTTGTGTCCATTTATAGCCTTCTTCAAGTCATTTTAAAATAGACATTGCAATATATGAACTAAATAAGAAGGCTTGTTCTTTGTGAATTTTACTCTAAAGCTTGATTTGAGCTTTATCACATTTTTTTTTTAAACTTTCTATCTTCATGTAACCTCCCCATGAGTATGACATGAATTCAAAAGTTATGTTTGCATTTGTCTTATCCTCTTTCAACCATTTCAGGTATTATATAATACAAGCTAAAAGTTTCAGTTAATCCATGTTTGCCAACGAATCATTATATCCTGCCATAGCTTTTAAGTGTAGCTCTTTCACATTTTTCATATTCTGTACTCATCATTATACTTATTAATTTTAAATAAGAGTAGGTCCCATATATATTATTTCCTTCTCTATAAATAAGGCTAAGAGAGGGCCTTACATTTCATGTCATTTGCTTGAAAATGTTTTATAGTCTTTTAGGGATTTTGAAGTTAGGAAGGAAATTTGCTTGCATTTGAAGTAATTGTTTTATTCTTTGAAAGTTTTCCTTTAAGTGTTCTCCCTCCATTTCTCTTTGATTTAATGTTCATCTTCATATTTATTATGCATCTTTTATTAAATTTAATTTTTAAATCTGTTTAAGTCCTAAATTTCAGTCGAAATTTCATCATAGGGGTTCCACATCTAACAATTTTGGTATTCCCGTCACGCCCTGATGAGCGTGACGGTTGGTGTTTTGAAACACCTTAGCCATTTTTCATCTCGTCACACCCTGATGAGTGTGGTGAGGCCTTCAAACCTGCATAAAATCAAACATACGCATATACATACATCAATTTTCACACACATATTCATATCTTACACCTCTTCAGTGACTAGCAATAATAATAATCTTTATAAGGCAGCATTCAATTGATTGATTGGGTGAAAATGAGTTCAAATTTTAGAATTAAGATGGTCCACAGGTTGATTAACTAGATCGGAGAGGGGTGTGTGTGCTTGTTGGAGCAATAATCGAGAAGGGGGTGGGGTGTGGAGAGAAATGGTCAAGTACTAGAGACCGAGAGGAACCTGTCTGGTGATGGAGTTCCTTCTGGGGGAGAGAAAAGGTCAAGTATTGGAGACCGAGAGGAACCTGTCTTATGTTGGAGTTCCTTCTCTGCTACGATAAAGGGAAGGATCAGATCTTAGGGGAGACAGAGAGGAACCTGTCTGATGACGGAGTTCCTTCTCGGCTACAGCAAAGGAAAGGATCGGATCTTTGGGCTTATGATTTGGGTGAAGGAGGAAGGATTAGAGGAGTCATGCAACTTGTTAGCTTGCAGCTTGAAGGGAGACGGGGGTGAATGAGAGAGCTATGTATGTGGAGGGATGCCGACTGAAAGAGAGAAGAAGGGATGAAGAAATGAGAAGGATTCGATGCTTACGGTGAATCGTGATTGATAGTGTGAGGGAGATCCGGAGGAGGAAATGCTTGCGGATTGAGGGAAAATGGGAGTCAAGTGAATGTGGAAGAGAGGAAAATCAGGAGTCGAGGGCTTTCGATTCCTTGAGGTTTATGATTGAGAATCGACAATAAAGGATCGGATCTTAGGGCTTGCAGTTTGGGTGAAAGAGGAAGGATTGGAGGAGTCACTATTTGTCACAGTTGAAGGGAGACCTGGGAGAACGAGAGCTATGTATGGGGATAACCCAAAGAGAGAAGAAGGGATGCATAAATGAAAAGGAATCAATGTTTACGGATCGGGATCAGTGGGTGAAGGAGAGAAAAGAGGAAATGTTTGCGGATTGAGGGAAAACGGGAGCCGAGCGAATGTGGAAGAGAGAAAAATCAGGAGCCAAGGGCTTTCGGTTATTTGCGATTTGTGATTGAGAATCAAGCATGCCTTCTGCGCTAGCAGTTGAGGTAAATGGTCTTGTAGCTTGCGGTTGAAGGAATCAGGAGCGTGTTGTTCCCTTGCGGTTCTTCGGTTGAGGGAGACGAAATGAAGAGTGGGAAGTGTGGAAGCCTCGACCTCCTTTATCGAGTTCGTGTGTGAATGAGCACGGGTCGTGCAGTTTTGAATAAAAGGAAAAGGGTTCTGATAGGAGGAATTGAATAGGAATTGAATACGAGCTTGGGTCATGCGATTTTGAATGGGAATCAACCGTGAATAGAGGAGTTAGGGCTGGGTAGGATTAGATAGGTATATATATAGGCATTGTTAGCTAATGTTTTTAAGTGTTTAATTAACTCCAATATGGATTTTATGGCTACATCATTATATAGTTAATATATATGTAAATTTTAGATTATTTTGATATTTTGGATGCAATGGTACAGTCTGTTTCGTGGTCAAAGGCTATTCGGTTCAAGTCGGCATCGAGTCGGGCCAATTTCAGTTTAAAAATATGCATTATCTTTTCAGATCGCTTGACATTCACATAGACTTGTCTGAATTGAGTGCGAACAGTCTCATTTGATAAGTTTCAATATTTTGAAGCTAATGACATAATCAATTTTAAAAGTGGAGATCATTTGGACATCATCACAGCTTCCCTACTCTGATATGCACATTAGTACATTAATTGCTTGATCTCTTGATTGATTTACTGTTAGATAATGCAATATTTAAATTTTAATTAATTTTGATATTTTGAACGCAATGGAGAAGTTTGTGCATCGATCGGAGGTCATTTTGATTGATTTCAATGATGCACAGTGCATTTTAGCTCCGATTTGTGCATTATTGCATTCGATGTTCTTCAAATTTATCTTATAAGCTTGATCCGACTCATGTAGCATATATGGAGGTCAATAAATTCTCCCCAATAAATGTGATTCATGTATGATGAGAATCATATTTATTGCAAGTTGATTGACCTCGTTGATTTTTCTTTTATTACTACTTCCTAGTGTAGCTCGTTATCTTCTTCCTGGTTTTGTTATGCCATCACTTGTGTTCTTATATGCATTTTCTCTTATCACTTGATAGGAGAATATTCAGCTAGAGAAGACTCGATGACTTGTCATCTACTGAGCTTAGAGAGGAGGCTGTTTAGTTGGAGATTGATAGACATGATCCTCATGAAAATGCTGATACCAGGGATAGGATTGAGCAACAAACTGATATGTTGAGAGGACGTGACCTTTACTAAGGTTTTTTTGCATGATCCTCCATACTTTTAGACTGTACTTCAGACACTTTTACTTTTGAGGATCCTATAGATTGGGTGAGTACTATTAAGTTGAAATGTAGGACTATAATTCTCTGGATAACACAGTAGCTCAGGTCAATTCTTGATATTGTGATATTTTACAGCCTGCTTTTGATAGCATTGAGCATATGAGACAGTCTAGAATTTTGAGCCACTATCAGCTATAGTCGAGCTCATCAAACTTGCTTCAAGATTCATCCATTGGTAGGATTCTAGTCTTCCACATGGATATGTCACATGGGCTAGGTACATTTTGCAAGCTCATAGAGACACTTTACGGACAACTAGTCTTTATGAGGAAGTACATGTGCACATATTTGATTTTAGTGGCATTCCCCCTACTTGGACTCAAAGAGTTGTGGAGTTTTAGAATATGAGCCTGAACACATGTTGGATAGGCCCTAAGAAGTTGATAGTTACATTTTGGGACTTACAGGTTGTATCAGGCCCCCAGTATTTGGCTACCACTATGAGGAGTGTGTTCCTCCTGACGAAGAGTTATTCCGTAGGCAGCCTTTAGATGACAAGGATTGGCGAGGTATATTAGTGTTGACTTCACTTTTGGGAGTGAGCTCTCAACTTCCTCATCATAGATCAGTACTCTTGTAGATACTAAGAGCTCCTTAGTTTTGAGATACTTCTAGTGATTAGGTGAACACTTAACCTAAACCTAGAGACTTAAAAGGGTTAGCCATAGGAATAGGTTACGCCTTAGGGATTTAGGAAGACTTGCTTACCCTATAGCCTTAAACCCAATCCTTACTTCCTTCTTCTAAACCAAACCTCAAATTCAAATCTAAGATCATAAATCTAATCCAAAATCAAATGATTGAAACCCATGATTAAATTCAAATTCCAAATCCCTTCCTAAGCCCTTTAATGTCATCTTATGGACTTAGTCTTAATCAAATTCAAATCAATCACAATTCAATTGATTTTTCTCAAATACCAAATTCAATATTAAATTAAATCCTAACACAAACTCAAAATCAAATCCAAACCCAAATTATTGAAACCCATGATTAAATTCAAACTCCAAAATCTCTTCCTAAGCCATATAAACCACCTCTTCATATGATTAGCCAAAATCTCCTTCAACCAAATCAAACTTGATTGATTTCTTTATAAATCATCATTTCTTCATTTATATTCACAAATATAAATGAAATCTAAATTCAAACCATTCAAATCAAATAAAACTAAACCAAACCAAATCAAATCTCCAATTAAGCCCTTTTGACCTACATCCCTCAACTTGGTCAAATTTGCTTCCAAATCACTCAAACCTAAGTGATTTTCTCATAAACCATTTGTATCTTCATTTATATTCATAAATATGAATGAAATATAAATCCAAATAGCCAAAACCAAACCCAAATCAAATGATATCCAAATCAACTCAAAACAATTTCTAATTCAATCAATGATATTACAAACTACAATTATCAAAATTCAAGTCATTTTCAAGTTCCCTTTTAACTATCATATAAAGTTCATTTGACTTCAAAGCACTTGCAAATGGATTTATATCTTCATCCTAAGTCCATATGTGAGTTCAATTAAACTTGAATCAAGCCATGATCAAGATAATTGACCCATTTAGGTCCACTTATCCTAAACTGACCTAAAAGACTTTTTTTAGCCAAGTTATAATCCAACCCAAATTGGATTGAACTAAACTCATCCAAACTTCATATCATGATCAACAATCATCCTAGGGTGATGAACTTCCTTGAATTAGGTCAAACCAAGTCAACCCTTAGCCCAAATGAAACCCAAACAAGCCAAAACCCATCGTATGCCAAATTGATTGAAACCATTGACTCAAATCTACTCATATCAATTATTGAATATGACCAAACTATCAATTGAGCCAAACCAAGTCCAATTGGCCATTTTCCCTAAGTTGACCCAAATTGGCCTAAAAAGTTAAAATGGGTCAAATCATGATTTGATATAAATTGATTGCAACCAATGGCTTAAGTTCATTCCAAATCACTTATTGAACTTGACTAAAGCCATAATTGAGCCCAAAATTGATCAATTGGTCAACTTGACCAACCTAGCCCAAATTAACCTAATGGGTCAAATTGGTCAAAATCTAAATTATATCCAAATTAAACTAAACCAAAGCCTACAATTAATTTCAATCAACCAATTGAACTTGACTCAACATATAATCCAACTCAATTTGGTCAAATTGGTCAACTTGACCCATTTGACCCTTTTGAATCAAAATGAGTCAAATTCAAATCTAAGACAAATTAATCAAAACCAATTAAACCAAAAATATCCCAAATCATCATATGAACCTAACCTAAGTCTTGGTTTGACCCAATTGGGCCAATTGGTTAACCCAACCCAACCCAACCCAAATGAACCTATTTTGACCATATGAAGCCAAATCACCCAAAACCACCTTATGGAACCTTGGTGGCTGACTTAACTCGACCCAAACTAACCCTAGGTTATCTCCAAACCAGCCCAAGTCTATGTGAGACCCATTCTAAGGGGATTAATTAATGGACACCCTCTCTTTACATTGGATTCTAGCCTTAAATGGCGAAGCCCACTTTGTCTCCCCATGGCAGCCATCAAACTTCTAAATGAGGAACTCCTAAGACATCCTAGCCCAACCTTAGCCATCCTAACACTTGCCATGGACCAAGGGAAACAAGCTAAGCCACTCCCTCCATGGCCGAACCCCATGGGTGCAAGGGAGCAAAATGGAAAGTCCCTCAGCCCATATATTTCCTTGAGACTCTTGCCACCACTTCTCCACTCTTAGCATTCCATGTGAAATTTATGGTGACCCCTCCGAAGAATCGACTACGACCAATCAGTGGATTTTCAGGGATTAATCCCGTTCATCCATCAAAGGCAATTGAGGGGTATACCCCCTCAATTCAAGCGGCAAACATCACTAATTGCATTGTGTGGGGTTCGAAAAGAGATTTGGAAACTCCTTAGAGCCATTCCAAGCATTCCTGGAACTCCCTCGATCGACATTCCTCCTCCCTGAGCAAATCCGAAACATGATAGCATCCTTCCAAGCAAAACTCCTCCTCCACCCAACCAAACTTCAATTCCTTGCCCATCTCTCTCTCTCTCTCTCTCTCTCTCTCTCTCTCTATATATATATATATATATATATATATATATATAAACATCAATCTAAAGAAGCAAACAACATATTAAAGCTAAATATTCAAAGAGCATAAAACACCTAGATATATGAGAAATAAAATATTGAATTATCTATAAAAAATTCGTTAAAATTTAAGACTAGATGAACATTATACTTATATCTCTTAAATTAATAAAAATGTAAATATCTCCTTTATAATCATCTCTATCATTGTCATCCTCCTCCTCATTATCATTATCTACCCCTATTCTATTGGTCTTCTCCCTCATTCTTTGTTATTTTGATTTTGTAAGCAAGGAACTTCAAATCTCCTCCACCACCTCTCTCATGACTTGGGGTGTATATTTGATCAATTTATATTATTTGATTTATAAATCAGTTAAAATATTTAGTTTTGATGAAAAAATTTAAAATTTAAGTAAATTAAACTACCTTTTTGATCAAACTATATTTTAGTTTGAGTAGTTCAATTTAATTTGAGCAATCCAAAATATAATTAATTTTAATCATGAATCTAATTATCATTAGCTTAAATATCTTATATTTAAAAATATCAATTAATCATTATTGAAATTTATAATTTTACACAGACATAAATAATATTCACAATAATTTGTTTCTATAATTTTGTTAATTTATTATTTAAAATAAATCTAGAATTTTTATTTAATTGATTTTTCAAAAGCAAAAAATTGAATTGATAACCAAAATCCTAAAAAGTTAAAATTATGAATAATAATCAAACTGATACTTTGCCAACTAAACTAAACCAATCAAATAGGATTGGTTAGGTTATATGTTTTATTTTTATTCAAATAATACACATCCTTACTTACGACAATTTACCTTCTAAATTGACTCTTATTGATTTATATGGTACCCAAACTGTATACGATGTCTTCAACAAGATCACTAAAGATACATACTTGATTTTTAATCAGTCCCCCTATAGCTTTAACTCATTCCTCTTGGTCGAATTTATGCCAAGAGGTAGGTTTCACTACACATGTTAAGATCTTGTCATTTCCATATTTTCTTATATTGTCTTGCTGCAATAGAATATTTTAATAAATTAGAAGAAATGTTGCTTTACTTACGGTAAAGTAGTTGCATGGGATCAAAAATATATGTACTTATCAATCATTTTCTTCTTATGCATCCTCTTGAATAGTGACGTAATTGACATAAGCAACTTGAGGTCTTATGTCAATTCTCACCAATTTAATATAGGAGGCCATCCTATACAGTATTGTGCTTCCATAATGGCATTTAGTTCTTGGTGTTGCCAATTCTAGATAAGTTGTCATTCTCTAAAGGATTTATAATTCATATCAAATGCTTAAAAACAAAATTTTCTTATGCATCTCATGTTATTTAAATCTCCTCTAAAAATTGAGAGAAGCGATTATAAAATTAGAAAGTGTGACTCTATTATAAATGTTAAATTAAAATTAAATAGATTAGTAAATAAATTTGATATAACTTAAACTAACTTCAAAGCTCTCATAAAGTACTATGTGCAAAGCATGCTTTACATAGAAAAAGGGTGTCCTTGACTAGATCCCATATTACTCTACAGACCATAAAATTAAAATAAGAAAATATATTAGTTAAAAAAAAACTCAAAAGTGAAATGTGCAATCTTAAGATTAAATAATATTTTAAATCTCATTTGAATGACTTCTCACCCATATGATAATTTTCATTATTATCATCTATGCCCAAATCAAAATATATCATTCTATAAGTTTGATAGTTTGATATCACCCATACTTATTTAGCCTGAGTGTCCACACCACTATCAAAATTGCTAGTTCATTCCTTACGTTGTCCTCTCACATTGTCAATATCTATTTAAGAGTGAAAATTAATTATAATTGATTTTAAAAATAAGTATAATCAAAGTTATAAGAAAATTAGCAATTATAAATAGATTTTATTATTCAAGTATTGCTTAAGTGATAGAATTAAAATACTAAGTAAATGTTTTAATGATCTTTAATAATATTGTGGGCTTTGAAAATTCATCAATGACTTCTCCATAAAGAGAGTTTGACTAATGTCATTAAACTTTTAGAAGTTAGCATGTGAGGGTTTTTGATCTAGCAGTAGGATTCCTATAAGCACAAAACCTGTAGTTAACAACCCGTCATAGTGCGGAGAGAGAACTTTCAGTTAAGACTTAAGACTAGTTGTTAGGTCGCTAATTACTTAGCATATAGTAGTAATATATGGAGTCTTGGAGTTTAGAATTTATAAAATTCATCATCATTTAACTTAAAGCAGATGATTTGGGAAATGATGAGGCTTGATCAAGATCTTATGATTCCGTCATCTCAAATTGTTGTGGTCCCTAATTTTCTTAATTTGAGAAGATAGTTGATCGAACATGACCGAATAATGCATAAAATATTTTAATTCCTCAATCTTGTTTGCTTGCATTTCACGATTTAAATATATGATTATCTTAAGATGAGTGCTAGAAGCATCGTTTTAAATATTTTTCAAAATGATACCCTTTTTTGTCCCCATATTATTGTTCTTTAGTGAGATGAGTCCCACAAGAAAATTTTTCTCCTCTTATAAATAAAGAGGAAAATGATTCATTTCATCACTTCCCCTGTTCATAACTGTTAGTTGATTGTAAGCTTTTGAGGTTTAAAAACTTGGAGCTTATCTAAGGTTCCTGTCGTTCAGGCAAGTTCTTTAAGTTTCATCATCTTTTATAACTTTCATATTAAATTTCACTACTTTTTTACATGTTCAAATTATATCTTAACTTACTTTGGCCAACTTTCATTTAATTAAGTTTGTTTCAAGCATTAGGAGTTCCTTAGTATAACTTAGGTTCCGTATAAGTTCAAATCTTGACAAAATTTTGGCAACACCTCTCCTAAATTGAGCCATCTAGCCAAAAAATTAAACATGCCCATCCCTCTAAAAAACATATATGAATGATGTTTTACAATATCAAGATCGTGCATTCACCAAACTACTCATCTAAAAAGATATGTATATGCCTTGAGTGCATAAAACCAAGCAATATATATTGTGCATATACACACCTTTTTTTTTTTTTTTGTCTTTGCACTGGACGGTGCAAAATTTATGAACAAAAAGCAAAATTTATTTTCATGTTTTGTCTATTTTTTGCTTTTTTTTTTTTTTTTTTTTTTTGACTTTTCTTCTCTTTTTTTCGATTTTTTTAGATCAAAGACAGAAAGAGAGAGGAGAGAGAAAGAGAGAAAAGGAGGAGGAGATTTATTTTTTTTGAAAGATTTCCATTCATTTCACATAATTCTTATGTATTTATATGTCTAATTTTTAAAATTAGATATTTATTTCTTTAATAATTTTATATGCTTAAAAAAGATATTTTATTTTTAAAAAGTAAGTTATGATGACTTTTTTGATGAATACTTAAAATTGGGGTGTTATATATATTAAAAAATTAAAATTTAAATATTAGATATGTAAATACATTTGAATTGAGTGGTATGTATGTAAATCCCCCTTTTCTTTTTCTTTTTTTTTTAGTTGGGGCTCCTCGCTTTTGTAGGAGGGAGAGAGAGAGAGAGAGAGAGAGAAGGTGAGTTGCGGTTAGAAGGAGGCGACGGTAGGTGAGTTGGCTCATGGAGTGGAGACGGCAAGATGAGGTCGTCTATGGATCAGAGCGGTTGGGTTGGCGGAGTCTCGACAGGAAAGGAGGAGCAACCTGCGGACTTAGAGTGTGGTTGGTCGCGATGGTCGCCAGCGGATGGCCGGTGACGAGAAGAATGGGCGTGTGGTGCGAGTTGAAGGTTCGAGTGTGGTGCAGGGAGGTACGAGGAGCTGTCCGGCGTGGTGAGCGTGAGGGAGAGCATGCCAACAAGAGAGCTGGGAAAACAGATGGACTGGGTGTGGACGAGAGAAGAAAGACAAACGCCGAGATGGGCTGTGGGGACAGACATGAAGAGGTCTGCATGAGCTGGGGAAACGCAAGAGATGGGCGGTTATAGGCGTGGAACGGAGGCTGCTTGGTTGAGTTTCGCCGGCGAGAGGTTGACGGGTGTGCAGTGAGGGAGGATGGCGAGATGAGTTGAGATGTGTGGGAGAGCTGGGAATGAAGCTGGAGAGGAGACGTACAGGAGGAAAAAATAATGCGATAGAAAAACGAAAAAATATTACGTGCGGTGCATGTCTTCATCTGGTTTGGTATTCGAACGTCGCACCTAGTATTTCTTCCGAGAAAAACAGGGTGAAAGAGATGAGGGAATATTACGTGTGGACTTAGCACGGTGCGAGTTCGCATCACAGTCCTTCATGTTTTTTTTCTTTTTTTTTAAAAAAAAAAAAAACGGAGCAACCAGAGTCCGCACGTAATATTTTTCGAAAGAGATTGCCGAGGTTAATATTAAGTTTTCTCTATGTTTCTTTTTTTTTTTGTTTTTTTTTTTTGTCACAGCGGGGCAAAGTCCGAATTTTCTTAGATTTTAGCAGAAAGGAGGATTTGAAATTTTATTTATTTATTTGATTATATTTATTATTATTATTATTATTATTATTATTATTATTATTATTATTATTATTATCATAAAAATCAATTTGATGTAGAAAATGAGCGTCAATAAAATGTTTTTTTATTATGCATATATACTATTATTTTATAATTCATTACAGAAATTGATATACACAATATAATAATTCTAATTAAATTATAATTTATTTTTATTATACGATAATTCTAATCTCAGCCTTTTTAATTATAGTTAAATTTGATTTATCGAGGTCGACCAAATCGATTGTGAAAGATCATGTTTGATAGGTTTTGAAGTTTCAACAATATTGATATACAACCCACAAAGAATCTGAACGCCGTGATCTCGATATGCACAAAACTACACTTACGCTTACTTTTCGTCATTGGGCGATCATTAAATGACATAACGAACCAATTTTAATTAATTCAGCATCTTGAACGTGTTTATGCAATCTGTTTTGCAATTGGAGAATATTTTGATCGATTTTAAAGATTATTGGAGTTCTTCGACTTCAATTAATATAACGTTGCATCTATAGTTCACTGAATTTATCGTGTCTACTCGAATCTACTTATGGAGCGTATGTAGAGGTCAACAAATATATTAAGTCATTTCCTCTTTAATTTTAGCTAATTTATGCATATGTTGAGTATGCCTTAGTATCAATGTTATAGATTTTATCATCTTTTTATATAATGTAAAATAGCTATTTTCACATGAATCTTTTTTTTTTTTGTCTTAATTTTAAGATTTTTTTATTGATTTTTAATATATGATATATCACCTGTTAGCTTTTCATAATGATAGCACCATTGTAAGTATCCATTAAAGAAAGATGGAGCTCTTTGATATTCTTGCATAAATGATTTTTCTTTGGGACATACTTTATGATTTCCATCAGATCGTATGCATAATAGTGAGTTCTGTCTTCAAAATGTATGCTAATAGATGATTTTGTCAAAGAATTAGTATCAAATTAATATCAATTTTAAAATCCTCGAACTTGTTGAATGGCATTTAAGTTTAAAACTCCCAATATTAGTAGCATACAAATCAATTTTATATTAAGGAGCCGTCTCGAGGTGTGAATGAGTCAAGCCAGTTTACAACCTAACTCGAGCTAGATTCACAAACAAGCTCACGAATCTAATTTATCGAGCCTAGACTTCAAGTTCAAACTCATAGTTGAGCTTGTTTATTATAAAAGCTCAAATTCAAATTTGATAAAGCTCAATACAACATCTCATTAACCTACTTGATCACTTTTGAAATAGGCAAAGTGGTCCATTTTGTAAATAAAGTCTGAGTCCTACTCCTCCGTATTATTTCAAATTGCCTGATTTCCATACTATAAAATGAGAAATGTCTTATTTCCTAATTTGTCTCTCTAAGTGCCACATATTCCTCATTTCCCATAACCTTTAAACCCATCATTCTCACAAACTCCTCTTTTTCTCGAAAGTCATCTTTTGCGAGCTCTCCCCATAACTTCATTCTTCGGTCTAGTTGATGCCTTCTCCAGCTAGCATTCGTTCAACTTCTTCAATTCAGTTGATGCCTTCTCTCATGAGTTTCTATCTCGACTTCTCAATCAATATGCCTTTTCAGACAAACTCCCACTATCACTATTGATGCCATCTTCAATGAGTTCTCCTAAATTTTATGTTGCAACTTCTTCACCTCACTTTATTTTGGCTTGAGCTCACGAGTTGAGCTTGAACACATTATTGTGATGAGCCGTGTTCGAGTTATAATGGTTTGAGTTCAACTGAAGCCAAAATTTGAGTTCAAATCATCGATTTGGTAGGCAAGCCAAACTCAACATGGATATGATTCAAAGCCAACTGGAGACTCTTACATCCATACAACCATCCCAACATCTTTGCAAATCCATGGCCAAAATTAATACCGTAAGGATTGAAGCCAAAAATATAAATTAAGATAAAAGTCAAATGGAATTGTTAATTAATACACTTAGCTTAAAAAAATAACTCATAAAGTAACTTTCAATACTCCAGGAACTATTAAGATAAAATTTAGTCCTCAATAATTTTGATTGTTTTGCCGCAAGCTATTAATAGGTTTTTATGAGTATTTAATGAATGTTAGGACATAATAGGAGATAGAATGTATGGGAGTGATTTTAAAAATTAATTTTAAAACAAATAAAATTTCTCATATGAAAAGTGTTAAAATGATTGAAAATAATTATATATTTAATAAAAATTGAACAAGGCCTAAAAGTTTTTTTTTGAAAAACTTTTTTCCGACCACATAACACAAAATAATCACAATCATAGTGCATAATATTTTTAAATTACAATAAGAATGATTGCTCAGGAAAAAAAACTAAGAAGAGTATGTTACCTCTACCATTGGACCATCGACTATTATGGCCCGACCTTAATTTCACATCCACCGTCTCCGATTTTATCCCCTATGATCATCACTAGATTATCATCTCTCATCCACAATTACCTAATTAATATCTCATAACTATTATCATCTGACTATATCTTCTTACTATTATTGTCCGATCATAAATTTCAAATAATTTGATAATCATCACTTAATCATTATCATCATATTATAATCTTCTAAGTATAATTGCCTGAATATGATCTCCTGATTATGGGCTCGACAATAATCACTTAATCATGATACATTTGTTATCTCCCAATTGTTATCACCACCACTATCATAATAAATGATAAAGACATAAAATTTAATATAACCATAGACCTCTGAAATTTGAGCGATGTTATCGATGAATTAAGTGATGTAATATTTTGATGTATTCTCAAATCTTATCTTTCGTTCCAAATAATGTAGTGATGCACTATTGCTCTCCAAAAGATCTCTGAATCGATCAGCAACATATGTTTTTTATTCTATGACCATATAAAACGCATAAGATATATTTGGCTTCAAGCAATGATTTCTATGTGAAGAGATAAGTTGAGCATCATTACCCTACAATGTGAATCGATCATTTAGACTCAAGACATACACAAAACAGTGAAAACTTTCAAGGGGATTAAGAATTTTTCCATTTAAATGTATAATTTATATATATATATATATATATATATATATATATATATATATATATATATATATATATATATATATATATATATATATATATATATATATATATATATATATTCACGAGGAAAGGTAGCTGTTTTTTTAACAAAATTTTAAAATAAGTATTAATTAATAATTAATTAATAAATTAAGTAAAATAAAAAAAATAAATAAATTATGCGATCCACTATGAGGTGGCGCGGTGACCATTCGCCACTTTATGACATTTATACTTAAGCTAGTCAGATAATCGGTCGACCGCCTATAGTGAAGCCTACCAACCGATTATCGATTGACTTATTTCTATAATTAGCCGGCGGCATTATCCCAGGGTTAACGAATCATTTTGACGACCGACCCCTCGCGAAGACTTTTCGCATCCCTCGATTTCGCGGCCGCTTTAGGTTAGTGTCGACGCCCCCATTGCAAGCTCCATCGGCTCCACTGCAAGCTCCATCTACTAAGGTAAAGATTTTTTATTTATCTTTTTCCTTTCTTATTTCAATTGACAATATTATAAAAGAAAGTTTATTCTACTCCTTAGGTGGGGAAGAACTTTAATTTACTCATTAGGTGATGTTTTGCTTTTTCCTGATTTTCATAGTTTTCCTCCTAAAATTTGCATGTTTAGGGTCTACAAAATGTTTGGATTAGGTAATTTGTTTGCTCTTATTTTTCTTTCCTAAATTGTTAGCCGTATAAATAGCTGAGCAATATGTACACTATGATTGATCCTTTTTTGATGAATTATGAGTGAATTTTTAGATTTTGTTAGAACTTTAGTTGCTGAGCATATAGTAGAATGAGTCAAGAGCTTGTTTCCTTAATTCTCTTCTACGACGGTCAACTGATCATTGATGATTAGTTTATTCCAAGTTATGTCGGTAGCAAAAATTGGCTCATGTGAGTTTTGTGCCATGTAAGCTTAGGAGATTTAAAATAAATAGTGCTTAGGTCTTTGCGTTATGACGTTGATAACTTTGCAGTGGAGATTACGTGTCATTTTCGGCGGGATACATACTATTGATGATGATGAAGTGCGATTATATATCGACAAAGCTTTCCCGTCGGACATTAGCTTTATGTGAAAATAAAGTCATAATGTACCACGCAGTAAACCGAGCATCACGTCGCAAAGAAAAATGTACACTGATTACGCCATGAGTTCACACAATAGCCGAACCGCAAGCATTATCACTTTTAGAATTAATGTAAGCATTTACCTCAACATCGTTAGTGCTTTTTTTATCTTTTGTGTAGGGTATCTGCTTTTTCAAAAGATTATAGCTTTTAATTGAATCGAGTTGCTCAAGCACAACTGCATGAGCAACCTAGTTCATTTAGACTAGTGCCCGATGACGAAAATAAATGATAAATAAATCAAGCAATGCCGATGATAGCGTCGAATGATTCTTTGCTAGGTAATGCCAATTTTTGTGACAACAGTGTTAGTCATGAGCTTCTTCGGAGTCCTTCGTTCGTTTGGTCACTTACCCAGCATTTATGTTGCTTCGATGGACCCTAGTTTTAAGAGAGTAGATGGCAGAGGGAAAGTTGATACAGATTGGGTTCAGTACCATCAGCAGCACATCATTTTGTGGGAGGCTCACAAAGATCACGTTGCTCTGGTAGACAACAATTACCGACGCACAGCCCCGATGATTAGATCATTCCATCGTTGTACTTGCTTAAGGCGCCTACTGACCCACCGACGACTTACTATCCCAAAGCACCTGCCGAGAGAGCATATGTTAAGATAACGCTACAATTTGCAAATTTATTTAGCTATTGCTTCCACAGATTTTCGTAGTAATATTTTTACATTGGTTTACTGTAAGCGGAGCATATCTTGGTGACGGATGACCTCTTTCGGCCTTTCTTTGACGCCCGTGTGACGACTTCGGTTGGCCATAATAAATGGCATACGATAATAACTGAGTTAGAGGATGCATATCATTGTCTCAGTACCATATGGACATTACGCCATCACATTATTGGGTATCTCTACGACGCAGCTTATTGAACAGCCGTGCTCGGGAACATATGACGCCTCCCATCGCCTACGCTGACGTCTTCAGGTGGCCTCCCCGAGCACTATACTCTAGTGCGCGATAGCCTATAGAAGGCCGCCGATTTATAATGTAGTATTTATTTTGTATACTATTGGATATTTTCTTGTTCACTTTTATCTGCATCTGTACCTAAGTTTACTTTTTTTGCTTATGAATGAAATTTTTTGGTATCATTTGATTACTAGTATATCTGTATCTTTTTGATACTACGAGTTTATATTTCATATTATTTCTTTACATCTATTTGCATTTCCTGTAGATGGTAAAAAAAGACGACTTTTTTTTTTTTTAAAATAAGAGAGCAGTCGCCAATTTACGAATGACTATACTTGTTTCCGCCGATAATCGGTCGACCTGGCTTCACGCCGATCAATTATCGGTGACTTAGATAATATAATCCCCATAAGTGAGCGATGGCCGCGACGCCATCTCTGGCCGATAATGCGGCCTCACTTTATGATTAACCTATATTTAAATTTCTTTTTACTGTACTTAATTTGTTAATTAATTATTAATTAATACTTATTTTAAAAATTTGTTCCTTTTTTTTTTGTTTAAGAGAGTAGGTTTTCGAGAAAAATATAATTGAGAAAAAAATATTTTAATGCTTTTGGTTGGCCCATCGACGCTTTCCTGATATGAAGTAGCATCTTTATAATCATTTTCCACTGTAGACTGTGGAACGTGCAGACACACAAATATGCTAACTGCTACAGTAAGAATTACCGACGATAACCGCTACATTAAGTATCCATTATGATAGATATAGTAGTAGCTCGCTGCCCTCCTATTTAAATTTCATTTCAATGCCAGCGTCCTAGCTTAAATTCTTCAACGTCAGATCAGTAGTCGGGCAAACTCCTTATACACAACAACAACAAGAACAACAACAACTCCTTGTCTCCGGTAATTAATGGCGAAAGAGGAAATTTTGATTCCGGTTATCGACCTTGCTAACTTCCCAGCTGAGCTGGAGAAGCTTGCTGCTGCGAGCACCGAGCTGGGTTGCTTTCGGGTCACCAACCATGGCATGCCTGCGTCGCTTCTGGCCGAGATGAAGGAAACCGCCCGGTCACTGTTCGAGATCCCCGCCGAGACTAAGCTGCGCAACGTTATCCACCGCCTGGAAGATGGAGGCTACCGGCCGCCTAATTTCGCATCCAACCACCAATTTTACGAGTCGTTAGGCATCTACGACGCCGCCTCGCCACCCGACGTCCACTCTTTCTGTTCTGTTTTGGACGCCTCGCCGCAGCAACGGTGTGCTTCGCCTCATTCAGTTCTTGCCATCATTTAAGCTCTTTTTCTCTTAAAACATTACTAATTCTATTCCAACTAATGAGGCATGCAGTGATATTATTACCAATTATTTCGTGAAACTTCATGAGGTAATCATTAAAACAGCTTCAAAAGTGGCAGAGAGTTTGGGCTTGATTGGCTGCTCCTTCAAGGAATGGTCTTGTCAAGCAAGGATTATCTCTTACAATTTTTCTTCTCAAGACGTTATCGGCTGCATTGGCGCTCCTGATCACACGGACACCAGTTTTCTGACCGTCTTGCAAGAAGATGATTGTGTTGGTGGCCTTGAGATTATAGACGGTAACGGCAACTGTATAAATATTGATCCCAAGCCAGGAACCTTATTTGTTAACATAGGTGATATCGCAAAGGTAATTAATTCTTATGTATCTCTGAAACTTTTTTTTTCTCTTTTGCATTTCAATATCTATATATATATATATAAAAATAAAACAATCATGAAAAAATGTTTAATAAAATGCATGCATTTGTGTATGTTGAAGGTTTGGAGTAATGGAAGACTGCAAAATGTGAAGCATAGAGTGATCTGTAAGCAAGCTAAGCAACGAATCTCAATAGCTCTATTTTTACTTGCGCCAAAAGATGGCAAGATAGAGACTGAATCTGCATTCATCGATATTGATCACCCGAAGCTTTACCAAAACTTCATTTACAATGAATATCGTAAGATGAGAAATAAATGTGGTTTTAGGACAGGTGAGGTCCTCCAAGCCTTCAAAGCAGATCATGAAGCGATGTGATGTCAGGTTTATAAGTGCAATCCCGACTATGCATTTGGTGGTGCTATATGTAATATATATATATATATATATATATGCTCGCTTGCAGAAGTCTTGATTCAAATATATGAACATTCTTGGATTCATATGTTGATTTATTAATAAACATTTCTAATGTAATTTTAGCAAAATTGATAAATATTTTACATTTAATATTGCTTTATTTAGAATTAAATTTTCACTTCTTTAATAAAATCTCAAAGAAGAATGATGATAATGTTGATGTTTTTGTGCTGCATTGAAGATAATTAAAAATAAAAAAGTATATGCTAGAGAATAGTCGATGTTAATGTGGATGATATTAAATTTGTTTTTTTTAATGCTTTTGTATGCTTAGAGAGAGCTGCTTCAATCCTTAATTATCCTATTTTCTAGTGTAGGTTGATTTGTTGAAGATTATGATATTAAATTTTCTCTCTAATAAAATTCAATAAGATATAATTTAGGTGCCATATTTACTATAAATATTGAATTGAGATTTATAATGATATATGCAAATCGTTTTTTTTTTTTTTTGGAAAAATTAAGGGCTTAGCCCAATTTTCATTACCAAAAAAGCAACACCAGAAATACATCGGGAAAACCCAGGAAAGATAGAAGAGAAAACAACAGCTAGTCAAGAGTAAAGCAGTTAAGAGGCCTATGAGAAAAAACATAAGGAAAAATTAAACAAAACTATTGAGAGAGAGCAGATGAGAAGAACTTCTACCAAAAAAGAACTCTGGACTCAATTGTCATAATTCGTCAAATGTTTGATGACAAGAGCTAGACGAAAGCATGCGGCAGCCCCACAACAGGAAACCCAACCACAGTTACCATGCCACCATCGCAGTGAAAGATAGAACCTGATAAAATAATGAAACAATTGCAGCCCATAAGAGAGAGTGACATACCCATGGTTGCGGCAATGTCTTCCAGGCGGAGGGCACCAATTAGGGGCTGAAAAATCCTAGTAAGAGCAACGAGAGAAAGGCCCCCAATAAACATCATCGTCCGACGGTGAAAAACAGAGACGGAAAAAAACGAGAAACCGCAAAGAGAGAATGGGGAAGAGAGAGAGAGCTAACTGCAGAAAACCGATAAACAAAGCCCTTCAGAAAGGTCCAAACAAAGAACTATAGCTCATTCAGGAGTTTAAAATGTCGAGAACTTCAGCTGGCCAAGTGGGCTTAAATTTCCACCTTCTTGTTTTGGAAGCTACCAAAAGCTTAGTTCTGTTTGCTAGAAATGTAGAAGAACTGAACCTGTTATTATGAAAGCGGAAATTTCTTTCCCCCCATATGACATAAATAGAAATTTCCCCCCATATGACATAAATAGAAATGGCAGTAATTAACATATGTAATCTCCTCAAAGCTTTGTGAGTAAATAAGGAGCTAGCAGCCAAGACCTGAGGGAGTGAGGTTTGGAGGAGGAAGTAGCTCCCATTAGGCAATAAAGATCGAATCATTTCCATAGATAGGGAGCATTCAAAGAAAATATGATTATGTGATTCTGGCTCGACATTGCAGAGAATACAGAGGCTCGGCTGACCTAAACCTCTAGAAGAGAGCTTATCCATGGTTTTTAAACCTTTAACGATAGCCATCCAGAAAAATACTGCATAGTTTAGAGCATACCCCATGAACCAAATGTCCTCCCACCGGTCCACAACAGTAAGATGAAGAAAAACAGTAGACTTTAGGAGATGCGCATCTAACTTTTTGCAATCATTCGATGAGATTAGATCCGATCCAGATAAGAGCGAAATATTAGAAATATCATTGTAACAATTTAAATCAAAATGCCTCAAAGTGCCCGATAAATCCCATACTCCATTTAGCAAAATGGAAGCCACAGAGGAGTAATGGGGTTTGTTAAACAAATTGAAGCACTTATACCCAAGAATGTTGAAAAGAGATCTACCCTTGCACCAAGGGTCAAAAAAAAGGGAACAAGAAGATTCATTGCCAACCTAAAATGAAAGATTTCCACTAAAACGCACTGCACAAGTCATCAATTCTTTCCAGAGCGCAGAAAAATGAGTTTGGACAGAATTCCAAAGGGAGTAATATTTATTTAAACATCAATCTGCAAAGAAGCAGGTTCTATTTATCACTTTCCACATAGTTTTAGCTTTGCACATAAGGTTTAGAGAATAGATAGATGTAAGGCCAGTCCCCCACTTATCTTTAGGAAGAGTAGTTTTGGCCCAGGATATCAGATGAAGCTTTTTAGCTTCTCCATTGTGGAAAAAGAAATTCGCTGTAAGAGAAGTAAGTTATTTTAGAACACCTTTTGGAATAGCTACAGATCCAAACTAATACACAAGGTAGTTATTTATAGAGGAACGAATCAACTGAAAACGACCTCCATAAGACAAGAATTTGCTTTTCCAGCCAGCTAGCCACAAATGCATCTTATCAAATAAAGGATTGAAGTGCTCCAAGTGAAGAGGGCCAGCAACCAAAGGTAATCCCAGATATTTGAAGGGGAGAGAGCTTTGTTTAATGTCCAGAAGAGAATCGAAACTATCACCATGCTGCACTTCCTTAGAAAAGCAAACCAAAGATTTATCCTTGTTAATATGCAAACCAAGATAAGAGGCAAGACTATTTAATGAGGATAGAAGAGAGACTGCATTCAGCTGGTTCACAGAGCCAATAACAAGCAGATTATCTTCAAACAGAAGGTGAGAAACAGAGCAATTTCCAATAAAGTGTGGGGTATATCACTTAAGATTAACCTCTTACTCCATAATACACTAGAAAGTGTCCATAGCAATAGTAAAGAGAAAAGGTGATAAGGGACAAACTTGCCTCAAACCGTTAGAAGAGTGAAAATATCCCTTTATTTCAGAATTCAGCATAATAGAGAAAGAAACATCCGAGATACATGCCTTGATCCAATGGGTAAAAGCAATAGGGAAGCCTTTCTGATACAGCCGATGGAGAATAGATTGCCTATTTATCATATCGAAGGCTTTTTTGAGGTCAAATTTAGCTAGAAAGCACTTTAGGGAAGGAGGAAGAGAGCTAAAATCAGCACAAAGTTCATGGGCCAGCGTGATATTGTCAGCAATGTCCCTGTTCTGGATGAAGGCTGATTGAGCACGATTGATGATGGAAGGAAGAACCTTTTTCATCCTATTGGCCAAAACCTTTGTCAAGCCTTTGTAGAAGGTATTGCAAAGAGAAATGGGTCTAAAATCGGCTATGGAATTAGAATGCTTAATTTTAGAGATCAGGGTGATAAGACTATGCTTAAAGATGTTATGAAGCTTCCCAGTGTGGAAGAAAGAGTGTGCAGCCACAAGGAACTGTTTGCCCATGATATCCCAACATGAAGTAAAGACCTTGAAGTTAAAACCGTCCAGACCTAGAGACTTATTTTCATTGATATCATGGAGGGCATCCAAAGTCTCCTTATTCGTCACCACAGCTTCTAGATCACAAATTTAGGAGGGAGAGAGGGTGCCTCCAACAGGGAGATCATGACTCTGAGGCAGGGAAGAGCTATCTTGATTAAAAAGTGTAGAATAATAATGACAAATTTCCTCCGCAATAGAATAAGGGCCAGTAATAATTCCCCTTCTAGAGTTAAGAGTGGTAATACGGTTGGAATTTCTCCTCTCTTTTATGGAAAGGTAGAGGAATTTTAAGTCATTATCAGAATTTGTAAGCCAATGGGCCTTAGCCCATTGCTTAATCCACATGCTCTCTTTGATAACCAATTCCTAGTATTTGTCACAAACTTCCTTAGCTAAGTAAGCTAGGGAAGTATTGGAAGGGTCAGCTTCAAGACAATGAAGAATGTGATCTTGATTGTTCTTAGCCAAGTTAATTTGGTGATTGAGGGAGGAAGGATCCCAATAGTGACATTTGAGAGCAATTCTAGCACTTTGAAGCTTTTTTGATAGCACAAATAGTGGGTCGCCCTGAACAAAACCTCTCTAGGAACTATGAACCACTTCCTTAAAATCACTGTAAGAGGGCCAATAATTCCTGAATATAAACCTGGCAGAAACTGGCAGGGGTTCTTGCAGGTGGGTAATAATAGAAGAGTGATCCAAAGAGAGAGGAGCAGGAATTCTATAAAAAGTAGAAGGCAAAAAGTCCAACAAATTGGTATTACACAGGACCCGATCAATTTTAGTTTGAATCAAATTATCAACCTGATGATTATACCAGGTAAAAAAAAGGCCAGAACTTGGGAGATTCATGAGACCACAATCATGAACACAATTTCTAAAATCCAAAGTCTTGGAAAAAGGAATCTGATTCCCCCCTGCCTTTTCATTGCAATAGAGAACACAATTGAAATCTCCCATGATGATCCATTGAGAGTCCATATCGAGAGCAATTTGAAGAAGAGAGCTCCACAGTTGAGTTCTATCTTGGGCATCATTAGAAGCATATATGCAGGTGATGAAGAAAGAAAGAGAGTTGCTGTGAGTGAAAGAACCATGGATCAGTTGAGAGGTTTTGAGAACTGTGGAGAAGGCAGAGACACTAGAGTTCCACTTAATCCAGATTCTGCTCCCCATAGAGCAATCAAAGTTATTGACACCATCCTCAGATGGAAAAAGTCTAAGCTTGTTCAAGAGAGGAGAATCCCCAAGAGAAGCCATAGAGAGCTTTGTTTCCAAAAGACAAAAGAGATCGATACAAGAATCCTTCAGAATTCTTTTGCAATCATTTACTCTCCCTTCCGCAAGAAGGCCTCTGACGTTCCAACAACCTAGAACTGGAAAAATCATAAAATAAAGACGATAAGAGGAGGCTACTTGCCTTTCTTCTTGTGGTTGGTCTTTCGACCCTGGGAATTTTGAATCTGAAATGATTTAGCAGCATCAGTATCTTGGGCACTCTTTCGAGGAGTCTTGGATAAGATCTCATTTTGTCGTATAGGTTGGGCACGGGAGGGGGAGGCAGTAGAGGATCTTATCAAAACCCCTGAGGAGAGGGAGGCAGTTTGAGGGGCTTTAGAGAGAAGGGAATCCTTAGAAGCAGCAGCGACTTCTTCCGGCTGGGTATCCAAGATGGGGGAGCTGACAGGGGAGTGATTCAAATCATTAATAGACTGCGACAAGTTAGATGGGTTTTGATCCAAAGTCCCTTGAGGGAGCAGGCTGGTCGACTGTTCAGCAACATCCACAAGAGAAGAAGAGGGAGGGGGGCCTGTTGCACCACAACATTAACTCTCGGCTGCCTGGGTGGACGTGGTAGTCTACTGCGACTACGACCACGAGAAGGAGTACGTGAGGGATTTAGTGGGCAAGAGCTCTCGTCATGAGAGAAGGAATTACATTTGCCACAGGCTTTAGGCTTCCAATCATAAAGAATCTCTTGCTAGAATTTGAGGCCATTTAGGTTGATCGAAACTGCGTCTGGAAGAGGAGAAGACGGGTTGATTTGCACGCAAACCCGCGTGAAAGAAATACGAGATTTGAAAGCAATAAGGTTATCAACGACAAGCGGAATATCCACCGTACTTGCAACCCTAGAAAAACCAACTTCGTTCCAACAACAAAGAGGAAAGTTAGGGAGCTTAATCCACAACGGGATTTCTAAAAAAATTTTCTTAGAAGGTCTGAAATCCCAAGACCACTTTTGGAAGATAAAGGGATTACCATTAAGAAAACAATGGCCATAATCCCATACCAAATCGTAGTCCTCTTGGCAAGAAAACTTGAATAGAAAAAAATCTCCCTCCAAAGTTAAGAGCTCCAATTGGCCTTTGAAATTCCATTTCCTCATGATAGCCGCTAAGAGCGACCCATAGAAAGGGCGTTTTCCAAATAAGGGACGGCATTTACATACATACCAAATAATTTATATATATATTTATATATCTAATATTTAATTTTTATATTTATATAAATAATACTTAAATATTTAATGTTATACTAAAATAATGCTATCTTTAATTTATTTATACTTTTAAATTTTAAATTTTATATATGTAAATATATAAGAATACTTTTCTAATCTTGAAAAATATTCGATATAGATTCTTTTAGTAGTTTGTAAAAGAATTTATAGGGCATGGCAAAAAAGGATAAAACTATTTTAAAATCGCTTCATTCAAGTAATATATTTTATTGCTCAAACGTATGAGTGTTTTTTACTTTTATCTCACTTTGACTTTACGTCAGAGTTCATATTTTCCAACCGCAGTTAGTGTTAATGGCGAGATTTTTGTGAATAAATATTTATTTGTTCAGTAACATAAATATTTATTCAAATATAATATGGGCACAAATGAGTAGATCACACATCTAACAAATATATACGTATGCTATGCATTTGTTGAATATTTCTCAGCATCCATGTGGAGTTAACAGAAGATGATACCATCTATAGCCTGCTGACTCAGTAGCACATGCTTAACCCATCACTTTTCGGATATTCATATATATATATATATATAATCTCATAGCATTCTATAATATGATATATTAAACCATAAATTTAGATTATTAAAAATTCATTATGTTATAAATAGCGTAAATAATAAAGGATATTGAAATGCCCAATTTTTTTGTAGTAAATTAAGAGCATATATGTGACCAACAACTATCAAGATGCAATCATGCCATTATTTAAGACATTATATATATATATATATATATATATATATATATATATATATATATATATATATATATATATATGATCAATGGACTCCAATAGCCCACTTTCACGAAGGCCTCCTTCCGATCATTATCTTTTACTAAGAGCCCATCTCTCTTAGATAGACATCATGGATCCTATATACTTATCAATCACTTAGTTTAGAATCTGTGCCGCATAGATTAAAATAGTTTATCTTTTGACTATTATAATTAACTATTTCTTTTCTTTACTCAATTTAAAATCTCCTAATATTTAGTCAATTCACCAATTCTATCTAATAGTCCTCTCTCTCAAAGACATTTCATTGGCTTCCACTATGGCACTATTAAATATTTTTTGAATGTCTATCATAACATCCTAAACTCTGATAGATTTGGATGCCCTCTTTCATAAGATTATTAACATTTTACCAAGACTTCCTTGGAGTGTTCATTGGCCTTGTAATGATAAGAGAAGAATGCGGTTGACTTATAAGTTGGATCAACTTACATGAGGTGGATCAACAACAAGCAACTCTCAAGATTACTTTCAAGCTATGAAGCTTCCAACCAATGACTTGGTGTGTTTTTATCCTTTTTTTTTGTTTTTTTTCTCACCAATGTTGTAGGGTGTGACTTAAATAAGTGTAGATGAGATTCAAACTCAAGATCATGTCAACAATTTTCACGGCCTTTATCAAGCAGGCTAATTGGCACACACAAAAATGTTTGAACTCTTGTAATTTGAAGGAATTAAGGAATCCTGAAAATTCACACCAAAATAATTAGGAAAATACATCATTAAAGATTTCATTATAGAACTAATCTCTTGCAAGTTACAAGATGGTGAAAGCCTGAAATTGCCCATACTTTGAAACTTCTTTGAATAAGAAAAATAATTATATTATTAATCTTAAAATCAAAAAAGTTTTTTTTTGTTGAAAAATTGCACTTAGTAATTGGGGGATGATATAAGCACTCTAAATATTTCATGTCCTTACTACGTGAATATCAAGGAGATAAAAAAAAACTTAAATCATATATTTTGTGTTTTAATTTTGAAATCTTATACTCATCAATCTAATTATCATGATGCATTGGCAACCCAATCAAAAACAACCACTCTATCAACAACATACAATAGTATCAAGTTAATTTAAAGTGATGATCAAATGTTGTAACCTCTCTAACAAGACTATCTGATAATGATGTGTGTGTGATAACTTTAAATACTCTAATCTTTTGAAGATCAACCCCATTAGAGTGATTATACTTGATAAGGCCTAATCTTAAGGCACAAGCTAATACATGTTACCCAATCATTCATAATAAAACTCATTATAGCTTATAAGATCCACCAGCATGAGTCACAGATGTTTTATGTATAAGACACTTTAAAAATAATATGCATTACTCCTACTTCTCTTTATTGAGTAATCATATATTGATTCTTCTTATGATTATGATAACAAAACTAAATTAGTTTTATCTTTGCCAATCATGATGATGGGAGGACACTTTCTTGAATTAAAGTAGAAACAAGTTAAAACACTATAGTAAAAATAAGGCCAAATTGTCTCGAGTTAATCAATGTCAATCAAAACCCATTCAAATATTAACTTGTTAGATCCATCAGATAGAAAGGAATTTAATTATAACATAAATAATTATCATTATTTTTGATAATTTCTTTATACTTTAGTTATGAGAGTCTTACCATATAAAAAAATGTCTAACAATATATGACAAAGTTCAAATATAAATATATATTATGATCAAAAGATCAATAAGTTAACATGTCTTGTCTCTAAGTCAACTTTCTCTTATTGAGCTAAAAAATAAAAAAATAAAAAAATAAAAAATAAAAAATAAAAAAAATAAAAAAATTTCTCTTGTTGAGCTGACTGCCTTTTCACATTTGACTACGCCTACTTGGTGGTGCCACGTCATTTCCATTGTTAAGAAAACATTTTGCTTATTGATTGCCTTTATAGAATCTAATATTAAAGTTAGAGCTTATTGAGAATGAGATAGCTTAGGAGGCCAAACTGAAGTAGTTATTAGGAGCTCTATTGGAAAGTTCAAAAAGTTTCATAATATCATCATGTGGGCTCCGAAAATTCACCACACATCTCTAGATAAATGAAGAGAGCTTGATTTAAAATGTCAGTGTAATTTTTAGAAGGCAAATGGAATAGTAGATAAGACACTACACAGAGATTGCATCCTCATTAGGTGAGGACTTTAGATCTGGTTCCAAGTTTTCTATAGGAACAAGCACCTATAGTTAATTACCCCTCCAAATGCTGAGAGAGAACTTTTGATTAAGGCTAGTCGTTATATCGCTAAATGCATAACGTATAATAGTAGCATGTGGAGTTTTAAAATTTAGAATTTAGAATTTATGAAATTCATCATTATTAGCTTAAAGAAGATGGCTGGGGGAGTGATGATGCGCTCAATCTAGATCTCATGGTTCCGTCATCTCGGACTATTGTGGTCCTTAGTCTACTTAATCAGAGGAGGTAGTCGAGCCAACCTGACCGAAGGATCTTTATTAGCAACACATGGGTTACGTCGTCCAAGAAAATATTGTAGACTTGGGGTGATATTTGTTTAAGGAGATATGCTTAAGTCTACCTTAGTTGACATAAGATTTTTTTCCCTATTAGGTGTATCCTATGATTCACAACACAAATGGCAGAAATACTGTCAAAATTTTGACTAAATCTGGGACTTAAAAAAAAAGAGGGAGAAGAACATTTGCATATATATATTTGCTTTTATGCAAATAATTGAATGCATCGTTATGCTCATTAGGGCGTACTAGGATTGAAAGTCAACTGAGGTGTTTCAAAATATCAACTGTCATGCTCATTAAAGCATGAAGGTAGGCCAAAACAATTCTGATGTAGCCCTCTACAGGGGATGACACTGGAATACTGCTGAAGTGCTATCGAAATTTCATCAAATTGTTGGGACTTAACAAAAAAAAATGATTTAACATCAAGTTAAATATAAATATAAACTCCTAAAGAAATAAGTTAAAAATTAAGTACAGATGAACTCGAAATGAATTTGAAAGAAACTTGATTATAAATAAAATTAAAAATCATATTTCAAATAAGAAAATAGGGATCAAACTCAAGTGAACCTATAAAACTTGAAATAAACTTAAATTTCTTTGATATACATGAACCGAATCTCATAATATTTTACTTAAAATAGTCCAAAAGGAAAATCCTAGTTAATCATTTAAGATTTATAGTGGGATTAAAACATAACTTTAAATTTATGTTATACTTATGCGGAGATTACATGAACCTAGAAGGCTAATTTTCAAATGGAGTAGAGCCTAATTCAAACTCTAAAGTGAGATTCACAAAGAATAAGCCTTCTTATTTTATCCCTATATCAGAATGTCTAACTTAAAATGGATTAAAGAATGCTTCAATTAAATATAAAACTAATACCTATGAAATTTGTTGAATGCTATTTTCAAGTTAAAGTAAAAATCAAATGAATTTAAAAAGAAATTTTCACTAAAGATGAGCAATCTGTTGGCAAGTATAACAAAAACTCGTTAAAAACTACAAGCCAAATAATAGCTAAGAATTAAAAAATTCAATAAGCAACGCCACTGGATTTGAATTCTTCATACAAGTAGACATAATACGACACTAAATTAAATTCTGCATGAATAGAGGAGCGTCCTTCAATCCAAAATTAGAAATCTTATTCTAATTATGATTTTCAAAATCAATAATTTCATTGATTAGATGAACTTTTCTAAGCTAAAAATACTTGCATGTGCTCAGACATGGAAATTAAAATACAAATTTTAATATCTGAAAAGGTTATACAGGCTAAGTTAGAATTAAATGAAAAATATGAAATTAATCTCTTGATTTTGAAATAAAATTATCAAAATTACTAAACACCTGCATGGGCCTCGACACTGCGCTGAATGCTTAAACTTAGTGTCTGAGGATGTTGCGTGAGTTGTTTCCCGGTTTAGTCTTAGGACAGGGTCTGGGTTAACAAAACCTAAAAATCCAATTATTATAAGAATTTCAACTTATTGAAATATTTGATAAGCTAATTCAATCATATGAGAGTAGATCTGATCCTATATTATTAAACTAGTAGAGTCGACACGATCTGAAATAATAAATTAAATGATCAAGCAATCAATCTACCTCGATAATGGTTATGTTGAATGAAGATTTTAATCGAAGGGGATACTTCCATAAAAAATGTGATTTTAATTTCAAATTAAACTAACTCAAATTAAATGTCAAATCAATTATGAAATCTAATATTTCATTAAGCTATAAATATCTATATGTGCTCGGACATAGAGATTCAAAGCGTAAATTTTAATGTTTGAAAAGGATGCGCAGGCTAAGTTGAAATTAAATAAATATGAAATTGATCTCATAATTTAGAAATAAAGTTACCTAAATTATTAAATACCTGCATGGGCTTCGACACTATCCTAATTGCTTAAATTTAGTGTCTGAGGATGCTGAGTGGGCTACTTCCTGGTTTTATCTTAGGACCAAGTCCAGGTTAATAAAACCTAAAAATTCAATTATTATAAGAATTTCAATTTATTAAAACATCTCAGAAGCTAATTATGTCATATGCTAGTAGATCTGATCTTCTATTATTAAACTAATAGAGTCGACGTGATCTGGAATAATAAATTAAATGATCAAACAATACATCTTCCCTGATGATGACTGTGTTGAATGAAGATTTCAACCGGAGAGGATGCCCACCATCAAAATGTGCTTGCAAGCTAAAATTGAATTAATCAAAATCAAATGTCAATCTAAATATAAAATCTAATATGTCATTAAGTATTAAATGGTTAAATAAAATTCAATCTCTAAAAACTAAAAACAAAATCTAACCCAATCCACCTTCCTCAACTATTTGTTAAAGGTGACAAATTAAGAAAACTCTAGCTCATAAAAGAGTCAAAGTCAAATCAAGTGTTTTACTATGTTCACTCTCAATCAATCTCATGCTAATAAGGATGTGACCCGTATGTTCTGACTGCGTTACTTGGCCAATAGGCTCCACATATGATATAGTTACAATGAGAGTCCTCTGATCCAATGGTAGTCGCCAAATTGAACCACTATATTACGATCACGACTGTAGCCCATATGCTCCCCAATGGCTCTGTCTTTTGAGTTATGAATCATAGGGTACACCTGATAGGACAAAAAATCATCTATCAGTTAAGGTGGACTTAAACTTGTCTCAGTAGACAAACACCATCCTAAGTCTACAAGGATTTCTTGGACGACGTAACTCATGTGTTGCTGATAAGAATCATTCAATTAGGTTGGTTCTGCTACCTCCTTTGACTAAGTAGACTAGGGACTGCGACAACCCAGGATGACGGAACTATGAGATCTTGATCAGGCACGTCATCATTCCCCCAACCATCTGCTTTAAGCTAATAATGATGAATTCCATAAATTCCAAATTCTAAATTCTAAAACTCCACAAGCTGCTACTATACGTTACGCATTTAGCAATATAATGACTAGCCTTAATCGAAAGTTCTCTCTCAGCATTAAGTGAGGTAATTAACTATAAGTGCTCGCTCGAACGGAACGGATCTAAAGTCCTCATAAAATGAGGCGAAATCTAGTGTGTCTTATCTACTATTCCATGCTTACGAAAATTATAAACACATTAAATCAAATTCTCTTCAATTGCGAGAGGTCGGTGGTTAATTTTCGGAGCCCACAATATATATATATATATATATATTACATTTAAATGGAAAACTTCTTTGTCCCCTTGAATGTTTTCACTGTTCTGTGTATGTCTTAAGTCTAAATGATCGATTCACGTTGTAGGGTAATGATGCTCAACTTATCTCTTCTCATAGAAATCATTGTTTGAAGCCAAATATATCTTATGCGTTTTATATGATCATAGAATAAATAACATACGTTGCTGATCGATTGAGAGTTTTTTTTAGAGCAATAGTGCACGACTTCATTATTTGGGACGAAAGATAAGATTTTGAGAATACATCAAAATATTACATCACTTAATTCATCAATAACATCGCTCAAATTTGAGAGGTCTATGATTATATTAAATTTTATGTCATTATCATATATTTATTATGATAGTGGTGGTGATAATAATTGGGAGATATCAAATGTGTCATGAAAGTTAAGTGATTATTGTCGAGTCCATAATCAGGAGATCATATTCAGGCAATTATACTTAGAAGATTATAATATGATGATAATGATTAAGTGGTGATTATCAAATTATTGTGATAGAGCAATCATGATTTGAAATTTATGATCGGACAACAATAGTAAGAAGATGCAGTCAGATGATGATAATTAGGAGATATTAATTAGTAATTGTGGATGAGAGATGATAATCTAGTGATGATCATAGGGGATGAAATCGGAGACGGTGGACATAAAACTATGATCGGGTCATAATAGTCGATAGTCCAATGGTCGAGATAAGAAACTCATTTTAGTTTTTTTTTCGAGCAATCATTTATATTGAAATTTAAAAATATTGTGCACTATGATTGCAATTATTTTGTGTTATGTGGTAGGAAAAAAGTTTTTCAAAAATAAATTTTGAGACCTTCTTGTTCAATTTTTATTAAATATATAATTATTTTCAATCATTTTAACAATTTTCGTATCAGAAAATTTATTTGTTTTAAAATTAATTATTAAAATCACTCCCATTCATTCTATCTCCTATTCATGCCCTAACATTCATTAAATACTCATAAAAACCTATTAATAGCTTGCCGCAAAACAATTAAAATTATTGAGGACTAAATTTTATCTTAATATTTCCTGGAATATTGAAAGTTACTTTATGAGTTTTTTTTAAGCTAAGTATATTAATTAAACAATTCCATTTGACTTTTATCTTAATTTAAATTTTGGCTTCAATCCTTACGGTATTAAATTTGGCCATGAATTTGCAAAGATGTTTTGGGATTGTTGTACGGATGTAAGAGAATCCAGTTGACTTTGAATCATATCCATGTTGAGTTTGGCTTGCCTACCAAATAGATGATTTGAACTCAAATTTAGGCTTTAGTTGAACTCAAATCATTATAACTCGAACTTAACTCACCACAGTAATAATGTGTTCGAGCTCAACTCGTGAGCTCAAGTCAAAACAAAGTGAGATGAAAAAGTTGCTACATCAAAATCAATGGGAGCTTATCTAAGAAGGCATATTGATTGAGAAGTCGAGATGGAAACTCATGAGAAAAGGCATCAATTGAATCGAAGAAGTAGAATGAATGCTAGCCGGAGAAGGCATCAATTAGACCGAAGAATGAAGTTGTGGGGAGAGCTCGCAAAAGATGACTTTCGAGAAAAGGAGGAGTTTGTGAGACGGATGGGTTTAAAGGTTATGGGAAATGAGGAATATGTGGCACTTAGAGAGACAAATTAGGAAATAAGATGTTTCTCATTTTATAGTATGAAAATCAAGCAATTTGAAGTAATACGGAGGAGCAGGGCTCAGACTTTATTTAAAAAATGCATCTCTTTGCCTATTTCAAAAGTGATCACATAGGTTAATGAGATGCTGCATTGAACTTTATCAAACTCGAATTTGAGCTCTTATAATAAACGAGCTCAACTATGAGTTTGAACTTGAAGTCTAGGCTCGATAAATTAGACTCGTGAGCTTGTTAGCGAATCGAGATCGAGTTAGGTTGTAAGTTGGCTTGACTCACTCGCACCTCAAGACAGCTCCGTTTTGTAAAACTGATTTTGATGCTACTAATATTGGGAGTTTTAAACTTAAATGCCATTCAACATGTTCGAGGATTTTAAAATTGATATTAATTTGAAACTAGTTCTATGATAAAATCATCTATTAGCATACGTTTTGAAGACAAAACCCACTATTATGCATACGATCTGATGGAAATCATAAAGCATATCCCAAAAAAAGGCATTTATGCAGGAATATCAAAGAGGTATCAAATATCTTTAATTAATACTTAACAATCGTGATGTCATTATGAGAAGATAACAGGTGATATATTATAGATGAAAAATCAATAAAAAAAGCTTAAAATTAAGACAAAAAAAGATTCATGTGAAAATAGCTATTTAATATTCTATAAAGAGATGATAAAATCTATAATATTGATACTAAGACATACAGACATACTTCAACTTGTGCATAAATTAGTTAAAATGAAAGAGGAAATGACTTAATATATTTGTTGACCTCCACATATACTCCACAAGTCGAATCGAGCACACATGACAAATTAGGTGAACTATGGATGCAACGTTACATTAATTGAAGTTGAAGAACCCCACTAATCTTTAAAATCGATCAAAATATTCTCCAATTGCAAAATAGATTGCATAAAGACGTTCAAAATGTCGAATTGATTAAAATTGGCACGTCGCATCATTTAATGATTGCCTAATGGTCAAAGGCAAGGCATAAGTGTAGTTTTGTGCATATCGAGATCGGGAGGCCATGACGACGTTCAATCAAAATCCATTTGTGGAGCAGATTATGCCGATATTGCAAAAACTTCAAAATCTATTAAACACGACCTTCCACAGTTGATTTGGTCGAGTGTGGTGTGAATTAAAAGCAACAGAATATGACAATGCATGCATTAAGTCTGAATTTGCCTAAGTCGACCTTGACATTGCCCAAATAACTTCTAATCTTAAAATAAATTGTCATGTTCATAATATTAAAATTACTTCACATAGATACACATATTGCTTGGTTCATTGCACGAGAACCTAGTGTGCAAGGTGATGACATGAGTGGAGACACAATAAAATTTATAAGAGAATTTATATAATATAATATAATTAATTAGATTAAAGTAAAATTAGATTGAATTAAATGTAGAAAAAAATTAATTTCTAATAATCAAATCAAATTTAATTATAATTAAAAAGGCTGAGATCAGAATTTTCGTGTAATAAAAAATAAAGTATAATTTAATTATAACTATTATATTGTGTAAATCAATTTCTGTAATGAACTATAAATATAATAGTATATATGCAAAATAATAAAAAAACATTTTGTTGACGCGCATTTTCTATCATATATATATATATATATATATATATATATATATATATATATATATATATATATATATATATTCAAATCCTCCTTTCTGCTAAAATCTAAGAAAATCCGGACTTTACCCCGCTCCTGTCACATCTGCCTCAAAAAAAAAAAAAAAAAAAACAAAAAAACAAAAAAAAAGAAAAAACTTAATATTAACCTAGGTAATATATCTTCCACCTTGTTTTTCCATCGCATTCTTTTTTTTCTTCTGTACGTCTCCTCTCCTGTTTCATTCCCAGCTCTCCCACACATTTCAACTCATGTCGCCATCCTCCCTCACTGCACATCCGACCAGGGACAAATTTAGAAATTTTTTAAAAAATAGGCATAATAAAATAATGAATAATTTATTTTTATATAAAATTAAAAATCAAAACATCTCATATAACAAAATAAAAAAATCAAATCTTACAATAACATAAATTTTTGAACATATCTAATTAAAAGAACATATTAAAATGCTGATGTAAAATCTTAAAGATTAATATGCATAAAAAATAAAGGCTTTTGAACATATTTCAAAACAAAATAAAGCACACTTTACTTTTAAAAAAATAATCAAAATAAAGCATATACAATGGCCCAGACTTAAAAAATAAATCAATAATAAAGACACACTTTATTAAAATAATTAAATCAATAAATTTTCAAAGACACTTTCGCCTTTATTAAATAAAAAATATTCACATACCTTAATTAATCAAGACCGCTCCACGAGAAATATTTACGAATGTTCTCGATCTTCTAAAATCATAAAACATAAAACATATAAGTAATGATTAAAATAGAATTCAAAAGGAAAGAATAAAACAATTTTCACGAACAAGTGGTTCAACTCGCCAAGCTCGCCATTTACACCCCTATTCATCAAGATCCTCAACCTATACTAACAACAATAAGGTGTTATATGAATTTTGGACAAAAGGGCATATAAAGAGACCTAAAACTAGCTAGTAAAGCAATTAAGTGAATTGTCAAAAGACAAGAATAATAAAGTGATACATGATGAAACTTATACAGTAGACATCACATGAGATCATTAAAGAAGCTTTTCTTACCACCCATTGACTGAGCCAAAAATATGCGAACAAAGATTGAGGTTACATCTCATATTCGAAGTTCAAGACTTAAAAGTTGATATTTGTTCAAGATTCAAGATTACCTTAACCATTGTTCTAAAACTACCGACCACATGCCAATCGGTTCAATCGTGAAACCAATTCCATTCAAACCACATCGATACCGAGGAAACATACAATTCCTTAAGCAATTAGAGGAAAATGCCGATAATAGACTCAAAAACCCGAGAAAAGATATCAACCTTGATATAGATGAGAAAGCAAGACTCAACATCGATCAAGTGATTAATTGAGTCGTGAGACTTATTCTTCTACACGAGAAGAATACAAGACTAATAACACAATCATGACATCTTGAAGTATTCTAATAGGTCTTGTCAGTAGATGATGAATGCCTCTAATTCTACAAACATGAGATTTAAAATCATAATACAAGAATATACACACTGATAAGCAAGAAGGAAGTATCAAAATTGCAACATAATTAGGTCAATAGTTTTGATGTGCATCTTAGGCATATAACGTATGCAATGATATAATGTCCAACCAAATAGATGTTCATTTTATACTTTATAGGCATTTAAAATTAATCAGAAATAATCAAAATAGGATCTTCAAAACAAGGCGTTTACGGTTTACCTAAAATCGTGGGGAGGAAGAAAAATAGAAAATGAAAACTATATATATCAAAATTTGAAATGAAAACAGGAAGAAAAAAAGAAAAAAGAGGAGCACAAGGAACCGTTATAACTCACCGAATGTAACCCTTAGATAGCTGAAACTTTCACCGGCGGCGACGACGGGTAGCTCGACGGCAAATTCGGCGTAACAAAAGGCGGAACCGGCAATGGCGTAGCAATCTTCAGTTTACCTCTCAAACTCCTTCACGAATCACGGCCTCACGGAGTCACGGCCTCACGGGATTCAGAGAAGCAGAATAGAAAGAAAAAAAACGCAGAGAACGAATGGGCAGTGACGGAGGGAGGAAAGACGGTCTTGGCGGCCGCCGCAACAGCAGTATCATCAAGGTAGAGATCAGGCATGGACACCGAGGTGCCAGGAGTATGTTCCAAGAGGTCGGTTGAGGAGCGCCTAAGAGAAAGAGCCAGAGAAAAGACGGCCACAACGGGATGTAGATAAGGGCATTGTGTGAATTTAAGAGGTTGAAGAAGACCGGACTTGAGAGAGTGGAGTCGCCGGGGAAAGCTTAAAGGAGGAGGCGCGGTTTGAAGTAGAGACGGACGGAGAAGCGAGGCTCGACCTGAGGGTTTGGAAATATGGTTCAGATCGGGCCGGGGGGCCCCCAGTGTCTCTCTACTCCGCATCGACCTCTCGCCGGCGAAACTCAATCAAGCGACCTGCTTTCACTACACCTCACCCTTCCAACTCGCCTCTCTTCTCTCCGTTTCGTCCATCAACCCATACGACTTCACCAGCTCCACACATTACAGCTCCGCTAACCGCTTCATTCCACAATCAACTTCACAGAATCGCCCATCTCTTTGCTTTCCAACTCACAAGTAGCCTTCATATGTAGTCCCCTGCCATCTCGCTTGCTCACCAAGGGCGCTTTCACGTCCCATGTAAGAATTATGTAATTAATTCAGTTACTATTTAATAATTAATTATATATTTAAATCTCATTAATCAAGAGAAAATTTGATCGATCATTTATAGATCGTTTGATCAAATAAAATATCTCTTAATAGAGAATCTACCGGTCCTCTTCCAACCATTTAATGTGTAAGTGTCTCTCCATTAAGATGATTACATGAAGAATATTTGAGTGAAGAAAGAGAAATCCTAGTTTCACAAATCAAAAGAACTCATAATAAATAAAGGCATGTGATTTATTTATTAAGTGAAGTTTTGTGAAAATCATTTTGTTCAAGATCTTGGGTTTATGAGTTTACACAATTATGATGTATGTATGATTAAAAAAAAAAGAAATTTTAATGAATACAATATAAATTTCTAACAACTGGTATCAGAGCCAAGTTTAAGAACTTATGATTTTCCATTAAAAATTTATTCATCTTTGATCGCTGAAAATTAATTTCATATATTCTAGTATCTCATTCTTGTCATAATCCTTGATCAATGCTTTTCAAGTTAAGTACGATCTTGTCACTATTTATTATTTTTAATGTATTTAATATAATCATTAAATTTCCTTGGCTTTACGTTTTACTGTAATGAAATCTTCTCATTTTATTTGGAGAAATATTTTAATTCTAAAGCTATTTATGCTAACTGTATAAGAGTAAGTGAGCTCATTAAGACATATATAAATTAAATGATATCTAAAAATCTAAACACATTAAAATTTGTTGCTCACTACGGATATTACAACATATATTATGGATTAATATAAATCATCATATTTTGTTTATTTAACTTTTCGGATATATGTAAAATATATCTTTGATGCTATAAATTTTATTTATTTCATATTTTATGTATACAAATAAATCTAAAAAATTTATTTACTTCAGATTTTCTGCATACAAATAAATCTGAAAATTTTATTTATTTCAGATTTTCTGCATACAAATAAATTTGAAAATTTTATTTATCTCAGATTTTCTGCTCAATAATTTTATTTATTTCAGATTTTCTGCATACAAATAAGTCTGAAAATTATGTTTTGATTTACACAAAGTATACATATAAATAAATTTGAATGTAATTTTCATTTATGTTATTGAAAAGAATTAATGTAATTATGTTAAGAAAATACATATTAGTGATTTTCTTTATGTATTTCACTCAATTTAAATAATTATTGTTATCATTATTTAATTTGATATTTACAACAAGCATAATTTGTTATTCACCATAGTGGTCGAATTAGAAAGATTTTGTAAATATCAAATTAAATTTATTTAATTACTCATGAGCATGTGATGCTAATAAAGAAATGACATAATGAACTTTTATAAATTTATCATGAGTAATTAAAGTTCAATGATTATAAATTATTTAAGGACGATGAGGTTGATTAGATTTGTAATCATGAACATAATTGTGGTTAATTAATATACTTGACTAGATGTGTTTAGCATATCCAAAGATAGCAAATATATTTAATTAAAGTATGTATAATTGTCAATTATGTGAAATTGATATTAAGCATCAATTATGTTTATTATTGTATATTGTAGTATCACCCAAAGGAGAACTTCAATATGCATTATGTGATTATATGAATGTTATCTGAATCTATTTTTTATATGTTTGTGCTTATAACTGAAACATTAATATATGAGCATTAAATATTTTGCAGCATCTACTTCTGTTACTCTTTATTCGCAAGCTTCGTCTATTATAAAGTTTAATGGGCTTAATTTTAATGAACGGAGTGAACAAATTCAGTTCCATTTAGGTGTCTTGAATCTTGATTTAGCACTTCTTAATGATAAGCTCGTTGCTATTATTGCTACTAGTAGCAATGAACAAAAGTCTTTCTATGATGCCTGGGAAAGATCAAATAGGCTTAGCTTAATGTTTATGTGGATGGTTGTAGTAGAAATCATTAAGCCAACAATTCCCAAAACTGATAATGCAAAGGAATTTATTAAGTATGTGAAAGATTTATCTCAATCTAAGTCTGCTGATAAGTCACGTACTAGGACATTAATGGGTATGTTGACCATCATAAAGTTTGATGGTTCACGTACCATGCATGAGCACATCACTAAAATGACAAATATTGCAGCAAGATTAAACACCATGGGAATAAATGTGTGAAAATTTTCTTGTATAATTTATTGTTAATTCTTTGCCTCTTGAATATGGTCCATTCCAAATAAATTATAATATTATTAAAGATAAATGGAATGTGGCTGAATTACAAAGTATGCTTATTCAAAAGGAAACAAGACTTAAGAAATAAGAAATTCACTCAGTTAATCTCATGAGACAACCAAAAATTGAAAGAAAACTAATTAAGAGGAATTCTAAGGGCAATAAAGGGCATTTGAAGGCTAATGTGTCATATGTTCAAATCCAAAAGAAGGTACATAAGTATGATATATTTCATTTCTATCACAAGCATGGACACTATCAGAAAGATTGCCAGAAATCTAAAGCTTGGTTTGAAAAGAAAAGTAAGACAAGTGCTTTTGTATATTTCGAATCAAATTTGACATAAGTTTCTTATAATACTTAGTGGATTAATTTTGGTTGTACCACACATATTTCAAATGTGATGCAAGGATTCCTTACGATCCAAACCATAAAGCCAAATGAAAAGTTTGTCTTCATGGATAATCTAGTCAAAGCTCCAGTTGAAGTCATTGGAACGTATTGCTTAATTTTAGATACTAAACATCATTTAGATCTTCTTCAAACTCTTTACGTTTCACCTATTTCTAGAAACTTAGTTTCATTATCTAAACTCGATACAGTTGGATATTATTTTAAGTTTAGAAATGGATGTTTTAATTTATTAAAGCATAATCATTTTATTGGCTCTGGTGTTCTTTGTGATGGTTTATATAAATTAAAGCTTGATAATTTATTTGCTGAAATTTTATTGACCTTGCATCATAATATTGGAATGAAACGTGGCTTGGTTGATAAAAGATCAACTTATTTGTGGCATAAACGTTTGGGTCATATATCAAAAGAATGAATACAAAGATTAGTAAAAAATGAAATTCTTCCTGATTTAGATTTTACTGATCTTAGTATTTGTATAGATTGTATTAAAGGTAAATCTACCAAACACACAATTAAGAAAGCGGCCACAAGAAGCACACAACTTTTAGAGATTATACACATTGATATTTTTGGACCTTTTGATGTTCTAACTTTTGGTAGAGAAAAGTATTTTATTACCTTTATTAATGATTTTTCACATTATGGCTATGTCTATTTGTTGCATGAAAAATTTTAGTCAATAAATGCCTTGAAGATATTTATTAATGAGATTGAGAGACAATTAGATAGAATAATAAATTATAATATCTGATAGTGGTGGTGAATATTATGAAAGACATGATGAATCTGGAAATGCCTTGACCCATTTGCTAAATTCTTTAAAAAAGTATGGCATTTGTGCTCAATATACAATGCCAGGAACACCATAACAAAATGGTGTTGCAAAAAGGCGTAATCATACTTTAATGGATATGGTTAAGAATATGTTAGGTTATTCTACTTTACCCTTATCATTGTGGATGTATGCTTTAAAAACTACTGTATATTTATTAAACAGGGTTCCTAGTAAGGTAGTTTCAAAAACTCCTTTTGAACTGTGGATAGGAAAGAAGCCTAGTTTAAAATACCTTCATGTTTGGGGTTGCCCAATAGAATTAAGAATTTATAATCTACATGAAAATAAACTATATTCAAGAACAATCAGTGGACATTTCATTGATTATCCAAAAAAGTCTAAAGGGTATAGATTTTATTGTCCTAATCACAATATAAAAATTATTGAAACTGAAAATGCTAAGTTCATTGAAAATAGTGATATTAGTGAGAGTACAAAACTACAAAATATGATAATTGAAGAAGCTAAAGTAAAATTTTCTTTATCAATTACTTCTTCTAAAGTTGTTGTTCATATAATTGTTGAATAATTTGACAATTTACATGAATAACAAATGAATGACCATGCACCACATAATGAAGTTATGACCAATGAACTTATAATTGATGAACCACAAGAAATAGCATTAAGACGTTCTAAAAGAGAAAGAAAATCTACTATTTCGGATGATTATCTTGTTTATTTACAAGAGTCAGAATTTGACTTAGGAATTGATAATGATCCAATTTCATTTATACAGGCCATTGAAAGTATTAATTCTGAAAAGTGGTTAGATGATATGAAAGAAGAGTTAAAATCGATGGATCACAATAATGTTTGGGATCTCGTTGAATTTTCTGAAGGTTCTAAAAGAGTTGGATGTAAATGGGTCTTTAAGACCAAACGTGACTCTAATGGTAATATAGAATGATATAAAGTCAGACTAATTGCCAAAGGTTTTACTCAGAAAGATGGTATTGACTATAAAGAGACATTTTCTCTTGTTTCCAAAAAGGACTCATTAATAATTATTATGGCATTAGTGGCTCATTATGATTTGGAGCTACATCAAATGGATGTGAAAACTGCCTTTCTAAATGGAAATTCAGAGGAAGAAGTTTATATGAATCAACCTGAAGGTTTTCAAATAAAAGAAAAGAACATATGGTGTGTAAAGTTAAGAAATTAATATATGGACTTAAACAAGCTTCTCGATAATGGTATCTTAAGTTCAATGATACTATTACTACCTTTGAATTTAAAGAAAATATTGTTGATTGATGTATATATCTAAAGGTCAGTGAGAGTAAGTTTATATGTTTGATTTTATATGTTGATGATATTATGCTTGCAACTAATGATATTGGATTAATGTATGAGTCCAAGAAATTTCTCTCAACAAACTTTGAAATGAAAGATATGGGTGAGGCATCCTATGTGATAGGAATTGAAATATTTTGTGATAGATCACAAGGATTGTTAGGATTTTCTCAAAAAGCATATATCAATAAAGTCTTAGAGAGATTTCAAATGGAAAAGTGTTCAGTATTATTCCAATTCATAAAGGGGAAAAATTCAGTGTTATGCAATGCCTAAAGAATGAATTGGAACATAAGCAAATGGAATAAATTTCTTATGCATCTATTATTGAAAGTCTGATGTATGCTCAGACTTGTACAAGACTAGATATCAGTTTTGTTGTGGGAATGTTGGGTAGATATCAAAGTAATCCAGGAATTAATCATTGGAAAGCTGCAAAGAAAGTTTTGCGATATTTGAGAGGAACAAAAGAACATATGCTCACTTATAGGAGATATAATCATCTTGAGGTGATTGGATATTTAGATTCAGATTTTGCTGGATTTGTGGATACTAGAAAATCTACATTTGACTATTTATTCGTATTAGCTAAAGGAGCTATCTCATGGAGAAGTGGGAAGCAGTCCATCATTGCTGCATCCATTATGGAAGCTGAGTTTGTGGCATGTTTTGAAGCCACAATTCATGGGTTATGGTTGCAGAATTTTATTTTAAGACTTAGAGTTGTCGAAAGTATTGCCAAGCCATTAAAAATTTATTGTGATAATGCCGTAACAGTCTTCTTTTTTAAGAACGGTAAGTATTCAAAGGGTGCTAAACATATGAAATTGAAATACTTTGCCGTTAAAGAAAAAGTTTATAAACAGAGAGTGTCATTTGAGCACATCAGCACTAATCTTATGATTATTGATCCTTTAACTAAATGATTGCAGCCTAAACTATTTAATTAACATGTTGAAAAGATGGATATTATTGAAAAGTATTATTGAATTTATTATGCTCTTCATGTATTTGACTCTCTGAGCTCTTTATTGAACTGTGTCTAACATATTATCGCACCTTATTTCATTATGTTTGAATGTATATACATGAAAGAATTATGTAAATATTAATAAGATTTATATTTTATAAAGACATTAATGTTGGACCATTATGACTATCTCTCATTATAGATCTATTAAGTGTAAAATTAATATCGTGATACATGGAAGGAAATATGTCGCACTAATGATGTATAACCACCATGATCCATATTAATTTTTAATTAATAATGAATTATGATTTGACCAAATTAAGAAAATTATTTGACATATCATGCACATTATGTTTATGTATATAATTATTGTGGGCTCTGAAAATTCACGACTGACCTCTCGATGAAGAGAGAGTGTGATTTAAAATATCGGTGAAATTTTCAAAAGGCAGATGAATAGTAGATAAGACACTACCCAGAGATTTCACCCTCATTTTTTGAGAACTTTAGATCTGGTTCCAGGTTTCCTTTAGGCACAATAACCTATAGTTAATTATCCCTCTCAATGCTGAGAGGAAACTTTCGATTAAGGCTAGTCGTTAGGTCGCTTAGTGCGTAGCGTATAATAGCAGCATGTGGAGTTTTAGAATTTAGATTTGTAAAATTTATTATATTTAACTTAAAGTGGATGGTTGGGGGAATAATGACGCGCCCGATCTAGATTCCATGGTTCTATCATCCTGGGCTATTGTGGTCCCTAGTTTACTCAATCAGAGGAAGTAGTCGACTCAACCTGATTGAAGGATCCTTATCAGCAACACATGGGTTATGTCGTCCAAAAAATCTTTATAGACCTGGGTTGGAGTTTGTCTAAGAAGACATGCTTAAGTCTACCTTAGCTAATAGACGGGTTTTTGCCCAATCAAGTATACCCTATGGTTCACAACTCAAAGGGCAGTGCCATTTGGGAGCATACGGGCTACAGTTGTGACCGTAATATAATGGTTCCATTTGGCGGAATCCACCTGATCAGAGGACTCTGGTTGTAACTGCATCATATGGAGCCTACTAGCCCACACAGTCAGAGGACACAGGCCACATTCTTGCTGGCATGAGATTGTTTGAGAGTAAAAATAATTGTGTACTTGATTGGACTTTGGTTCCTTCGTGAGCTAGAGTTTTCTTAATTTGTCATCTCCGATAAACTATTATGGATGGTAGATTGAATGGAGTTTGCTTTAAGCTTTTATATTGAATTTCATTTAGATATTTGTAGCTTAATGATATTTTAAATTTTGTATTTAGATTGATATTCAATCTAATTTAATTTGTTTTCAAATTGTAATCATATTTTGATGAAAGTATCCCCTCTAATTAAAATCTCCATTCAATACAGCCATCAACGGGGTGATTAATTGATTGAATCAAATATATTTGAGAACTTTAGATATTTTCAACTCTCTTTAGATCTTAACATAGGATCAGATCTACTATCGCATGATAAAATTAGCTTCTTAGATATTTTACTAAGTTGAAATTCTTATAATAAATTTTTAGATTTTGTTAACCCAGACCCAGTCCTAAGACTAAACTTGGAATCAACCTGCGCAGCATCCTCGGACACTAAGTTTAAGCATTCAGCCTAGTTTCGGGGCCCATTGGGTGTTTAAATTATTTAATTTATTACTTCAGATCTTGTCGACTCTATTAACTTAAAAATAAAAGTTTTGAGGATAACTTAGATATTTTTAACAATAATGAATACCCCTCTAGTTGATATCTTCGATCAACTAAGTATCCTTGGGGAGTTAGGAGATAGCCGTTATAATACCAACTGACAGAATCAGCTTCTTAGAGATTTTCTCAGGCGGAGAAAGCTATAACCACATCATTAGGTTTTGTTAACCCGGACCTAGTTTGTAGACCCAACCAGGAATTAACCCGCGTAGCATCCTCAGACACTAAGTTTAAGCATTCAGCATAGTGTCGGGGCCCATGCGGGTATTTAATTGATTTGTTTAAACATTTGATTCTATTTAAAGGTTTGTACGTATTTCAAAGCACTCAAACTAAGTGTGACATCACTTCAAAATAGAAAAGAATTTATTTCTTTCAAGTATTTGCATCTATCTTTAGGGCACTCTAGTTGGATACGAGACTACCCTATAACATGTGCAAAAACTTGTCTCATTTAAGTACATGCATTAGTTTTAAAGCACTTAAATCAAACAAAAAATGTGCTTCATGATATGTGTTAGGTTAATTCGAAGTCTTTCATTAATGCCTTTGGTCTATTCACCAAATGGAGTTTTAGGCTCGATATTATAAATTTGAATATATGATTGCCTCGTGCTGCATATACTTTTTGTTTCATTGAAAACTTTAATTATTTGCACACATTTAGAGATGATGAATTATGATCTCACTTCATAATGCGTGCAATAGTTCAATTAAAGCCTTAATTAACGTCTTCTGTTCTCTTGTATGATATATTGTGAATCTGGTGGCGTCATATTTTAGCTCTTATTTCATTTAGAGCATCATACCATCATTTGCATTTGTTTCTTTGTTTATTGAATTTAAAAAAAAAAACTCAACAATTTTCATCCGTGCTTATTGATTAGCATATATGCTCATTATAATTCTGCTTTAGACTTCTTCTTTTTATCTTTAATTCCTTAGATACAACACTATCTAATCATTCGGTAAATAGTTTTTTTTTTTGTGCTCATTAGTGAGCCATTCTAGTTCATTCTTGCTTGTAAGCTAGCAACTCAATATTTGTCCTTCTTACAAAGTAATCATCATATTTATTTGCACGTCTCATGCAAATCCTTCTAGTTCATTTGGAGCTCAACTTATAGATTAGATTGTCCAGTAATGGATGACATTCATGTACATAAAAATCAAGTTCTTTGTGAATTCCTTATAAGTTTAATTTATATTCTTATTCTATCTTTCAATCAACCTCCAAACTCATAGCAATTCTTATTCATATTTCATTTTGAATCACTTCAATGTGTTGTATGTGATGAGTTACATAATTTAATTGCTCGATAAAATGTTTGTCCGGACATTTCATCTAGCCTTTAAGTTTATTATGAATCTCGTTCAAGTCTTTTTTTTGTTTTGTCTTCAAATTGTTTAATTCATGATATAAAGTGATCCAATCATTTATTAACAAGAACTGATCATGCTCATCGGCAAACTACACAGCCCCACTACAAGCTCCTTGCAAATTTTGTTTGAGTTTTCTTCTTTCTTGAAGATGAGCATTCAAGTATGCCACAAATTTCATACATTTTGATGTATAAGATACAACAATTCAATAGTTCTTTGCAAAGTTATATTCATGCACATAAATGAGCATTAAATTATAAGTTTCATTTGAATTTTATTTTATTTTATTTACTGAAAGTTAATTCTTTTATCTCAAAAGTTTGCATTTAATTTAATTGTTGATTTATACTTCAAATATTCTGTTAATTCCTTTGGTTTGAATTTTTTTTGTCCATAATCTGTAAAATTTCACGTCATCCCCACGTAGGCTGATCGGGGCTTTTTGACCTACTCGTCATGCTTCTTAAGCGGTATTATGTCTTCGACCGCGGTCTAATCTTGACCTTCTTCTTACGGCCTTGAGAAAGAGCTCGACATAAGTTTCCTCGTCACACTATAGAGAGCACGTACAAGTACTTATTTTGGCAATTTAGTGAGCTTGTATTTGCATCTAGTTGAGGGCATGGGTGAAGGTAAGAGCAGACAACCCCATGTGAAGAAGTAGATAGTGTAAATCCTCTTCTAAGCTTTACGTTCTCACCAGCCATGGTCGTAACTTCTATGACTGCACTTTGCATTGTAGTTTCCCCCGAAAGTTTTGGATGACTTAAGTCAATATTCATGTTCTACAGGTATTTAGAACCAAAATGAAAGGCCTCTCATTTGATGAGGAGCTTTTGTGATTTGGATAATCACCCATCCAAAAGTAGAAACCATTATTCAAATGCTTTCGTTTCTTCTCCAAGATATTGTCATCCTCTTCCTGAGAAACTGACTGGCCAGCTTTCTCCTCTTCCTCTTCCTCTTCTATGCTCAGGTCAGGATCCCGAACTTTAGGACGATTGAATCCTTTCATATTTCGCCCATGATCTGAATCTTTCTCTTTAATCTTACTTAATTTCCTCTGTATAATGGATGAAACTAGATCTATGCTCCCATATATCATCTCTGAATCCTCCTCTGTACGCACAACCCCATGCTTCTTGGTAAATAGAGACACCTCGCATCTGCATACTCTGGACCTCTACCAAACTCACCCCCGCGGACGGAAAGCCGAACATCGACTTCTCTGACAAGATAAAAGTGCTTCTACATGGCCCTACCTACCTTGTCCTCGATGTACTTCTTCATTGAGTCCATCAACTCAAAGTTCTTTTCTTGCACAATAAGTCAAACGGAAGAGAGAGGGCCATCTCGGGACATGCGGATGGCTGGACTTCGTGGCCTAGCAGAGGTCACGGTGGGTCGGATTGGAGCAACTTTGAGGAAGGAGGCCGATGGGTTGTTAAGGAAGTCGGAATGCAGAGAAACAAAATATAGTGGGATTGGAAGTTGGGGTTTTGGAGTAGGAAAGAGGAGGGGAAAGAAAGAGGAGCACGAGCAGCAGAGATGCCGTGGAAGGACAGTGTGCCCGGTCGCCCATGTAATAGTCATCATTCTTCAATCTCACTAGAAACGATGAGAAGTAAAGTTTTAGAAAAAAGTTTTTGAATGTTGTGATGCAGATTATGTTCTTTGGATTGGAATGAAAGAAATGCATAGAAGAGAGGGAAGACGAAAGAGAGAAAGAGAAAGAAAGGTTTGGAACTCCTTTGATTATGGCCGCCGAAGATATCCGAAGGGGGCGGCTGTAGCATGCATAGGAGATAATTATCTCCTTTTTTTTATGATCACCACGTGAGGAGGACTGACAAAGGGATGGGTTGCTGATCGGTTATTGGCTAGAATGGACGGTTAATTATGGATGAGGGTGGCTACAAGTTTCAAGATGTTGACTGGGTATAATTAGAGGATAATTAAGTAGATTTATCTCGAAATATGTGTTAATCTTAATGAAATTTTAAGCATAATAATCTTAGTTAAATTAGATGTCTATTCTAGGTAATTTTGATGTTTTGGGCCTTGATAACATGTCTAAATGGAAGTTTGTGACATCAAATTGGGCCACTTTTAGTTTGAAAATGCGCATTAAATCTTAGTATTATTTTATAGGTTTTGACATTTGAGTAGCGTGATCTATGAATGGAATTTTGGTTTTGTGTTAGTCTTCTCATACGACATGTAAGTGTGTTGACAATGTTTGATTTGATGTCAAGTTATTCAATATTTATACTCTAGCCAGTTTCAACGTTCTGAATGCAATGTCAAATTCCGTTCATTGATCGGAGGTCATTTAAGTTTATTTTGGTGTCGTCCTATGCATTTCAGCCTCAATTTGCGCGCTGTCACTTCAAATCATTCGACATTTACACAGACTCGTCTGATTGAGTGCAGACAATCTCATTTGATAGCTTTTGATATTTTAGAGCTAACAACATGATTAATTTCATGAACGGAGGTCGTTCGGATATCATCATAGCTTCTCAACTCCGATATGCGTATCGACATATTAATAGCTTGAGCGCTTAATTGATTGCTCATTAGATTTTATAATTTTTATATTCTGATCAATTTCGATATTTTGAATGCGATGATGACGTTCGTTCATTGATGAGGTCATTTCGACCATTTTCGGTGACGCCCAGTGCATTTTGAGCCCCAATTTGAAAACTCTCATTTTTGAAGTCCGTCAAATTTGACTCGACTTATGACATATATATTGAGGTCAACAAATGCCCCCAACAAATGTGATTCACGCATGATGTGAGTCATATTTGTTGAAAACTGGTTGACCCTTTAGGCTAGCCATGGGTCTTGGATTACTTTAGCTTTCAACTTCCCTAGATTCACTGAAGATATTCTTCCACCATTTACTCTTTGCTTCGTTGGGTTCACTGAAAGTCTCTTTCTTTTTTATCTTCACAGATTTGGATTTCCTCCAACCCTAGCTTTGTGCTTGATCAGGTTGGATGGAGGAATCAATTTGCTTACTTTGAGATTTGAAATTCCTTCTGTCCTAGTTTTAAGCTTGACAGACTTTGATGAAGGATTGACCTGATTTGTCTATATTGACTTGTAAAGAAGTGTATGTATACCCTAAGTCCTATGCTTGCTACTTTGTCAGCTCGTTGAAGGGTGCATATAGTTGACTTATCCTTCCGGCTCATGTTATGTCAATGTTGAGTTATCAGCGTAGTAATGTGTGCTTTAACAAACTGAATAATCATGAAATTCCTTTAGCTCGGCTATTACCTTTGTGTGAACTATGGAATCGCTTCCTTGGTCCTATGCTTTTTGCTTTTGCGGACTTGATGAGGGAATTGGCTTTTGATCTGTGCTTTGTGCTTGATCAAATCATTTGAAAAGAGATTGAAATATTACATTACAGGTAATATATAGATTGATTTGATGCATTTCTGAATTTAAAATTTTCTCAGATTGTCTTGGTCCATCGATCAAGCAAAAAGATCTCTTAGATTTTGGTTGCTTGTAGTCACTAAAATTTGGATGTTTTGAGGTGGCTATCATCATTGGGTCGGCGGGGGCTCTTTCACTGTGGCAATTTCTTGCAACTTGTTGAGTGAGGAGAGTGTCAGCAACTCGGCCATTTGTGGGCTTATTGATTATGACCTTTAGAACCTACTCGAGTCTTTGACTTAAGCTGTGGTGGATAGTGATTTGGTCATCAGACTAACGAACGGGGACTCTTTCACTACGGCCTTTTCTTGTGGCTTGTTGAGTGAGGAGAGCATCAGCAACTCAGCCATTTGTGGGCTTGTTGAGTCCGAGCTTTAGAACCCATCCATGTCTTAGACTTGAAAATATAGAGAGTGATGCTTTTCCAACTTAGTTGATTGAATCTTCCAAAATTAATAGTTATTCTAACTTAATCTTTGACATTTGACGAATCATGGAGAGAAACTTTTGACATTTAGGATCGTCTTTTCATGCATTGAAGTAGATTCTTTTTATTCTTGTAAGACCTGCAACTTTAACAATAATAGTTATAGATATATTCAGGGATCTCGGCATAAAGCTCAATGTCAACCTGAATGCATATGTAAGAAGCTCTCCTGTTTCACAAGGAATGATTGAATAACTTTGAACAGGGAGATTGCAGACTAGTTCAGAACTGCATTACAAAGTTTGAACTTCTTTAATATAAATAAATGGAGCTTATTCTGATTATTATACATATATTTATCTAACGATTTTGGCTTGAAGCATGATGTCAACTTAGCTAAATATATAAAAATGCCCCCTGTCTAACAAGGAGAGGCTTTTTGGAGTAACTTGAAAATGCATTCTCATTTTACGAGAGAATCTTCAAGTGATATTACATATGTAGTTGAAAGTCTTACTAGTGCAAGATGCATTTAAGTATTTATATACTTATCCATAGTCAATTGTGATATTTCTAGAGATATCGATCGTTGATTGGTAGCATCAGTCGTTGACCATTCTTGTTAATAATGGCATCTCCTGATTACACCTTCTATGGCGTAAGGACCTTCCCAATTAGCTTCAAATTTACCATCGATCTTACGATGAGGGATGATTGGCCTTCTTAGCACCAGAAACAATTCACCTTTCTGGAATGTCGGAGGATGTACTGAACTATTGAATTCTTTGGACATCCTCGCATGGTAAATTTCTAAACTTTGTTGAGCTTGAAGTCTAACTTCATCAAGCGCATCCAACTCTTCCATTCGTAGGCGAGTGTTCTTATTTTGAGTAAGATTGAATTAGACAGCTACTCGAAGTGATGATAGCTCAACTTCTAGTGGCAGAACTGCTTGAACTCCAAATATTAGAGCATAAGGAGTGGCTTTTGTTGGCATTTTATAAGTTGTTCTGTATGCTCAGAGTGCTTCCATCATTTTAGTGTGCCACTCTCTTGTATTCTTCATGAGAATCTTTTCGAGCAGCTTTACCAATGACTTATTGAAAGCCTCTGCTAAACCATTAGCCTTTGAATTGTAGATTGATGAATACCACCAATCGATTTTGTACCGATCAATGAATCTGTATATCTTTGCACTCTTGAAAGATGGGTCGTTGTCTGAAATGATTCATCGTAGCACCCTGAATCTATAGACAACATTATTAGTGACGAAGTCAATGACTCAGTTAGTAGTGACTTCCTTAAATGGAGCGGCCTCGGCCCACTTGGAGAAGTAGTCAGTAGCTACTAGAATGAATCGATGTCCGATAATGGAGGATCAATCTCAGTATATCTTGCCCCAACTTTGAGCGGTCGATCTTGTTGTTGGTGTAGAGAGGAGGTTGATGAATGAGATACCATGGACTTGGCATTCATGACATTTTTTAGTTCACCATTGAAGCTAATAGTACCCCATTCTCTTAATTTTTGTTACCATTTTAGGACCTGACTGGTGCGCACCACAGAGTCCTTCATGAATTTCAAACATTATTATGTTGGATTCATCCGTCTCTAACCGTCGCAACCACATTTGCTCAAAGGATCTATGGTACAATGTGTCATTGACATAAGCATATCGTAGGATTCTTTTTAATCTTACAAGAACCTGCAACTTAATAATAACAATTATAGATATATTCAGGGATCTCAGCATAAAACTCAATGTCAACCTGAATATATATATATATATATATATATATATATATATATATATATATATATATATATATATATATATATATATATATATATATATATATATATATATATATATATATATATATATATATATAAAGACCCCCTATTTCATAGGAGAGGATTGAACAAACTTGATTATATAAAAAAGGGCTCCTGTCTAATAGGGAGATTGTAAATTAGTTCTAAGATATATTACACAGCTTGATTTCCTTTAATGCAGAATAAAAGTGCTATATTTTCAATCATGATATGTATCTATATAAGGATCTCATCTTAAAGCATGATATCGACTTAGATAAATATATAAAAATGCCCCCATCTAATAGAGGGGCTTTCGTGGTAACTGTTGAGAGAATTTGGAATGTCTTTAGTCCTATGCTTTGTGCTCTAAGACTTGTTGAAGTCTTTCTCCTGAGAGTTTGAAATTTGTATTTTCCTTTTGTCCAGGCTTTTTTCCTTAGTGGACTTAATGGAGTTGATGGTTTTTTTGTTGAGATGAGCACATCTTCGATCTTATGCTTTGTTCTGGACTTATTGAAGACTCAATCTCAAAATTTAAAATTTAAATTTTCCTCCTATCCTGGCTTCGTGCCTCAGTGGACTTGATGGAGTTGATGACTTGTTTGCGAGATGAGAACATCTTTGATCCGATGCATGGTGCTTTGACATACTTATTGAAGACTTCATATCGGGGATTCATACCTTGTATTTCCTTCTATCCGGGCTTCATTCCTTGATGAATTTGATGGAGGAAAGTCTTGAATTTTCTTAAAGACTTGTCAGGTGATACGAAATTACCTTCTGCCCCAACTTTCTGCTTTCATGGGCTTATAGAAGGATGTTTGCCGACGACCTAGCTCTTAGAGCTTGTGTTAGGCCAATGGAAAATAGTCATCAGTCCTATGCTTTGCGCATAACAGACATATTGATGACATAACTCTCTTAGTTCAGTCTTTGGCTTTGTATGAACATTGGGATAACTTCTCCAGTCCCTTGATTTTTGCTTGGTTGGACTTGCTGAAGAAAATTTTCATTCGGCCTTCATTTTTTGCTTGACAGACTTATTGAAGGAATTAAAATTTCATAATTTTCATTGATACCGAACTTGACTTAGTGCCTTCTCAAGTAAGGATATTTTGTTGAATTTTGGAGATGACCTTTGCAACCATTAGAGATGAACTCCCAATCAGGGCCACTTGAACTTACCAAGTTAAGGATATTTGGAGATTTGGATGCTCTTATCTTTGAACTAACAATGTAGGAGGAATCCCTTACTACGGCCTTTGTAGCATATTAAGTATGCGGACCTGTCAGTGACTCGGCCATATTTGGTCTTCTTGAGTCCGACCTTATGCACCTACTTGAGTCTTGGACTTGAGAAATTGATGGAGGATTTATCATCGGGCTAATGAGATGGGGGATCACTTATTGCGGATTTTGTGGCATGTTGAGTAAGTAGACCTGTTAGTGACTCAACCATATTTGGGCTTATTGAGTCTAACCTTATGCACCCACTTGAGCCTTAAATTTGTTGTATGAATAAAAAATGTGTTTCCAACTTGATTTATTGTAGTTTGCATACTTGAAAATTTATCTTTTTGGACGGTAAAATTTTGAGACTTGTGAACTTTATGTATATGGGGATCTTGGCCTTAGGCGTGATGTCAACCCAAATACAACAGAAAAGCTCGTTATTTCACAGGGAGAGCTTGACATTTTACTATAAAATTAAAAATGCCCCCTGTTTGACAGGGGGATTTTTTTTTCATTTCAAAAATGCATTCTTGTATTACAAGAGTATTTCCAAGTAAAACTTACACAGATAATGACAGTGAGGAATAATTAGTCCTCTCAACACAATGACCAATTCCCATTCTTGAAATGCTCGAGGATGTGCTATATGATCGAATACTTTGGACGTGCTCGCTCCGTGGACTTCTAAATTTTCTTGAGCTTGGAGCCTAGTTTTGTCAAGCGCATCAAGCTCTTATATCCATAGATGAACATTCTAATCTTGAGTGAGATTGTGTTGAATGGCTACTCGGAGTGAAGGTAGTTCAACTTCAAGTGGCAAGACTACTTTAGCTCCAAATATCATTACATTAGGAGTGAATTTTGTGAGAGTCTTATAGGTGGTATGGTAAGACCATAAAGCTTCAACAAGCTTGGTATGTCACTCCCTTTTATTTCTTGTAAGGATTTTTCTGAGTAGCTTGACTAGTGTTTTGTTAAAAGCCTCGGTCAAACCATTTGCTCTATGATTATAAATCAATGAGTATCATCAATCAATCTTATCTTAAGCAACAAATCTATAAATTTTAGTGCTTTTGAAGGTCGGGTCATTGTCTGAGATATTGTTGGCTTCTTCTATTCCCAAACACTATAGCCACATCTGCTCGAATGATCTATGATATAGAGCATTGCCAACATAAGCATATAGTCGAAGCCTTTTCTCAAGTTATGCATCCATCGGCTTATTGCTTGGCAATTTGCTTTCCTTAAAGTAGTCGATGAAGTATTGTCTCTAATCTTCCTTCTCTTCTACTATAAGAATTTCACTTTGTAGTCTTGGAGTTTCTTCAAATTGAGGTCTTGCCTCTTAAATAGTCTCACCCTCATCTTATTGATTTCTATGAGCAATTTGTAAGGGAGTGTGAGGAGTAACGTGAGTTGCATCCTGTTGTCTTGCATTTGATGACCCCTCTTTCAGTGGAGATTTTTGATTTATTGGCTTTAGGACCTAATGAGTGCAAACACTAATTAGCACATAGTCATTATTTCTTTAGCTAACTTAGCTAAATAGTCTATTTTGCACTCTGAAAATTCGAGTCATAATGATATTTGTGATTTACTTTATGAGCCCGAGAACTCGCTTATGATAGTGGGTCAATTCAAGCTTGTTTATTTTGTAAAGGCCAACACTTGATTAATGACGAGCTGAGAAGCAACATAAACTTGTAGATTTTGAGCTCCTATGAAGATGGCTTCATCCAGACCTGCCACCAACATTTCATATTATGCTTCGTGGCTCAATCTACCGATAAGAATGTGTCATTATACCACCTTCTAGCATGATCAAGATGAGATTGATGCCAGTTTGAGCTTTTGGGAGATTTAAGGGCTGAGTGTATTTGATGGATGAAGCTCCATCAACCCACATTTGCAACTTTTTTTTTCATATATAGGCATGCCTGCTCGTTAGGAAGATCATCATTGAGCGATGAATATGCCGAGATAGGGTGTGCAGCAAGCAGGTTTGTCAAAATTTACCCCTTCACAGCTTTCTAGGAACATATGTGATGTCAACTTGTAGCAGAATAATAGTCCATTGTGTCAAGCGACCTGTCAACGCTAGTCTTGTCATCAGGAACTTTGACGGATCAATTCTTGAGAAAACAGTAATTTTATGATATAACATATAACGACATAGCTTTTAAAAAGTAAAAATTAATGTCAAACAATGCTTCTCAATTATAGAATAGCATATTTCCTGGCATTATTGCTGCGAGAATGAGCAGATTTAACAGATACTTCTTGATACTGTCAAAAGCCTCTCGACATTTTTTGTCCTATTTCAAAAGAGTATCCTTTTACATCAGCTTCTTCCTCTTAGGCACAAAACTTTGATCGATGCCTCCAATAAATTTCTGTCCCGGAGGACTACAATCGAACCTGACCTCTTCTTGAAGATATGAAGATGGTTAGCTACAAGCTCCAAGGTGCGACCGTCAGAAATCTCATCACATAGGATATTTTTCTTAGGTACACAATCTTAACGAGTTTCATTTGTGGTGGATCTCTGGGAGTATAGTCTAGATGTCACGTCACTATCCTTTGTTAAAGTAGTTTCACTTTGAGGCCTTAGCCTCCAAATTTGCTTACATTTTTTACTGGGACCTTTTGACGGTGGATTCTTAGACCTGTGGTCCAAGTGTCACGCCTCGATGCTCACCGTGCGGGACTTGAATTGGTTGAATTTTTGGTGGGTTTGTAGGAGAAGGTCTCCTTGGAGAACTAACTCTAGCCTCATTGATGATAAGACTTTGATATTTTCTTTTCATCAGTCCTTTCTCCTTAGCAACTTTAAGGACCTGATACACTCTTACATATACAGTTTAGAGTTTCCTCACTAGAGAAGCTGGAACCTGACATTATCGAGTCCAGAAGGACTATTTGATTTGACCAGTAGAGTTGTTCTACTTTACCCATCATAAGTGTCGACTTGTTATGGGTTGGAACACTCGCTTCTGGTTCCATAGTTGGTTGTACAATTTTTTTTATTTTAACAATGGCTGTTGAGCACGCAGTTTAGTATTTCTCTTTCTCTGCTACCTCTGGGTTAGCTTGCTTCCAAATGAGGAAGCTTTTGCGTTGTCATTTCTTCTTGAAGCTTCGGCCTCCAATATATATATATATTTTTACTGGGACCTTTCGATAGCAGATTCCCGAACATGTGGTTCAGGTGTCACACCCCGATGTTCATTGTACAGGACTTCCTCTCGAGGCTTCGCTCTCCAGATTATATATATATATATATATATATATATTCGATCGAGACCTTTGTACGGATTTCACGGGCGTCTCCAAGTGTCACTTGCTCACCATGCAAAACTTGTTTAGAATGATCTTGAGTTCTTACTACCACGATAGTAGTTTTTGTAGTGGAGCATTCTTGGCTTCTTTGATAATTGGCCTTTGATATCTCTTCCTCATAAGGCTTTTTTCCTTGACAACCTTCAGGACTCTATGTACTCGAGCAGATAAAGTTTTAATTGTGTCTTCTGAAGAGTTGGAGATGACTGTTGTTGAGCCCAAAAAGACTGCTTAACATCACCAGTAGAGCTATTCCTTTTCATCTATTTTAGATTTTTAAACTCATTGTGAGTGGGAATACTTGCATCTGACATCAAGTCTGATCGCATGGCTAGTGATTCAGATAACAACTACTGAGCTCATAGTTCAGTATTTCTTCTCCTTCTTCGCCTTCCACTCAATTTTTCTCTAGAATAGGAGACTTCAGCATTATGCATTCATAGTGTGAAAGATTTAACTGGCAAAGTAGTCACATTCATAGATATGACTGAAACTTTTTGCCTATTGACGGTTCTTTTCATGACTGACGCCTTAAAATAATCCAATATTTTGAATACAAAGGCTCTCTTTTGAGGAACCTTAGTAGCAGTAGTGGCCATTCCAGTTGACCTCCTCTCTTGCACAGGTTGGTGTGTACAATATATCGGAGCTTCAAGTAGAGGATTATTTGCATCAACAATGATTGGGAAGTCTACACTACCAAATTAAAAAGTAGCTCAAACATCCTTAGTATTGATTACAACATTAATCAGACGAGTATTGGCACCACATCCTAGCCACATGATGAATTGTATGCTCTGAAGATCTATCGATATACAGAGCAAATAAATTAGTTATAAGAATATGACTGATTTAAATTTAATTTCATTCATAATTGGTTGCTTTCATTATCTTAGAAAAATAAAAAAAATTAATTTAACTTCACTGTTACTATAGCTCATATTTAACTAGCCAGAGATGGAAAGAGAAACATATCCCATGAGTGCTTGTGGGCTCACGAAAATTTCACCAACCTCTTGATGAAGAGAGTATGATTTAAGTGTCAAATTTTCAAGGATGAATAGTAGATAAGATACTACCCAGAGATTTCACCCTCATTTTGTGAGGACTTTAGATCTGGTTCTAGGTTTTCTACAGGCGCAAGCACTTATAGTTAATTACCCCTCTCAATACTGAGAGGGAACTTTCAATTAAGGCTAGTCATTAGGTCGCTTAGTGCGTAGCATATAATAGCAGCATGTGGAGTTTTATAAATTAGATTTTTGAAATTTATTATATTCAACTTAAAGCAGATGGTTGGGGGAACGATGACACGCCCGATCTAGATCCCATGGTTCTGTCATCCCAAGTTGTCGTGATCCCTAGTCTACTTAGTCAGAGGAGGTAGTCAACCCAACCTGATCGAAGGATCCTTATTAGCAATACATGGATTAGTCCAACAAATCCTTATAGATATGGGGTGGAGTCTGTCTATGGAGATATGCTTAAGTCTACCTTAGCTAACAGAGGGATTTTTTTCCAATCAAGTATACCCCATGATTCACAACTCAAAGGGCAGAGCCATTAGAGCATACGGGCTACAGTCGTGACCTTAATATAATGGGTTCCATTTGGCGGCAACCACTCGATCAGAGGACTCTAGTCATAACTGCATAATGTGGAGCTTACTAGCGAAGCCATGCAGTCAGAGGACATGGGTCACGTCCTTGCTGGCATAAGATTGTTTGAGAGTAAACATAGTTGTGTACTTGTTTTGACTTTAGCTTCTTCATGAGCTAGAGTTTTATTAATTTGTAATCTCCGACAAACTATTGTGAAAGGTGGATTGAATGGAGTTTGTTTTAAGCTTTTAGATTGAATTTCATTTATACATTTGTAGCTTAATGATATTTTAAATTCTGCATTTAGATTGATATTCAATCTAAGTTAATTTATTTTAAAATTGTAATCATATTTTGATGAAAGTATTCCCTCCGGTTGAAATTTTCATTCAACACAGCCATCATCGGGGTGGTTAATTGATTGAATCAAATATATTTGAGAATATTAGATTCTGTCAACTATGTTTAGCTCTTAACAAATGATCAGATCTACTGTCACATGATAGAATTAGCTTCTCATATATTTTACTAAGTTGAAATTCTTATAATAGAATTTTAGGTTTTGTTAACGGGACGTCCCCAAGATTAAGGGAATCAACTCGGCATTCGACACTAATTTAAGCATTGACTGAGTGGGGCCCATGCGAGTGTTTAAATCATTTAATTTATTGCTTCAGATCTTGTCGACTCTATTAATTTAAAAATAGAGGATCAAATCTAGATTTATATTTTGAGAATTTTGGATTTGAGGATATTAAATAAAAATGTCTTAGATATTTTGAACAATAATGATTACCCCTCCAGTTGATATCTTCGATCAACTAAGTTATCATCAGGGAGTTAGGAGATAGTCGTTATAATGCCAACTAACAAAATTAGCTTCTTAGAGATTTTCTTAGGCGGAGAAATCTATAATAATATCATTAGGTTTTGTTAACTTCGGACCAATCGGACTCAATAGAATCGTAGCATCCTCGGACACTAAGTTCAAGCATTGATAGTGTCATCGGTGTTGATCGATTTGTTTAAGCATTTGATTCTATTTAAAGGCTTGCATATATTTCAAAGCACTCAAATTAAGTGTGACATCACTTCAAAATATAAAAGAATTTATTTCCTTCAAGTATTTGCATATATCTTTAGGGCACTCTAGTTGGATACGAGACTACGCTATAACATGTGCAAAAAATTGTCTAATTTAAGTACATGCATGAGTTTTAAAGCACTTAAATGAAACAAAAAATGTGCTTCATGATATGTGTGAGGTTAATTCGAAGTCTTTCATTAATGCCTTTTGTCTATTCACCAAATGGAGTTGTAGGCTCGATACTATAAGTTTGAATATATGATTGCTTCGTGTTGAATATACTTTTCGTTTCATTGAAAACTTTAACTATTTGCACACATTTTGAGATGATGAATTATGATCTCACTTATAATGCATGCAATAGTTCAATTGAAGCCTTAATTAAAGTCTTCTGTTCGTTTGTATGATATGTTGTGAATCCAGTGGCGTCGTATTTTAGCTCTTATTTCATTCAGAGCATCATACCATCATTTGCATTTGTTTCTTTGTTTATTGAATTTAAAAAAAATTCAACAAGTTTCATCCGTGCTTATTGATTAGCTAGTAAGCTAAGCTCATTATAATTCTGCTTTAGACTTCTTTTTGTCTTTAATTCATCAGATACAATGCTATCTAATCATCGGTAAATAGTTTTATTCGTGCTCATTAGTGAGCCATTCTAGCTCATTCTTGCTTGTAAGCTAGCTACTCAATATTTGTCCTTCTTACAAAGTAATCGCCATATTTGTTTGCACATCTCATGCAAATACTTCTAGTTCATTTGGAGCTCAACTTATGGATTAGATTATCCAGTAATAGATGGCATTCATGTACATAAACAATCAAGTTCTTTGTGAGTTCCTTATAAGTTTAATTTATATTCTTATTCTGTCCTTCAATGAGCCTCCAAACTCATAGCAATTCTTATTCATATTTCATTTTGAATCACTTCAATGCATTGAATGTGACGAGTCACATAATTTAATTGCTCCATAAAATGTTTGTCCATACATTTCATCTAGCCTTCAAGGTTATTATGAATCTCGTTCAAGTCTTTTTTTTTGTTTATTCTTCAAATTATTTAATTCATGATATAAAGTGATCCAATCATTTATCAAGAAGAACTGATCATGCTCATCGGCAAACTACACAGCCCCACTACAAGCTCCTGCACATTTTGTTTGAGTTTTCTTCTTTATTGAAGGTGGGCATTCAAGTATGCCACAAATTTCATATATTTCGATGTATAAGATACAACAATTCAATAGTTCTTTACAAAGTTATATTCATGCACATAATTGAGCATTGAATTATAAGTTTCATTTGAATTTTATTTTATTTTTTAATTGCAAGTTAATTCTTTTATCTCAAAAGTTTGCATTTAATTTAATTGTTGATTTATACTTCAAATATTCTATTAATTCCTTTGGTTTGAATTTTTTTTGTCCATAATCTGCAAAATGTCGGCAGCCTCCCAGCATCATCCCCACGTAGGGGGCTGCATCAGGGAGTTTTTTTGACCAACCCGCCACACTTTCTAGGCGCAACGGTCGGTGTCTTGCGACACCACGATCATAGTCTTCAAACCCGCTACGCTCTTCTGAGCACAGAGGGGTCTTCAAATGCATGTACAAAAGAGATACAAGTTTCCTTGCTGCGCTATAGAGAGCACATACAGGTACTTATTTTGGCAATTTAGGGGCTATTTGGTTGACTGCATTTGGAATGCAGTGTAAAATGAATCTGTTATTGCGTCTTAGAATTTTATTAGGTAGATGATCACGAGATCTTCGTCGTGCATTATCAACACAGATATGAACCGCAGGGTTATGAAACAGTTAAGGAAAAAACTGGGCCTCACAGAACTTTCACTATGTGTTCAAATCTGATCCTTGCCCGTTAGTTAGGAGAAGAAGGTGTTTCTGGTGACGATATTAGAGTGTAGAAAAATACAATATCGGTCAACTCCAACCCAAGGGAGAAGTTTCTAAAAGCGGAACCGATCTTACGGGAGCAACCTCTTGATTTTCGGAGAAAGGAGTGGCCCGTCTTTTCCAGGCGTCTCTGAGGCGAGCTCACGATCTTGAGCACTCTTCAGTGGTGGCGGTGGTGATAGATCGTCGTCGAGTCGGAGTGGTCCTCGAGCCTCGTCTTCAAATCATTCGTCCCTCTAAGGTGAGAATGAAGCTCTATTTATAGATTTTGGGAGTGGCGAGCCTTGAATTCGTGGAAAACTCCAACCACTCCCATCGGATGGCAGTCGATCCCCCGATCATATGTATTTTGATGATCAGGTGCCTTAATGATGTCGAAATTGGGTGATCTTGGATTCGTTGGATTCGTCTTGTCCCCGTGTATAAATATGATTTTGGTGACCATTTGGGATCGGATCCATTTTCATGCTCGATAGCTTGAATTCGAGCTCGGATCAGACTATGCTTGATGTTGCTATGTTCGTCTCATCGAGGCAGCTTTATTTGTAAGTTTCTTTGCGGTGATTAGATCGAAATATTTCAAAATGCCTTGAGATTCGTGCTTGATCATTAATTTTAGGGGTATCAAGTGTAAAATTGATGAAAAGGATTACTTTATAGTTGTTTGGTTGAGAGCTTTACAAATTCATGACTTTATTTTTTTTTGTTTGGTTGACAAAATGTGATGTAAAGTAAATTGAAAGTTTTAAGATCAACGGCGGCGGCGCTGATCCGGCGGATGGCGGCGGCGGCACGTTAGCGGCCAGCGGCCAGTACCGTCAGCGGGCACCAGCGATGAATGGCGGCGGCCGGCAGTAGCCGCCGCATCACTTATGATCATTTGAAATTAGCGTCGCAATTTAATCTGCATATTAGCCTTTTAGTGTATTTGAAATGCATTACATTACAATAAATTTTACTTTACTTACGCTTGAAATGTTGCGTGTATTTTGAATCGATGCGTTATCTACAATAAACAGAGTGAGCTTGTATTTACATCTAATTGAGGGCATGGATGAAGGTAAGAGCAGACAACCCTATGTGAAGAAGTAGATAGTGTAAATCCTCTTCTAAGCTTTACGTTCTCCCCAATCATGGTCGTAACTTCTGTGATTGCACTTTGCATTGTAGTTTCCCCCAAAAGTTTTGGATGACTTAAGTCAATATTCATATTCTGCAGGTATTTAGAACCAAAATGAAAGGCCTCTGATTTGATGAGGAGCTTTTGTGATTTGGATAATCACCCATCCGAAAGCAGAAACCATTATTCACATGCTTTCGCTTCTTCTCCAAGATATTGTCATCCTCTTCCTGAGAAACCGACTGCCCAGCTTCCTCCTCTTCCTCTTCCTCTTCTACATTCAGGTCAGGTTCCCAAACTTTAAGACGGTTGAATCCTTTCATATGCCGCCCATGATCTGAATCTTTCTCCTTGATCTTCCTTAATTTTCTCTGTATAATGGATGAAACTAGATCTATGCTCCCATATATCGTCTCTGAATCCTCCTCTGCACGCACAACCGTATGCTTCTTGGTAAATAGAGACACCTCGCATCTGCAAACACTGGGACCTCTACCAAACTCACCCCCTTGGACGGAAAGCCGAACATCGAATTCTCTGACAAGATAAGAGTGCTTCTGCACGGCCCTACCTACCTTGTCCTCGATGTACTTCTTCACTGAGTCTGTCAACTCAAAGTTCTTTACTTGGACAATAAGTTGAACGGAAGAGAGAGGGCCATCTCAAGACATGCGGATGGCGGGACTTCGTGGCCTAGCAGAGGTCACTGCGGGTCGGATTGGATCAACTTTGAGGAAGGAGGCCGATGGGTTGTCAAGGAAGTCGGAATGCAGAGAAAAAAAATATAGTGGGATTGGAAGTTGGGGTTTTGGAGTAGGAAAGAGGAGGGGGGAAGAAAGAGGAACATGAGTAGCAGAGATACCATGGAAGGACAGTGTGCCGGGTCCCCCATGTAATAGTCGTCATTTCTCAATCTCACTAGAAACGATGAGAAGCAAAGTTTTAGAAAAGGTTTTTGAATGTTGTAATGCAGATTATGTTCTTTGGAATGGAATGAAAGAAATGCACGGAAGGGAGGGAAGACGAAAGCGAGAGAGAGAAAGAAAGATTTGGAACTCCTTTGATTGTGGCCGCCGAAGATATCCGAAGGGGGCTGCTGCAGCATGCATAAGAGATAATTATCTCCTTTTTTATGACCTTCACGTGAAGAGGGCTGACAAAGGGGTGGTTGCCAATCAGTTATCGGCTAGAATGGGCGGTTAATTATGAACGAGGGCTGCTATAAGTTTCAAAATATTGAATGGGTGCAAATTAGAGAATAATTAATTAGATTTATCTCAAAATGCATATTAATCTTAATAAAATTTTAAGCGCAACAACCTTAGTCAAATTGGAAGTCTATTTTAGGTAATTTTGACGTTCCGGATGCAATGACAGTCTTGCTTGAGCAGAGGTCGTTTGCTGGCCGAATGTGTAATTTCGTAAATGCATTATTATCGCTTCGACGCTTCAACGCGTAAACTCATCCGAATTGAGCGCAAATAGTCTCATTTGATAGACTTCGACGTTTCGGAGCTAACAACATGATCAATTTCATGAACGGAGCCGCTTATTTTGCCGCTTGCGGACCTCGACATGTGCGTGCAAGCGCGGTCGACGACTCGACCGCTTGATCAGTTGATCATCAAGTTGTGAAATATTTATGCTCTGACCAGTTTCGACGTTCTAAATGCAATGACGAAGTCCGTTCGTCAATCGGAGATCATTTGAGTTAATTTTGGTGTATCGTGCATTTCACCGAGGCGTCTTACTTCAAATCATTCAACATTTACTGCACGTTCACTTAACGCTTACAGCCTCATTTGATAGGTTTCGACGTTTTTGAGATAACAGTGTGATCAATTTCATGAACGGAGGTCATTCAGATATCATCGTAGCTTCCCGACTCTGATATGCGCGTCGACACATTAATAGCTCGAGCACTTAATCGATTGCTCATTAGATTTTGTAATATTTATATTTTGATCAATTTCGACGTTCTGAACGTGGCGGCAAAGTCCGTTCATCGATCGGAGGTCATTTCGACCATTTTCGATGACGTCGAGTGTGTTTTGAGCCTTGATTTGCGCACTATCATTTCCGAAGTCCATCGAATTCGACTTGTGAGCTTGACTCAACTTATGACACATATATGGAGGTCAATAATTATTAAATCTTTAAATTGAATAATATTATATGTGTAAAGTGGGAGAATGTAAGAATTATGTAATTAATTCTTAAGTTTGACCTAGATTAATTATTATTCAATTTATTATTTAATAATTAATTATGTACTTAAATCTCATTAGTCAAGAGAGTGTTTGATCGATCATTTATGGACCGTTTGATCAAACAAAATGTCTCTTCCTACCCTTTAATGTGTAAAGTGTCTCTCCATTAAGATGATTATGAATATTTGGGTGAATATTAGTTTCATAAATCAAAAGAACTCATGATAAATTAAAGTATGTGATTTATTTATTATGTGAAGTTTTATGAAAATTATTTTGTTTAATATCTTGAATTTATGAGTTTATAAAATTATGTTGTATATATGATTAAGAAAAAAAAAATGTTTTAATGAATACAATACATAAGAATTCCGTGGTATGTAAATAAATTTCTCAAATTTCTAACATCCCACTCCCAATCCCGCTCTCCTATTCGCTCATCCCAACTCTCACTCCTGTTGGCGAACTCTCCCTCACGCAACACTCAACCACGCCGGAGCAGCAACTCCTCGTACCTCCCTGCACCACACTCGGACCTCCAACTCGCACCAGACTCCCATTCTTCCCGTCACAGGCCATCCGCTGGCGACCATCCCGACCAGCCACACTCTAAGTCCGCAGAACAGCCGCTCCTCCCTTTCACGTCGAAGCCTCCGCCAACCCAACCGCTCTGACATTCCCGCCGACGACTTCATCTTGCCGTCTCCACTCCATGAGCCAACTCCTCACCTCCGTCGCCTTCTCTAAGAGCAACTCACCTTTTCTCTCCTCTCTCTCTCTCTCTCTCTCTCTCTCTCTCCCCACTGAGAAAATATTCGTCCGAGTCCGCACGTAGTTTTATGCGTATGGACTCCAATCAACGGACAGCGTGTCGGATTTTTTGCGATTTAGCGATTAACGCTGAGATAACGGACGCTTTCGGCAGCCCCAGAACCGATGCGTCGATATTAACGGACGGCGCATAACGGCGCTCGCTGTATTGACATTTCCCTTTCCCCTGGCCCGACCCGCCCCCGTTCGAATGCGCGGGAGGAATTTTAAAGAAATATATAGCAGATTTAGGGTTCAGGGTTAGTTTTTTTCAAGCGAAACGAGCTGAGAGGAGATACGGAAAATTGATCTCTTTACAAAAGAACCATGAAGATGGAACGTTGAACAACCATTTTAGAGGATGTATTAAATACAAATTCATCGGTAATGCTTCTGCATTTTTTCTACGGTTTATTAGTGATATTATTCTATCTCGAAGAGAATATGTTCATTACTTCCAATTAAAACAATTTGGATGTTTTTTTGTCGAATATTTAATTTTGAGTGTTATTTTGCATCAGACTGTACCTCTTTGGAGAGATGTACCCTTTGATCTTTTTTCCAGCTTTTTAACTCCTTATGATTATGTTTAGAACACTATAATGGAATCATTTGATGGCGTGATTTTGGGTGGGTATTATGACATCTGTGTACCTCTTTGGAGATGCTGACCCCTTGATCTTTTTTTTCCATTTATTTGGCCAACTCCTTATGATTATGTCTGTCAGGGCAGAAAGGAAGCATTGTTGTGGTTTCGGGTGGTTTAGTGCATCCACTGTACCTCTTTGAGGGTACGACCCTTTGATATTTTTTCCGGTTTTTCCGCCAACTACTTATGATTATGTCTAACACTATAATGGAATCATTTGATGGCGTTGGGTGATTTTGGGTGGGTATTATGCATCAGACTCTGTACCTCTTTGGAGGATAAGACCCTTTTGATCTTTTTTCCATTTATTTCGCCAACTCCTTATGATTATGTCTATCAGAAAAGGAAGCATTTGATGGCGCTTGTGTGTGGTTTCTGGGTGGTTTAGTGCACTGTACTTTCTTGAGTACTGACCCTTTTGATATTTTTTCCATTTATTTCGTTAAACTCCTTATGATTATGTCTAGTACATTGCAAAGGAAGCATTTGTGTGGTTTTAGGTGGTTTAGTGCATCTGTTCTATCTTTGGAGGGTACATACCCCTTTGATCTTTTTTCCATTTATGGCCAACTCCATGATTATGTCTAGGGCATTGCAAAGGAAGCATTTGATGGCGCTTGTGTGGTTTCGGGTGGTTTAGTGCATCAGACTGTACCTCTTTGAGGGTGCCCCTTTGATATTTTTTCAGTTTTTCCAACTACTTATGATTATGTCTAACACTATAATGGAATCATTTGATGGCGTTTGGGTGATTTTGGGTGGGTTATGCATCCTGTGTACCTCTTTGAGGGTACACCTTTGATCTTTTTTCCATTTATTTCGGCCAACTCCTTATGATTATGTCTAGGGCATGAAAGGAAGCATTTGATGGCGTTGTGTGGTTTCGGGTGGTTTAGTGCATCAGACTGTACCTCTTTGAGGGTACGACCTTTTGATCTTTTTCCATTTATTTCATGTTAAACTCTTATGATTATGTCTAGGGCATTGCAAAGGAAGCATTTGATGGCGGTTTGGGTGGTTTCGGTGGTTTAGTGCTGGACTGTACCTCTTTGGAGGGTACATTTGATCTTTTTTCCATTTATTTCGGCCAACTCCTTATGATTATGTCTAGTATCAAAGGAAGCATTTGATGGCGGTTGTGTGGTTTCGGGTGGTTTAGTGCATCTGATGCACCTCTTTTTACCTCTTTGATCTGTTTTTCCAGTTTTTTGCCAACTTATGATTATGTTTAGGCATTATAATGGAATCATTTGATGGTTGGGTGATTTTGAATGGGTATTTTGATCTCAGACCCTGTGTACCTCTTTGGAGGGTACAGACCTTTTTTGATATTCTGTTACAGTTTTTTTTTGCCAAATCCTTATGATTATGTTTAGGACATTACAAAGGAAGCATTTGATGTCACTGGTGATTTCTCGGGTGGGTATTTTCCATCCATATTTTCTAACATATTTTTGTATTACGCTTAAATGCAATGACCCATATTGGAGAAACTCGACCACTGTAATGAAACGGAGGCATATGTGACCGTGACTATGCACATCAAATTGGCTTCTGTTGAAAGGACCATACTAGTTATAAACTCAAAGAAATTGAAATCAAAAGATTTCTATGTGCAAAAGCTGGTGAAGAAGTCCGCACTAAAAGGCTTAACAAAATTCCAAAAGTTGATACAAGAACGACCCATGATTAGATTCTGTTGATTTGAGGGAATTGACGATTAAGAAACATAATGTCATAATCATTCTTTGGCGAGCTCGACTACATCTTCTCGTGATCACATAGAAGCTAGTGATGAGAAGGCGTCCGTGAAGACAATGATAGAGGTCGGTATTAGAGCAACCGATGCATTCTATCTAACCGAGGAAGTTGGCGAGAGAATGGGTTCACAAAAAAAGAGATGCCTTCAATTTTATTGAAAGAGAAAAGATCGATGATTGCGAATGGTGATAGTAACGCATTAATGCATTGTTGGAAAGGCGGTGATGGGATGTTTGCATGGGATGTACAAGTTGATGAGTCTGATTGCTTAGTAAGTTTTTTTTTAGCAATGGCATGTCTAGGATAGAATATGATTATTTTGGGGATGTGATAATATTTGATACAAGCTATCGACTCAATAAATATAATCTTGTTTGTGCCCCTCTTGTTGGAGTAAATCATCCGGCAAAATGTATTATTTGGAGTAGCCTTTTTATCAGAAGAGACAATTGAGTCATTCACATGGCTATTCCAAACATTTCTTAGGTTGATGAATGACAGACATCCTATGACAATATTCACGATGATCAAAGGCGGCGAGAGCTATCGAAACTGTTTTGCCGCACACTCATCATAGGTTGTGCCAATGGCATATTTCAAAGAAGGCTCCTTCCAAAGTTCATTGCTTCAATAGTAATAAGATACAAGGGCTTTTTTATAAATGCAGTAAGTGTGACTCGAGGAAGACAGAGGCTGCCTCGCTAAGAAGGCAATTTGCATGATCATGGTTGGTCATTCGAGCTTTATAAGATTAGATCCAAGTGGTCCACCGCATTCAGAAGGACTCATTCTCGCATGGGCATCTTGTCAACGCAACGTAGTGAGTCCACGAACAATGTATGCCACGGAATATCTAAACCAACCAGTTCGCTCACAGATTGTTTCTTGGGGTTGGAAAAGCTTATGGAGACATGGCATCGGAATGAAAATGACGAAGACTTCAAGTGTAGCCAGTCATCGATTGTTCCTGTTGTCAAGACCAGCCCAATTCTAAAACAAGCTGCTTTGTTCTATACAAGAAAGGTTTACGTTATGTTTGAAGAGGAATTTTTGCATGGTGTTGGAGGATCGATCTAAGCCGATGACAGACATGGAGTATTTGGTAAGAAACTTAGAGAATAAAATGCATCCAAAACATGGAGTGTGCATTTCGATAGGACTACCCTAAGTAACTTGTACATGCAAAAAATTTGAAATGATGGGAATTCTTTGTGCTTGATAGAGTTCTAAGAGGAGCGATTCCAAACAAGTATCTTCTCATGCGGGTGGTCTACTAGAGCAAAGAGGGATATTTATATTGATAGTGCATACAGAAATTAAGAGATGCAAGCTGAGATGGAAATGCGTCGCATTATTTTCGAATCACATAAGTCGATATGCATATCAAATAAGCATCGTGGCACAGGAAATAAGAGAGTCGAGACTATATGCTTGATCCTGGCAAAACTATATGATGATGTCGACACTATAATAAGTGGGAATTCTCCTCCATCTTACAAAGCAATTAAGAAGTTAACCACGCATGATAAGGGAAAAGGCATCTTAAATGATCCAAGCAACGTCCAAAGGGTGTTTCCAATTCAAGGCTTAAAGGATATTGGGAGAGATCCAAGAAAGCCAAGAGTAATTTTCCATTTGCGTATTAGTTTTTAGTATTTTAAATATTGCTAATCATACTTTTTTTTGTTGTAGAAACCAAACTAAAGTCGATAGCGTGAACGTGTTTCCTCGGTTGCAACAACACCTTTATCTTATGCCCGGTTTTCGAGGTAAGCATATAATATCACACATCGATGCTGTAAGAAAGTACCAACTGATACAATGTTCTACATGCAGGAATTTAACTCGAGCTCCACAATGAACCAACCAAGGGTACACTAAGCTCATGATGGATATTATTTCGGAAAACATTTTGATACATGACATTATCCGCTTTCATTGTATTTAGCTAGGAGATTTTGACACTTCTTTCTACTTTAAGCACAAGTGATTGAAAGCACTCTGTTGAGAAATTGTAATCATTAAGCATCAATAAATATGTGCAATAAATAATAGATAGTTTATTGCCTTTTACGCTTTTATTGTGCCCGATACTAGAAATAATGTTCATTACATGCTTGTTTGGGTGGATTTTGTATTTTGCATCAGACTCACCTCTTTGAGGGTACAGATTGTTTTTTTGATTTTTTCAAATTTATTTTTCCAATTCTTATGATTATGTTTAGAACATTGCAAAGGAAGCATTTGATGGCGGTGGGGTGGTTTAGTACTGCACCTCGTATTTGATTGTTTTTTTGAGTTTTTCCAAATTTATTTTGCCAATTCCTTATGATTATGTTTAAAACAAAAGGAAGATGATTGTTTGGTGGATTTACGTGTATTCTGGTACCTCTTTTTTATTTTTTGCGTTTTTCCAAATTTATGTTGCTAATTCCATATGATTATGTTTAGAATATTGTAAAGGAAGCATTTGATTGCAATTTGGGTGGTTAAGGATGGGTCCTTTCCATTCAGACTGTACCTCTTTGAGGGTGCAGATTATTTTTTTGCGCTTTTTTTCATTTTAATTTGCCAAATCCTTATGATTATGTTTAGCCATCCCAGGAATCATTTGATGGGCTTGGGTGGTTAAGGATGGGTCTTTTCCATCTCCCCTGTACCTCTTTGAGGGTACGATGGTTTCTGCTTTTTTCCATTTTAATTTGCCAAATCCTTATGATTATGTTTAGGCCATCCGGAGGAATCATTTCATTGCAATTTGGGTGGTTAAGGATGTCTTTTCCATTCGTACCCTCTTTGGAGGGTACAGATTGTTTTTTGCAATTTTTTTCATTTTAATTTGCCAAATCCTTATGATTATGTTTAGGCCATCCCATAGGAATCATTTGATGACAGTTTGGGTGGTTAAGGATGGGTCTTTTCCATCTGCACTGTACCTCTTTGAGGATGGTTTTTCTGAGTTTTTTCCATTTTAATCCAAATCATGATTATGTTTAGGCCATCCCGGAGGAATCATTTCATGCAATTTGGGTGGTTAAGGATGTCTTTTCCATCTAACTGTGTACCTCTTTGGAGGTATTGCAGTTTTTTTCATTTTAATTTTTAAATTTATGATTATGATTATCCATAGAATCATTTGATGGCGTTTGGGTGGTTAAGGATGGGTTTTCCATCAGACTCGTACCTCTTTGAGGGTACGATTGTTTTGATTTTTTCCATTTTAATTTGCCAAATCCTCATGATTATGTTAAATCGAGGAATCATTTGATGGCTTTGGGTGGTTAAGGATGGGTCTTTTCCATCTCAAACAGGTACCTCTTTGGAGGGTGAGATGGTTTTCAGTTTTTCCATTTTAATTTGCCAATGATTATGTTTAGGCCATCCCAGAGGAATCATTTGATTGCAATTTGGGTGGTTAAGGATGGGTCTTTTCCATCTGTACCCTGTGTACCTCTTTGGAGATGATTTTTTGCAGTTTTTTTCCATTTTAATTTGCCAAATCCTCATGATTATGTTTAGGCCATCCCAGAGGAATCATTTGATGGTAAGGATGGGTCTTTTCATCGTACCTGTACCTCTTTGAGGGTACGATTGTTTTTTGCAGTAATGTAATACTCATTATCATCACAATCAATAGCCCCACTCTCATTATCACCACATCCATACTCATAAATATGTTCAAAGTGAGAAAAAATAAATGTTAAGCATAACTGAGCAACAATCTACCCTAATAAATAGAACTACTAATCAACATTTAGCTCGAAATATAAAAATATATGTACGAACAAACCACACTACTTAATTAAATCATCACGATATACACATTGCATATAAATAATATTTAACTCACTAATCATAAATCAAAGAAGAGCCATTTATAGAAAAAACCTTGGCATTCACTCAAAGAAAATTGAATATTCTGAATACAACACTACTTATGCACAATATTCAAGGAAAATATACAATCCAGAACCAAATTTTATGGCAAGGAAATCACCCTTTATTGCATTCTTTATCAATACCTCAAAATCCTATATGAAACAAAATAATATTGTTCTCACTTTGGATTTTTAAGTCCTAAACAAAATGTGGCGTAGGCGAACTCAGCCCTAAATAAATTCATCTTCTTTGGCCAATCCTGGTGGTCTACCCAATCCACTGGAGGTTTGCCGATTGCCGCCTCCATGTATTTGCAGACAAACATTCCGCAGTTGACACTATTTTCTTGAACTGGTATCCCACTCACTATGTCGATTGGCCATTTACTCGGATCGCTAAAAGCACAAAGATCTTCCACAAGTAATTTGATCTAAATAGCGTAAAATGAATAAGTTGGACCGGGAAAAAAAATAGTTAGAGAACCAAATTTGAGAAAACAGTTCTTACAATTTCGGAAGAATGCTCTTATGAGTGGGTTTGGGCAAAGTCATAAAATGCAGTATGTCTTAATATGCCAACCAGAGTGTCGTCGATTTTCTATAACTGGCAATAAGATTAACTCAGCCCTCGACACACCCAAAATCACCCACCCAAAATCACCCAAACTGCCATCAAATGATTCCATTATAGTGTTATAAACATAAGCTAGTAATAAAAAACTGGAAAAAAAATATCAAAAGGGGTCTATACCTCCAAAGAGGTATGTGCATGATGTAATACCCACCCAAAATCACCAAACGCCATCAAATGATTCCATTATAGTGTTCTAAACATAATCATTAGAGTTGAAAAAAAAAAAAATATCAAAAGTCTGTACTCCAAAGAGGTCTGTGGTACATGCAAAATACCCATCCTAAACCACCCAAATTGCCATCAAATGCTTCCTTTTGTTCTAAACATAATCATATGGAATTGGCAACATAAATTTGGAAACGAAAACAATCAGTACCTCCAAAGAGGTACACAGTATGATGCACTAAACCACCCAAATCACCAAAGCAATCAAATGCTTCCTTTGCAACTAAACATAATCATAAGGAATTGGCAAAATAAATTTGGAAAAATCGAAAAAAACAATCACCTCCAAAGAGGTACAGTGGATGATCAAACCACCCAGATACCATCTAAACATCAAATGCTTCATTTGTAATGTTCTAAACATAATCATAAAGATTTGGCAAAATAAAATGGGAAAAAAAGTCAACTTCCAAAGAGGTAAATGTGGTCATACAAAATACCCATCCTAAACCACCAAATGCCATCAAATGCTTCCTTTGATGTTCTAAACATAATCAAGGAATTGGCAAAAAAAAGATCAATAATGGTCTGCCTCCAAAGAGGTACAGTGGTACGATGCATAATACCCACCCAAAATCACCAAAACCGCCATCAAATGATTCCATAGTTCTAAACATAATCATAAGGATTTGGCAAAATAAAATGAGAAAAAGCAAAGAGGTCCACCTTCCAAAGAGGTACAGACGATGCAAAATACCCATCCTAAACCACCCAAACCGCCATCAAATGCTTTGCAATGTTCTAAACATAATCAAGGAATTGGAAAAAATGTAAAAGATCAAAGGGCTGTACCTCCAAAGAGGTACAGTATGATGCATAATACCCACCCAAAATCACCCAAACTGTCATCAAATGATTCCATTATAGTGTTCTAAACATAATCATTAGGAGTTGGCCAAAAAAAACTGGAAAAAAATCAAAAGGGGTCTGTACCCTCCAAAGAGGTACACAGGGTACAGATGCAAAATACCCATCCTAAACCACCCAAACTGCCATCAAATGCTTCCTTTGCAATGTTCTAAACATAATCATATGGAATTGGCAACATAAATTTGGAAAAAACTGCAAAAAATAATCTGTACCCTCCAAAGAGGTACACAGGGTACAGATGCACTAAACCACCCAAATCCACCAAGCAATCAAATGCTTCCTTTGCAATGTCTAAACATAATCATGGAATTGGCAAAATAAATTTAAAAAACTCAAAAACAATCACTCTCCAAAGAGGTGGTACATGCACTAAACCACCAGATACCACCCAAACCGCCATCAAATTTGTAATGTTCTAAACATAATCATAAGGATTTGGCAAAAATAAAATGGGAAAAAGCCAAAGAGGTCTCAGACCTTCCAAAGAGGTACACAGGTCTGATGCAAAATACCCATCCTAAACCACCCAAACCGCCATCAAATGCTTCTTTGCGTTCTAAACATAATCAAGGAATTGAAAACCGTAAAAAAAGATCAATAATGGACTCCAAAGAGGTACGAGATGCATAATACCCACCCAAAATCACCCAAACTGCCATCAAATGATTCCATTATAGTGTTCTAAACATAATCATAAGGATTTGGCAAAATAAAATGGGAAAAAAGAGGTCAGACCTTTCAAAGAGGTACACAGCTGTGCAAAATACCCATCCTAAACCACCCAAACCGCCATCAAATGCTTTTGCAATGTTCTAAACATAATCGGATGGAATTGGCAAAAAAAAAAAAAAAGATCAAAGGATTCTCCAAAGAGGTACAGTGGTAGATGCATAATACCCACCCAAAATCACCCAACCGCCATCAAATGATTCCATTATGTTCTAAACATAATCATTAGAGTTGGCAAAAAAGCGGAAAAAAATATCAAAAGGGTCTGCATCTCCAAAGAGGTACACATATATGGATGCAAAATACCCATCCTAAATCACCCAAACCGCCATCAAATGCTTCCTTTGCAATGTTCTAAACATAATCATATGGAATTGTAAACATAAATTTGGAAAAAGCGCAAAAAAAAACAATCATCTCCAAAGAGGTACAGTCTGTATGCACTAAACCACCCATACCACCAAACCGCCATTAAATGATTCCTTGCAATGTGTTCTAAACATAATCATATGAAATTGGCAACATAAATTTGGAAAAATTGCAAAAAAAATAACTGTAATTCTCCAAAGAGGTACAGACTGTGATGCACTAAACCACCTGATACCACCCAAACCGCCATCAAATGCTTCCTTTGTAATGTTCTAAACATAATCATATGGAATTGGCAAATATAAATTTGGAAAAAAGCAAAAACTATCTCCCTCCAAAGAGGTACATAGTACGATGCACTAACCCACCCAAATCACCCAAAGCCATCAAATGCTTCCTTGCAATGCCCTAGACATAATCATAAGGATTTGGCAAAATAAAAAAAAAAAAAAATGGTCTCAGACCTCCAAAGAGGTACAGTGGTACGATGCATAATACCCACCCAAAATCACAACCGCCATCAAATGATTCCATTATAGTGTTCAAAACATAATCATAAGGAGTTGGCAAAAAAAATTGAAAAAAAGATCAAAAGAGGTCCACTCCAAAGAGGTACACAGGTACGATGCAAAATACCCATCCAAAATCACCCAACGCCATCAAATGCTTCCTTTCAATATAATGAACATAAACATAAGGAGTTGGCAAAAAAAATGAAAAAAAGGTCAATTATCCAGACCAAAGAGACAGAGATGATACAAAATAACATATAAAAACAACCAATCTTTCATGATAAGAAGAGAGTAAACCCTAAATTCATTCAAGTTCGGAATGCATGTAAATACCTCATGTAGTCACCTACAATACCTCAATTTATGATTCTATACCAATGGTAGACGTCCGTCGACAATGCTGCGAGAAAAATCGGGACGAGGAATGTCAACGCAATGTTCTTCGCCTCTCGCTTTGAACACTTACGGTCGCCGTGGAAATGTCAATACAACGCCTCCCGTAATACGCCATCGACGCACGGGTCGGGCCGCCTGAAAGCCGTCCGTTATGCCGTCCATAACGGAAAAATCCCGGACACGCGTCGTCGTTGATTGAGCGACGTAAAGCTACGCGGACGACGAATATTTTCTCCCACAAAACCGAGAAGCCCACACCAAATAAATAAATAAAAACGGGATTTACATACGAGATAATTCTTATGTATTTATATATTCAACATCTAAATTTTAATTTTTTAATATATATAACACCTCAAATTTAAGTGTACATAAAAATATTATCATTAGTTATTTTTTAAAAATAAACATATAAAATTATTAAATAAGTAAATATTTAATTTTAAAAATTAGATATGTAAATACATAAAAATTGTGTGAAATGAATAAAAATCTTTCAAAAGAAAAAGTCAAGCCACTTGCCCCCATCTAGAGCTGTCAAAAAAGCACTCCTCAACAACTGGTATGCGGCTCGTTATGTAGCTCGTATTTATAAAAAATATTATCATTATATATTTTTTAAAAATAAATATATAAAATTATTAAATAAGTAAATATTTAATTTTAAAAATTAGATATGTAAATACATAAAAATTGTGTGAAATGAATAAAAATCTTTCAAAGAAAAGTCACTTGACCCATCTAGAGCTGTCAAAAGCACGTTGTTAGGTATTCATCATTTATTAACTAACGAAATGAACATAATAATTTCAGTTCAATATATAAACTACCAGATAAACAATCATTTGTTGATATCGATTGATTAAATTTAAATTAAAAAATTATATTATATTATTATTATTTTATTACTATTATTATTATTTTATTATTTATTATTATTATTATTATTATTATTATTATTATTATTATTATTATTATTATTATTATTATTATATATTATTATTATTATTAGTATTATTATTATTATTATTATTATTATTATTATTATTATTATTATTATTACATTACATAACATATTTACATATCACAAAAAAAGATACTATTGCTAAAACTCAGAATGTAAAAGATCGTAGAATCCTCCTCATATAATACAAAAAAGCTCATCGTTGAAAGCTGCTCCTCATTTTTAACGAGCTAAACGAGTAACATAACAGATATTTCGCTCGACATATAAATAGACAAATACCAAAATAAATTTCAAACGAAATAAACAAGAAGCTCTATTCGAGACTACACCCTAACTCCATCCTTGCCTTTCTCTCTTTATCTGTCTCCCCTCTCTTTCTTTCGTTGGTCTAAAAAATTAGAAAAAAAAAAAAAAAACAACAACAAGAAGAAGAACGGCATTCATGCATGTTTTTTAGTTGGATGAACCTGTTTAATTTTTTTGGTTAGATTAAGTGAACCCCTAATGCTTGAAGCAAACTTAATTAAATGAAAATTGGCTAAAAAATAAAATAAAAAAATAATAAAAATAACAAATTGAAAATTGGCCAAAGTAATTTAAGATATAATTTGAACATGTAAAAAAATAGTCAATTTTAATATGAAAGTAGTAAAAGGAGAAGAATTTAAAGAACTTGCCTGAATGGTAGGAACCTCAGATAAGCTCCAAGTTTTTAAAACTCAAAAGCTTACAATCAACTAACGGAAACAGGTTATGAATAGGAGGAAGTGAAGAAATGAATCACTTTCCTCTTTATTTATAAGAGGACAAAAAATCTTTTTGTGGGCTCTAATGTGGGGACAAAAAATAGGATCATTTTGCAAAATGTTTAAAACGATACTTCTCACACTCATCTTAAGATAATCAGACACTTAAATATTGAAATACGTGCAAACTAGATTCAGGAATTAAAATATTGCACATATTATTAGATCATATTGGATCAACTATCTCTTGTAATTAAGTAAATTGGGAATAACAATTTGAGATATTAATCAGATTCATCGAAAGATATCATTCAAATCATTTGTAAGTTAAATAATAATTTAATTTCATAAAATTAGTTATAATGTTATTATACGCTAAGCGACAGGATTAACAATGCTCAATCAAAGTTCTCTCTCAGCACTATGAGAGATAGTTAACTATAAGTTTTGAGCCTATAGGAATCCTAGTGCCAGATCAAAAGCCCTCATGACTGTTTATGACATTACCAATTCATGAGAGCCATCATGAATTTTGAGCCCAATAATATTATTAAAGATCATTAAAATATTTACTTAGTGTTTTAATTCTATCACTTAAGCAATACTTGAATAATAAATTTTATTTATAATTGCTAATTTTCTTATAACTTTAATTATACTTATTTTTAAAATTAATTATAATTAATTTTCACTATTAAGTAGTTATTGATAGTGTGAGAGGACAAAGTAAGGGATGAATTAGTAATTTTGATAGTGGTATTGGACACTCAGGCTAACCAAGTATGGGTGATGTCAAACTATCAAGTTTGTAGAAGGTTTAATTTTTAAATTAGTCCTAATTAAAAACGTAATTAGCTAATTAACCAGCTTTAAAAAAATTTAAAAATAGCCATTCATGCGATACGATTAAATTTTTTAAAAAAATATTTAAGCCGTCAATGAGTGGCTGATTTAATAGCCAGTCACTGACAGGACATCATAAATATTTTTTTTAAAAAATTCAACTGGCAGGAACGTCTCTCTCTTTGTTATGTAAATATTTATAAATTTATTTAGCTATTTATATATTTAAATTATATAAATATTTTAAGTTATATAAATAATTTTAAAATATTTAAAATATATAATAAATAATTAGTTTTATATATATATATATATATATATATATATATATATATATATATATATATATAGTTATATTTATTTAAAAATATTATTTATTTAAAAATATATAATTAGTTAAATAAATAAATAAATAAATTTTAAATTATATAAATATTTAGTTATTTATATATTTATAAAATATTTAGTTATTTATATATATATATATTTATTTATTATATATTTATTCCTTTCTTTATTTATTTATTAAAAATTATTTATTTATTTAATTTATTTATATTTTTATATTTTTATATTTTTTGTTATTATTATTGTTATAGACTTATATAAATAAATAAATAAATATATATATATATAATTAAAATATTTTATAAAAATTATTTTAAATTATATATTTTAAATATTTTAAATTATTTATATAACTTTAAAATATTTATATAATTTAAATATATAAATAACTAAATAAATAAATAAATAAATATATATATATATATATATATATATATATATATATATATATATATATATATATATATATAATTACTTTATTTATATAATTTATAAAATATTATATAATTTATTTTGTTTCTTTCTTTATTTATTAAAAATTATTTATTTATATATTTTAAATATTTTTAAATTATATATTAACAAAAATTAATAAAAAGTATATATTTTAAATAATTATATTAATTAATAAAAAAATTATTAAATAAATTTCTAAATTTATAAATATAATTAAAAATATTTTTAAATTGTATATTTAATTATATTTATATATATAAATAATTAATATAAATAAATATTTAGTTATTAAATATTTTATAAAATATTTTGAAATTATTTATTTTAAATTATTATATTAATTAAAAAATTAATAAAACGGCTCTACCGTGCTCTCTCACGATTGACGCCGATGTGGTTACACCGCGGCGTCAGTCGTCCATTTGCTATGCCTATTTTCATAAAAAAAAAATTTTCATGCCTAAATACCTAATTATGATTAACATTATCCCTATTTTAAAAATTTTTCCTTATTAATATGAAATCAAAAGAATTCAAATCAATTAAAATTAAGTCTTTCCAAAATTAATTAAAAAGTGTGCCCAAAAAAATAATTTTTAATAAATAAATAAAGAAACAAAATAAATTATATAAATATTTTATAAATTATATAAATATTTTAAAGTTATATAAATAATTTAAAATATTTAAAATATATAATTTAAAAATAATTTTTATTTTAATTATATATATATATATATATATATATATATATATATATAAGTCTATAATAATAATAATAACAAAAAATATAAAAATATAAAAATATAAAAAAATAAATAAAAAAATAACTTTTAATAAATAAATAAATAAAGGAATAAATATATAATAAATAAATATATATATATATATATATAAATAACTAAATATTTTATAAATATATAAATAACTAAATATTTATATAATTTAAAATTTATTTATTTAACTAATTATATATTTTAAATAAATAATATTTTTAAATAAATAAATAACTAATTAAATAAATATATATATATATATATATATATATATATACAAATAACTAATTATTTATTTATATATTTTAAATATTTGTAAATTATTTATATAACTTAAAAATATTTATATAATTTAAATATATACATAACTAAATAAATTTATAAATATTTACATAACCAAGAGAGAGAGAGAGAGAGAGAGAGAGAGAGAGAGAGAGAGAGGAAGACGTTCCCTGCGCCAGTTGAATTTTTTTTAAAAAAATTATTTATGCGCCAGTCACCCAGTCATGGCGACTAAATGAGCAGCCAGCCATAGATGACGGAGCATTTTAAAATTTTTTTAAGTTATGCTAATTATAATTACGTTTTTAATTAGGACTAATTTAAAAATTAAGCCCTTGTAGAATGATATATTTTGATCTGGACATAAATGATAATAATGAAAACTATCATATGGGTGAGAAGTCATTCAAATAAGATTTTTTTAAAATATTAATTAATCTTAAGATTGCACATTTTCACTTTTGAGTTTTTTTTAACTAATATATTTTCTTATTTTAATTTTATGGTCTGTAGAGTAATATGGGATCTAGTCAAGGGCACCCTTTTTCTATGTAAAGCATGCTTTGCACATAGTACTTTATGAGAGCTTTGAAGTTAGTTTAAGTTATATCAAATTTATTTACTAATCTCTTTAATTTTAATTTAACATTTATAATAGAGTCACACTTTCTAATTTTATAATCGCTTCTCTCAATTTTTAGAGGAGATTTAAATAACATGAGATGCATAAGAAGATATTGTTTTAAAGCATTTGATATGAATTATAAATGCTTTAGAGAATGCCAACCTATCTAGAATTGGCAACACCAAGAACTAAATGCCATTATGGTAGCACAATACTGTATAGGATGGCCTCCTATATTAAATTAGTGAGTATTGACATAAGACCTCAAGTTGCTTATGTCAATTACGTCACTATTCAAGAGGATGCATAAGAAGAAAATGATTGATAAGTACATATATTTTTGATCCCATGCAACTACTTTATCATAAGTAAAACAACATTTCTTCTAATTTATTAAAATATTCTATTACAGCGACTGGACAAAATAAGAAAATATGGAAAGGACAAGATCTTAACATGTGTAGTGAAACCTACCTCTTGGCATAAATTCGACCAAGAGGAATGAGTGAAAGCTATAGGGGGACTGATTAAAAATCAAGTATGTGTCTTTAGTGATCTTGTTGAAGACATCATATACAGTTTGGGTACCATATAAATCAATAAGAGTCAGTTTAAAAGGTAAATTATCATAAGTAAGGATATGTATTATTTGAATAAAAATAAAACCTAGAACCTAATCAATCCTATTTGATTGGTTTAGTTTAGTTGTCAAAGTATCAGTTTGATTATTATTTATAATTTTAACTTTTTAGGATTTTGGTTATTAATTCAGTTTTTGCTTTTGAAAAATCAATTAAATAAAAATTCTAGATTTATTTTAAGTAATAAATTAACAAAATTATATGAAAAAATTATTGTGAATATTATTTATGTCTGTGTAAAATTATAAATTTCAATAATGATTAATTGATATTTTTAAATATAAGATATTTAAGCTAATGATAATTAGATTCATAATTAAAGTTAATTATATTTTGGTTCGCTCAAATTAAATTGAACTACTTAAACTAAAATATAGTTTGATCAAAAAGGTAGTTAAATTTATTTAGTTTTTAAATTTTTTTCATCAAAACTAAATATTTTAACTAATTTATAAATCAAATAATATAAATTGATCAAATATACACCCCAAGTCATGAGAGAGGTGGTGGAGGTGATTTGAAGTTCCATGCTTACATAATCATAATAACAAAGAATGAGGGAGAAGACCAATAGAATAGGAGTAGATAATGATAATGATGAGGAGGATGACAAGATGATTATAAAGTAGATATTTACAATTTTGTTAATTTAAGAGATATAAGTATAATGTTTAGCTAGTCTTAAATTTTAACGAAATTTTTTATAGATAATTCCATATTTTGTTTCTCATATATCTAGGTGTTTTATGCTCTTTGAATATTTAGCTTTAATATGTTGTTTGCTTCTTTTGATTGATGTTTTTCTTCAGGTGTGTGTTTATCTTTCTATATATATATACATAGAGAGAGAGAGAGAGAGAGAGAGAGAGAGAGATTGTTTAGTTGTATAAAAATGAATATTTTATGTTGTGCATATTTGTTATAGTAAAATAAGTAATTATATTGCAAGGTATTTTATTTAATCTGTAATCATATACCTGATAGTCAATCATGGCTCACCAACTTCTCATGCAACCTGCAACCATATACTGTGGTCAATCATAGTTCACCAACTTTGTTTAAGCTATGCAAACCACACATTCTCCATGTGTATGGCGGTGGCGGCTGCCTTCGGTGTATTTCTCATTTAAGTTTTGTTTGAAATACATACAAATGCATGCACATGGCGTGGACATGAAAAGTATTTAGCATAGCTTGATGTTTTGCAGCTGCCTGCTGCCATACCCTTTTTTGATCAGTGGTTGAGTACTTTAATTTTTAACTACATATTTTATGTGTATGACTTATATGATAAAATTCGTTCAAATATTAAAAAAAAAAGCAATTAAGCTGTCTTGTTAGTGTCACAACAGTCATAAATGCTTTGGCACGTGGAAGAAATTTTTTGGAACATGGTCCATCTTTGCAGGTAGAGCTTCTAATTATCTTGAATTATTGCATATAAATTTTTTATTGAAATGGAAACTATTATCTCCTGTTATTTGTTTATGATTGTAATAAGATTTACATAAATATCACATAATTTTAATATTTTTATATATTTAACATCTAAAAATTCATATTTACTTATATAATACTTTAATCTCTTAATCACATCAAAATTTAGATGTTATATAAATAATTATTAAAATTTAAATATTAGATATAGAAATATTTAAAATTTATGTGATATGAATGCAAATCTCTTGATTTAGGAATATAAATTATATTTTGATAAAAACTTAGATGATCACATTCCATAATTTTCTTGTAGCATATTGTATTAGATTTTCTTCAATGATGAAAAAGTACATTCATTGTAATATAGGATATTTACTAACAGAATCTCTAGAAATAGCTTAAGCATTATGCTTTTTCTTCTTCTCAAAATATTCATGTAAAAATCTACTATGAGCTATTCTTATATTATTATTATTATTATTATTATATGATCATCATTAATAATTAATTTTTTTTATCAGCACTAAATATTTCAGGAAGCAATAAGACTAAACATACAGATGTGATCTATGACCTATTTTTGGGTCTATATATAATAAATTATATAAAAAAAAGAAATCAAAGATATACTCAAATGTATGATGGGACCATATTTAAATGGGATGATGGTGAGATATTCTCATCACAAATGTCTTTGTGGCGTTTAGTGTCGGTGGACAGTTAATGGGATACATTAAAGAACTCTGCATATGCATATGGCTGAATTCTGCTACTGGCATAATTAACAATAACATCCCACCTATAACTAATTAAACAGAGATGTCTATTACTTATAAAATATGTTTAGATTTCTATGAAAATAATAAATACTTAAAATCTACAGTTGCCAATAAATGAAATTTAATTTCTTTTTAAAAAAGAAAAAAAAGTTATTTTTGAGATATTTGAATGAATTTAATCTCATACATAAGATGTGTGCAAAGACTTAAAAATCCAAGAATTCTTTCACAATTGTAAACAAAATTGTGAAGTTCTCGTAGGTATCTTATTTCTTATATCAAGAAATTAGTAAATCATTAGAATAATTATACTTCCTTTTTCACTATCGTGATTAATTTATGGTCAATGGACCAACCAAAGTGTAAATATGCTAACAATAAATTTTTTAAAATAAGTAGAATTTAAAATATAATTAATAATTTAAGTATATTAAAAAATTAGATATAGATATAGTTCATTTATTAATCTTCACACGTCGAATACTTATTCTTTAAGAAGAAGAGGCTAAAATGACACCTACCATACCGAGTTCTTAGGAAGTTTGGACTTCTACCTTGAACTGATATGGCACCTATAGACCCAAGCTTCAAAAGGGAGGATGATCATGGAAAACATGATGTTGATTGGGTTGACTTTCATCAGTTTCATATAGTTGCATGGGAGAGAAGGAGGATAGATTACATAGTTGATAGCTTAGACGGGGAGGAGGATATATTGACTGTTATTAATCAATACATATCCTGGTTCAGGTCGTGGACTTCGCTTTATCTATTAAAGGCCAGATCCTCTCTTCCTACATATTATCATAGAACACTGTAGCCAGTATATGTGAGTAATTATAATAATATTTTGAGACTTTCAATATGTTGATTATATAACTAAGGCTAATTTCTACTCTTGTATTTTATGCAGTCATGTGGGCTCCGAAAATTCTCCACCGACCTCTCAATGAAGAGAGATTGAATTATGTCGGACAAATTTTCAGAAGGCAAATGAAATAGTAGATAAGACACTACCTAAAGATTTCTTCCTCATTTTGTGAGGACTTTATATCTGGTTCCAGGTTTCCTATAGACTCAAGTATCTATAATTACTCCTCCCAAGGGAGAGAACTTTCGATTAATCGTTATATCACTAAATGTATATATAGCAATATGTGGAGTTTTGATTTAGGTTTATGAAATTCATCATTCTTCACTTGAAGGATGGTTGAAAATGATGATATCATCAAGATCCCATGGTTCCGCCATGTATCGCCCTAGTCTACTTGGGAGGTAGATCCAACTTGATGAAGGATCATCGTGACCATGGGTTGCATCGTCCAAAAAATCCTTGTAGACTTAGGGTAATGTTTGTCTAAAGAGACAGGCTTAAGTCTACTTTAACTGACAGAGGGTTTTTTTGCCCTATCAAGTATACCATATGATTCATAACTCAAATGACAAAGCCATTATGGAGTATACAGGTTACAATCGTGATCATAATATAATGGTGTTATTTGGTGATATCCACCCATCAACTAGGTGAATATCATGTTTACCTACCAAACCACGCAAACAGAGGACACGAGCCACATACTTATTGGCATGAGATTGATTGAGAGTGATTATAAAAATATATTTGATTTGACATTGGCTCCTTTGTGAGCTAGAATTTTCATAATTTATCACATTTAACAAACAGTTGCGGAAGGTGGATTGAATGGAGTTTGCTTTAAGTATTTAAGAATTGAATTTCATTTAAGTATTTAACACTTAATAACATGTTGAATTTTGCATTTGAATGGAAACTTAATTTATATTAACTTGATTTAAAATTTTAAACATATGTTGATAGTAGTACCCCTCCAGTTGAAATCTCTATTCAACAAACCATCATTATCTGTAATTGATTGAATTGAAAATATTTAAAGAACTTTAGATCTTGTCAACTCTGTTTAGCTCTAACATAGGATCAGATCTGCAGGTTAAAGCTCGTAGCTGTATTGCATAATTTTACAACTGAATATCTTTTGTTTTTCAGCAAATATATTTATATATTAAAAATTTAATGATTAATTCTTTTAAATATTTGTATTTTTGAGATATAATTGTAAATTTGTAATATATTCTCAAATTCTAAATAAATTCTAAATTTATTTATTTTTAACCCGCGCAATATTTTTAGACACTTGAATCTAAACATTAAGCATTGTGTCGGGGCCCATGCAGGTATTTAATAATTTAGATAATTTTATTTCTAAATTATGAGATTAATTTCATATTTTCATTTAATTCCAACTTAGTCTGTGTAGCCTTTTCAGACATTAAAATTTGCATTCTAAATTTTCATGTCTGATCACATGCAAGTATTTATAACTTAGATAATTTCACCCAATTAATGAAATCATTGATTTTGAAAATCATAATTAGAATGAACTTCCTTAATTTTTTGGATTGAAAGAAGCTTCATAATGAGTGTAGCATTTAATTTGGTATTACCTTCTATCTGTTTGTATGAAGAATTGCAAGTGGTATATTTTTTTAAATTTTCAAATAGTGCCATCTATCTGTTTGCATTTGAGTATTACGGGTTCGGTGGCAAATTACTTTATATTTTTGATTCAAAATATTGCGACTTTGTTTATATTTAATTTATTCATTGTGTTTTCCAAGTATTAATGATTATTTAGCTTATGGTCGTTAACAAGCTTTTAAATATTTATCAATTCATTATATTCAACTTTTTCTCTTGCACAGATAGCTTATTATGCAACCTTTAAGCAAGCTTCAATGAATTCTAGCTGGTCAAATACTTATTGGAACATCACATCATGCTTGATGATGAACTATTGAATTCACTGTGAATTTCTTGAATACAATTTGAGTACTCCTTGAGAAGCTTTAATTATATCTTCCAACTAGTTACTTAATTTTACCAAAATCTCTTGTGAGTTTTTTATTTGAATTTCATTCTTAAACCAAGCACTCCATAAATCCCATGTGCTTTGATTTTGTGTCCATTTTATAGCCTTCTTCAATTCATTTTAAAATAGACATTGCAATATATGAACTAAATAAGAAGGCTTGTTCTTTGTGAATTTTACTCTAAAGCTTGATTTGAGCTTATCTCATTTTTTTTTAAACTTTATATCTTCATGTAACCTCCCCATGAGTATGACATGAATTCAAAAGTTATGTTTGCATTTGTCTTATCCTCTTTCAACCATTTCAGGTATTATATAATACGAGCTAAAAGGTTCAGTTAATCCATGTTTGCCAACGAATCATTATATCCTGCCATAGCTTTTAAGTGTAGCTCTTTCACATTTTTCATATTTGTACTCATCATTATACTTATTACTTTTAAATAAGAGTAGGTCCCATATATATTATTTCCTTCTCTATAAATAAGGCTAAGAGAGGGCCTTACATTTCATGTCATTTGCTTGAAAATGTTTTATAGTCTTTTAGGGATTTTGAAGTTACGAAGGAAATTTGCTTGCATTTGAAGTAAGTACTTTATTCTTTGAAAGTTTTCCTTTAAGTGTTCTCCCTCCATTTTTCTTTGATTTAATGTTCATCTTCATATTTATTATGCATCTTTTATTAAATTTAATTTTTAAATCTATTTAAGTCCTAAATTTTAGTCAAAATTTCGGCATAGGGGTGCCACATCTAACTTTTAGTATTCCGTCACGCCATGATGGGGGTGTTTGAAACACCTATAATTTTATCTTGTCACACCCTGATGAGTGTGGTGAGGCCTTCAAACCTGCATAAAATCAAACATACACATATACATACATCAATTTCCACACACATATTCATATCTTACACCTCTTCAGTGATTAGCAACAATAATGATCTTTACAAGGCAGCATTCAATTGATTGATTGGGTGAAAATGAGTTCAAATTTTAGAATTAAGAAGGTCCGTAGGTTGATTAACTGGATCAGAGAGGGGTGTGTGTGCTTACTGGAGCAATAATCGAGAAGGGGTGGGGGAGAGAAATGGTCAAGTTTAGAGACCGAGAGGAACTTCGATGAGAGTTCCTTTCTGGGGAGGGGGGGAGAAATGGTCATGAGATCGAGAGGAACCTGTCTGATGATGGAGTTCCTTCTCAGCTACGATAAAGGGAAGGATTGGATCTTAGGGGAGACCAAGTGGAACCTGTCTGATGATGGAGTAACTTCTTGGCTGCAACAAAGGGAAGGATCGGATCTTTGGGCTTACGATTTGGGTGAAGGAGGAAGGATTGGAGGAGTCATGCAACTTGTTAGCTTGCAGCTTGAAGGGAGACGGGGGTGAATTAGAGAGCTATGTATATGGAGGGATGTCGACTGAAAGAGAGAAGAAGGGATGAAGAAATGAGAAGGATTCGATGCTTACGGTGAATCATGATTGATAGTGTGAGGGAGATTCGGAGGAGGAAACGCTTGTGGATTGAAGGAAAATGGGAGTCAAGCCAAAGTGGAAGAGAGGAAAATCAGGAGTCGAGGGCTTTCGGTTCCTTGCAATTTATGATTGAGAATCGACGATAAATGATCGGATCTTAGGGCTTGCAGTTTGGGTGAAGGAGGAAGGATTGGAGGAGTCGTGTGGCTTGTTGTCTTGCAGCTAGAAGGGAGACTGGGGAGAACGAGAGAGCTATGCATGTGGAGGGATGCCAACTGAAAGAGAGAAGAAGGGATGAAGAAATGAAAAGGAATCAATGCTTACGGTGGATCGTGATCGACAGTGTGAAGGAGAGCCGGAAGAGGAAATGTTTGCGGATTGAGGGAAAATGCGAGCCGAGCGAATGTGGAAGAGAGAAAATCGAGCCAGGGCTTCGGTTCTTCGGTTTGTGGTTAAGAATCGCTGCCTCTCTTAGCTTGAGGTAAACATAGCTTGCGGTTGAAGGAATCATGAGCGTACTGTTCCCTTGCGGTTCTTTCCGGTTGAGGGAGACGAAATGAAGAGGGGGACGTGAGGAAGCCTCGGCCTCCTTTATCGGGTTCGTGTGCGAATGAGCACGGGTCATGCAGTTTTGAATAAAAGGAAAAGGGTTCTAATAAGAGGAATTGAATAGGAATTGAATACGAGCTTGGGTCATGCGATTTTGAATAGAATCAACCGTGAATAGAGGAGTTAGGGCTAGGTAGGGTTAGATAGGTATATATATATAGGCATTGTTAGTTAATGTTTTTAAGTGTTTAATTAACTCCAATATGGATTTTATGGCGACATCATTATATAGTTAATATATTTGTCAATTTTAGATTATTCTGATATTTTGGATCCAATGGTGCAGTATGTTTCACGGTCAAAGGCTATTCAGTTCAAGTCGGCATCGGGCCAATTTGGCTTTAAAATACGCATCTTTTGATCGCTTGACATTCACATAGACTTGTCTGAATTGAGCGCAGACAGTCTCATTTGATAAGTTTTGATATTTTAAAGCTAACGACATAATCAATTTTACAAGTGGAGATCATTTGGGAATCATCACAGCTTCCCTACTCTGATATGCGCATCAGTACGTTAATTGCTTGATCTCTTGATCGATTTACTATTAGATTATGTAATATTTAAATTTTGATTAATTTTGACATTTTGAACGCAATGAAGAAGTCCGTGTATCGATCGGAGGTCATTTTGATTGATTTTAATGATGCACAGTGCATTTTAGCTCCGATTTGTGCATTTTTGCATTCGATGTTCTTCAAATTTATCTTATAAGCTTGATCCGACTCATATAGCATATATGGAGGTCAACAAATTCTCCCCAACAAATGTGATTCATGTATGATGAGAATCGTATTTATTGCGAGTTGATTGACCTCATTGATTTTTCTTTTATTACTGCTTCCTAGTGTAGCTCATTATCTTCTTCCTAGTTTTGTTATGCTGTTACTTATGTTCTTATATGCATTTTCTCTTATCACTTGATAGGAGAATATTCAGCTGGAGGAGACTCGATGACTTGTCATCTCCTGAGCCTAGAGAGGAGGCTATTTAGTTGGAGATTGACAGACATGATCCCCATGAAAATGTTGATACCAAGGATAGGATTGAGCAGCACACTGATATGTTGAGAGGACATGACCTTTACTAAGGTTTTTTTGCACGATCCTCCATACTTTTAGACTGTACTTCAGACTCTTTTACTTCTGAGGATCCTACAGATTAGGTGAGTACTATTAAGTTGAAATGCAAGACTACAATTCTGGATATGAGCTTCAGTCAATTCTAGATATTGATATTTTATAGCACGCTCGATAGTATTGACATGAGGCTGTCTGGTCACTGCCTATACGAGCTGTCAAACTTGCTTCAAGATTCATCCATTGGAGTAGTCTTCCACATGGATATGTCACATGGGCTAGGTACATTTTGCAAGCTCATAGAGACACTTTACGGACAACTAGTATTTATGAGGCAGTATATGTGCTCATATTTGATTTTAATGGCATTCCCCCTACTTGGACTCATAGAGTTGCGGAGTTTTAGAATATGAGCCTGAGCACATGTTGGATAAGCCCTAAGGAGTTGATAGTTATATTTTGGGACTTACAGTTGTATGCCCCAGATTTGTTACCACTATGAGGAGTGCGTTCCTCCTGACGAAGAGTTATTCCGTAGGCAGCCTTTAGATGACAAGGATTGACAAGGTAGATTAGTGTTGACTTCACTTTTGGGAGTGAGCTCTCAACTTCCTCATCATAGATCTAGGACTCTTATAGATACTAAGAGCTCCTTAGTTTTAAGACACTTCTAGTGAGTAGGTGAATACTTAACCTAAGCCTAGAGACTTAAAAGGGTTAGCCATAGGAATAGGTTATGCCTTAGGGATTTAGAAAGACTTGCCTACCCTATAGCCTTATTCCCAATCCTTACTTCCTTCTTCTAAACCAAACCTCAAATTCAAATCTAAGATCATACATCTAATCCCAAATCAAATGATTGAAACCCATGATTAAATTCAAATTCTAAACCCTTCCTAAGCCCTTTAATTTCATCTTATGGACTTAGCCTTAACCAAATTCAAATCAACCACAATTCAATTGATTTTTCTCAAATACCAAATTCAATATTAAATTAAATCCTAACACAAACTCAAAATCAAATCCAAACCCAAATTATTGAAACCCATAATTAAATTCAAACTCCAAAATCTCTTCCTAAGCCATATAAACCACCTTCATATGATTAGCCAAAATCTCCTTCGAACCAAATCAAACTTGATTGATTTCTTTATAAATCAATCATTTCTTCATTTATATTCACAAATATAAATGAAATCTAAATTCAAACCATTCAAATCAAATAAAACTAAACCAAACCAAATCAAATCTCCAATTAAGCCCTTTTGACCTACATCCCTCAACTTGGTCTTGCTTCCAAATCACTCAAACCTAAGTGATTTTCTCATAAACCATTTGTATCTTCATTTATATTCATAAATATAAATGAAATATAAATCCAAATAGCCAAAACCAAACCCAAATCATATCAAATCCCCTATTTTAGTTTTTTTTAGCCAAATTCTTGAACTTGGCTAAATGATATCCAAATCAACTCAAAACCCATGGATTTCTTCATGATTCAATCATTCCTTCAATCATTATTCCAAATATAAATACAAACTAAAATTATCAAACCAAACAAAACTCAACTCAAGTCAAGCTCAAGTTGATCCCTTTTAACTTGAAACTATCATATGAACCAAAATTCATTTGACTTCAAACCACTTGCAAATGGACTTATATCTTCATCCTAAGTCCATATGTGAGTTCAATTAAACTTGAATCAAGCCATGATCAAGACAATTGACCCATTTAGGTCCACTTATCCTAAATTGACCTAAAAGACCTTTTTTAGCCAAGTTATAATCCAACCCAAATTGGATTGAACTAAACCCATCCAAACCTCATATCATGATCAACAATCATCCTAGGGTGATGAACTTCCTTGAATTGGGTCAAACCAAGTCAACCCTTAGCCCAAATGAAACCCAAATAATCCAAAACCCACCATATGCCAAATTAATTGAAACCATTGACTCAAACCTACTCATAATCAATTATTGAATATGACCAAACCATCAATTGAGCCAAACTAAGTCCAATTGGCCAATTTCCCTAAGTTGACCCAAATTGGCCTAAAAAGCCAAAATGGGTCAAATCATGATTTGATCCAAATTGATTGCAAGCAATGGCTTAAGTTCATTCCAAATCACTTATTGAACTTGACCAAAGCCATGATTGAGCCCAATTTGATCAATTGGTCAACTTGACCCAACCTAGCCCAAATTAACTTAATGGGTCAAATTGGTCAAAATCTAAATTAAATACAAATTAAACCAAACCAAAGCCTACAATTAATTTCTATCAACCAATTGAATTTGACTCAACATATAATCCAACTCAATTTGGTCAAATTGGTCAACTTGACCCATTTGACCCTTTTGAATCCAAATGAGTCAAATTCATTCAAATCTAAGACAAATTAATCAAAACCAATTAAACCAAAATATCCCAAATCATCATATGAACCAACCTAAGTCTTGGTTTGACCCAATTTGGCCAATTGGTTAATCCAACCTAACCCAACCCAAATGAACCTATTTTGACCATATGAAGCCAAATCACCCAAAACCATCTCATGGAACCTTGGTGGCTAACTTAACTCAACCCAAACTAACCCTAGGTTAGCTCCAAACCAGCCCAAGTCTATGTGAGACCCATTCTAAGGGGATTAATTAATGGACACCCTCTCTTTACATTAGATTCTAGCCTTAAATGGCAAAGCCCACTTTGTCTCCCCATGTCAGCCATCAAACTTCTAAATGAGGAACTCCTAAGACATCCTAGCCCAACATTAGCCATCCTAACACTTGCCATGGACCAAGGGAAACAAGCTAAGCCACTCCCTCCATGGTCGAATCCCATGGGTGCAAGGGAGCAAAATGGAAAGTCCCTCAGCCCATATATTGCCTTGAGAGTCTTGCCACCACTTCTCCACTCTTAGCGTTCCACGTGGAATTTATGGTGACCCCTCTGACGACTTGACTATGGCCAATCAGTGGATTTTCAAGGATTAATCTTGTTCGTCCATCAAATGCAATTGAGGGGTATACCCCCTCAATTCAAGCGACAAACATCACCAATTGCATTGAGTGGGGTTCAAAAAGAGATTTGGAAACTCCTTAGAGCCATTCCAAGCATTCTTGGAGCTCCCTCGATCGACATTCCTCCTCCCCGAACAAATCTGAAACATGATAGCCTCCTTCCAAGCAAAACTCCTCCACCACTCTCTCTCTCTCTCTCTATATATATATATATATATATATATATATATATATATATATATATATATATATATATATATATATATATATATATATATATATATATAGAAAGATAAGCACGAAGAAAAACATCAATCAAAAGAAGCAAACAACATATTAAAGCTAAATATTCAAAGAGCATAAAACCCCTAGATATATGAGAAATAAAATATAGAATTATCTATAAAAAATTCGTTAAAATTTAAGACTAGCTGAACATTATACTTATATCTCTTAAATTAACAAAAATGTAAATATCTACTTTATAATCATCTCTATCATTGTCATCCTCCTCCTCATTATTATTATCTACCCCTATTCTATTGGTCTTCTCCCTCATTCTTTGTTATTATGATTCTGTAAGCATGGAACTTCAAATCTCCTCCACCACCTCTCTCATGACTTGGGGTGTATATTTGATCAATTTATATTATTTGATTTATAAATTAGTTAAAATATTTAGTTTTGATGAAAAAATTTAAAATTTAAGTAAATTAAACTACCTTTTTGATCAAACTATATTTTAGTTGGAGTAGTTCAATTTAATTTGAGCGATCCAAAATATAATTAATTTTAATTATGAATCTAATTATCATTAGCTTAAATATCTTATATTTAAAAATATCAATTAATCATTATTGAAATTTATAAGTTTACATAGACATAAATAATATTCACAATAATTTATTTCTATAATTTTGTTAATTTATTATTTAAAATAAATCTAGAATTTTTATTTAATTGATTTTTCAAAAGCAAAAAAATTGAATTGATAACCAAAATCCTAAAAAGTTAAAATTATAAATAATAATCAAACTGATACTTTGATAACTAAACTAAACCAATCAAATAGGACTGATTAGGTTCTATGTTTTATTTTTATTCAAATAATACACATCCTTACTTACAACAATTTACCTTTTAAATTGACTCTTATTGATTTATATGGTATCCAAACTGTATACGATGTCTTCAACAAGATCACTAAAGACACATACTTGATTTTTAATCAGTCCCCCTATAGCTTTCACTCATTCCTCTTGGTCGAATTTATGCCAAGAGGTAGGTTTCACTACACATGTTAAGATCTTATCCTTTCCATATTTTCTTATATTGTCTTGCAGCAATAGAATATTTTAATAAATTAGAAGAAATGTTGCTTTACTTATGGTAAAGTAGTTGCATGGGATCAAAAATATATGTACTTATCAATCATTTTTTTCTTGTGCATCCTCTTGAATAGTGATGTAATTGACATAAGCAACTTGAGGTCTTATGTAAATACTCACCAATTTAATATAGGAGGCCATCCTATACAGTATTGTGCTTCCATAATGACATTTAGTTCTTGGTGTTGCCAATTCTAGATAGGTTGGCATTCTCTAAAGCATTTATAATTTATGTCAAATGCTTAAAAACAACATCTTCTTATGCATCTCATTCTATTTAAGTCACTAAAAATTGAGAGAAGCGATTATGAATTTAGAAAGTGTGACTCTATTATAAATGTTAAATTAAAACTAAAGGGATTAGTAAATAAATTGAATATTACTTAAACTAACTTCAAAGCTCACCCAAAGTACTATGTGAAAAGCATGCCTTACATAGAAAAAGGGTGTCCTTGGCTATGTCCCATATTACTCTATGGGTCATAAAACTAAAATAAAAAAAAATATTAGTTAAGAAAAAATTAAACATGAAATGTGCAATCTTAAGATTAAATAATATTTTAAATCTCATTTGAATGACTTCTCACCCATATGATAATTTTCATTATTATCATCTATGCCCAAATCAAAATATATCATTCTATAAGTTTGATAGTTTGATATCACCCATACTTATTTAGCCTGAGTGTCCACACCACTATCAAAATTGCTAGTTTATTCCTTACGTTGTCCTCTCACATTGTCAATATCTATTTAAGAGTGAAAATTAATTACAATTGATTTTAAAAATAAGTATAATCAAAGTTATAAGAAAATTAGCAATTATAAATAGATTTTATTATTCAAGTATTGCTTAAGTGATAGAATTAAAATACTAAGTAAATGTTTTAATGATCTTTAATAATATTGTGGGCTTTTAAAATTTATCAATGACCTCTCCATAAAGAGAGTTTGACTAATGTCATTAAACAATTAGAAGTTAGCATGTGAGGGTTTTTGATCTAGCACTAGGATTCCTATAAGCACAAAACCTGTAGTTAACTACCCCTCATAGTGCGGAGAGAGAACATTCAGTTAAGACTTTAGACTAGTTATTAGGTCGCTAATTACTTAGCGTATAATAGTAATATATGGAGTCTTGGAGTTTAGAATTTATAAAATTCATCATTATTTAACTTAAAGTAGATGATTTGGGAAATGATGAGGCTTGATCAAGATCTCATGATTCCGTCATCTCAAATTGTTGTGGTCCCTAATTTTCTTAATTTGAGAAGATAGTTGATCGAACATGATCGAATAATGTATGAAATATTTTAATTCCTCAATCTTGTTTGCATGCATTTCAAGATTTAAATATATGAGTATCTTAAGATGAGTGCTAGAAGCATCGTTTTAAATATTTTGCAAAATGATACCCTTTTTTGTCCCCATATTATTGTTCTTTAGTGAGATGAGTCCCACAAGAAAATTTTTCTCCTCTTATAAATAAAGAGGAAAGTGATTCATTTCATCACTTCCCCTGTTCATAACTGTTAGTTGATTGTAAGCTTTTGAGGTTTAAAAACTTGGAGCTTATCTAAGGTTCTTGTGGTTTAGGCAAGTTCTTTAAGTTTCATCATCTTTTACAACTTTCATATTAAATTTCACTATTTTTTTACATGTTCAAATTATATCTTAATACTTTGGCCAACTTTCATTTAATTAAGTTTGTTTCAAGCATTAGGAGTTCTTTAATATAACTTGGGTTCCTTATAAGTTCAAATCTTGACGAAATTTTGGCAACACCTCTCCTAAATTGAGTCATCTAGCCAAAAAATTAAACATGCCCATCCCTCTAAAAATATATATATGAATGATATTTTACAATATCAAAATCGTGCATTCACCAAACTACTCATCTAAAAAGATATGTATATGCCTTGAGTGCATAAAACCAAGCAATATATATTGTGCATATACACACTTTTTTTTTTGTCTTTGCACTGGGCGGTGCAAAATCTATGAACAAAAAGCAAAATTTATTTTCATGTTTGGTCTATTTTTTGCTCTCTTTTTTTTTTTTTTTTTTTGACTTTTCTTCTCTTTTTTTCGATTTTCTTCGATCAAAGACAGAAAGAGAGAGGAGAGAGAAAGAGAGAAAAGGAGGAGGAGATTTATTTTTTTTGAAAGATTTCCATTCATTTCACATAATTCTTATATATTTATATGTTTAATTTTTAAAATTAGATATTTGTTTCTTTAATAATTTTATATGCTTAAAAAAGATATTTTATTTTTAAAAAGTAAGTTATGATGACTTTTTTTGATGAATACTTAAAATTAGGGTGTTATATATATTAAAAAATTAAAATTTAAATATTAGATATGTAAATACATTTGAATTGAGTGGTATGTATGTAAATCCCCCTTCTCTTTTTCTTTTTTTTTAGTTGGGGCTTCTCGCTTTTGTAGGAGGGAGAGAGAGAGAGAGAGAGTGAGAGAGAGAAGGTGAGTTGCGGTTAGAAGGATGCGACGGTAGGTGAGTTGGCTCATGGAGTGGAGACGGCAAGATGAGGTCGTCAGCAGGATGGTCAGAGCAGTTGGGTTAGCTCTTCGACAGGAAAGGAGCAGCTGTTCTGGACTTAGAGTGGTTGGTCAGGATGGTCGCAGATAGCCAGTGACGAGAAGAATAGGCGTGTGCGAGTTGAAGGTTCAAGTGGTGCAGGAGGGAGTTACTACTCCAGTGGTTGAGTGCTGTGTGAGGAAAGCATAACAGGAGTGAAAGTTAGGATGAAACGAATAGGAGAGCAGGATTAGGAGTGGACGTGAGAGATGCAGCAGGCAAAACAACTGAGATGAGCTGCGAGGACTACATACTGCAGCGAGTGGGGAAAGCCAAAGATAGGCGCAGGTTGACTAGTGTGAAAGCAGTTAGCGAGCTAATGTGGAGCCGGTGAAGTCGGGTATGGGTTGATGGACAGAAAACGGAGAGAAGCGGGAGAGTTGGAAGGGTGAGGTGGCTGTAGGCGTGGAACGGAGGCTGCTTGGTTGAGTTTCGCCGGCGAGAGGTTGACGGGTGTGCAGTGAGGGAGGATGGCGAGATGAGTTGAGATGTGGGGGAGCTGGGAATGAAGCTGGAGAGGGAGGAAATACGTCCGGGACGTAGATCTACACATGTCCAAAATAAAGAAGAAATCAGGATATAGAGGTACATGCAATACAGAGGCACATGCGATTTAGCAATCCACTAGTGGTATGTATTTAGACGTACAGGAGGAAAAAATAATGCTATAGAAAAACGAAAAAATATTACGTGCGGTGCGATGTCTTCATCTGATTTGGTATTCGAACGTCGCACCTAGTATTTCTTCCGAGAAAAAACAGGGTGAAAGATATGAGCAAATATTACGTGCGGAGTCCGCACGGATATTACATGCGGAGTCCGCACGGATATTACGTGCGGAGTTCGCACGGATATTACATGCGGAGTCCGCACCGTGCGGACTCCAACCGTGCGGACTTTAATCATAAGGCTCCGTTTTTATTTTTTTTCTTTTTTTTTTTAAATTTTTAAAAAAAAAAATTGATTGGAGTCCGGACGCATCCGGACTCCGCTCGTAATAATTTTTCGAAAGATATTGCCTAGGTTAATATTAAGTTTTCTCTAGGATATATATATATATATATATATATATATATATATATATATATATATATATATATATATATATATATATATATTTTTTTTTTTTGTCACAGCGGGGCAAAGTCCAATTTTCTCTTTAGATTTTAGCAGAAGGAGGATTTGAAATTTTTTTTATTTATTTATTTATTATTATTATTATTATTATTATTATTATTATTATTATTATTATTATTATTATCATAAAAATCAATTTGATGATAGAAAATGAGCGTCAATAAAATGTTCTTTTATTATGCATATATACTATTATTTTATAATTCATTACAGAAATTGATTTAAACAATATAATAATTCTAATTAAATTATAATTTATTTTTCTTATACGATAATTCTAATCTCAGCCTTTTTAATTATAGTTAAATTTGATTTATCGAGGTCGACCAAATCGAAGTGATATTTTGATAGGTTTTGAAGTTTTCAACAATATTGACATACCAAAAGGAATCCGTTTGAATGTCGTCGCCTCCCGATATGCAAAAACTACATGCTTACTTTTCATTGGCGACATCATTATAACCAACCAATTTTAATTAATTCGCCATCCTGAAAGTGTTTATGCAATCTGTTTTGCAATTGGAGAATATTTTGATCGATTTTGAAGATTATTGGGTTCTTCGACTTCAATTAATATAATGTTGCATCTGTAGTTCACTGAATTTATCGTGTCTGCTCGAATCGACTTATGGAGCGTATGTAGAGATCAACAAATATATTAAGTCATTTCCTCTTTAATTTTAGCTAATTTATGCATATGTATATGTCTATCAAATGTATAATGTAGCTGTTTTCACATGAATCTTTTTTTTTTGTCTTAATTTTAAGATTTTTTTATTGATTTTTTATCTATGATATATCACCTGTTAGCTTTTCATAATGATAGCACCATTGTAAGTATCCATTAAAGAAAGATGGAGCTCTTTGATATTCTTGCATAAATGATTTTTCTTTGGGACATACTTTATGATTTCCATCAGATCATGCATAATAGTGAGTTCGTCTTCAAAATGTATGCTAATAGATGATTTTGTCAAAGAATTAGTATCAAATTAATATCAATTTTAAAATCCTCGAACTTGTTGAATGGCATTTAAGTTTAAAACTCCCAATATTAGTAGCATACAAATCAATTTTATATTAAGGAGGTGTGTGAATGAGTCAAGCCGCTTTACAACCTAACTCGAGCTAGATTCACAAACAAGCTCACGAGTCTAATTTATCGAGCCTAGACTTCAAGTTCAAACTCATAGTTGAGCTTGTTTATTATAAAAGCTCAAATTCAAATTTGATAAAGCTCAATACAACATCTCATTAACCTACTTGATCACTTTTGAAATAGGCAAAGAGGTCCATTTTGTAAATAAAGTCTGAGTCCTACTCCTCCATATTATTTCAAATTACCTGATTTCCATACTATAAAATGAGAAATGTCTTATTTCCTAATTTGTCTCTCTAAGTGCCACATATTCGTCATTTCCCATAATCTTTAAACTCATCATTCTCACAAACTCCTCTTTTTCTTGAAAGTCATCTTTTGCGAGCTCTCCCCATAACTTCATTCTTCGGTCTAGTTGATGCCTTCTCCAGCTAGCATTCATTCAACTTCTTCAATTCAGTTGATGCCTTCTCTCATGAGTTTCTATCTCGACTTCTCAATCAATATGCCTTCTCAGACAAGCTCCCACTATCACTATTGATGCCATTTTCAATGAGTTCTCCTAAATTTTATGTAGCAACTTCTTCACCTCCCTTTATTTTGGCTTGAGCTCATGAGTTGAGCTTGAACACATTATTGTGATGAGTCGTGTTCGAGTTCAACTGAAGCCAAAATTTGAGTTCAAATCATCGATATGGTAGGCAAGCCAAACTCAACATGGATATGATTCAAAGGCAACTGGAGACTCTTACATCCATACAACCATCCCAACACCTTTGCAAATCCATGGCCAAAATTAATACCGTAAGGATTGAAAAAAATATAAATTAAGATAAAAGTCAAATGGAATTGTTAATTAATATACTTAGCTTAAAAAATAACTCATAAAGTAACTTTCAATACTCCAGGAACTATTAAGATAAAATTTAGTCCTCAATAATTTTGATTGTTTTGCCGCAAGCTATTAATAGGTTTTTATGAGTATTTAATGAATGTTAGGACATAATAGGAGATAAAGTGTATGGGAGTGATTTTAAAAGTTAAAATTAAAACAAATAAAATTTCTCATATGAAAAGTGTTAAAATGATTGAAAATAATTATATATTTAATAAAAATTGAACAAGGCCTAAAAGTTTATTTTTGAAAAACTTTTTTCCTACCACATAACACAAAATAATCACAATTATAGTGCATAATATTTTTAAATTTCAATAAGAATGATTGCTCGGGAAAAAAAAAACTAAAAAGAGTATGTTACCTCCACCATTGGACCGTCGACTATTATGGCTCGACCTTAATTTCACATCCACCGTCTCCGATTTTATCCCCTATGATCATCACTAGATTATCATCTCTCATCCACAATTACCTAATTAATATCTCCTAACTATTATCACCTGACTATATCTTCTTACTATTATTGTTTGACTATAAATTTCAAATCATTTGATAATCATCACTTAATCATTATCATCATATTATAATCTTCTAAGTATAATTGCCTGAATATGATCTCCTGATTATGGGCTCGACAATAATCACTTAATCATGATACATTTGCTATCTCCCAATTGTTATCACCACCACTATCATAATAAATGATAAAGACATAAAATTTAATATAATCATAGACCTCTGAAATTTGAGCGATGTTATCGATGAATTAAGTGATGTAATATTTTGATGTATTCTCAAAATCTTATCTTTCGTTCTAAATAATGAAGTCGTGCACTATTGCTCTCCAAAAGATCTCTGAATCGATCAGCAACATATGTTACTTATTCTATGACCATATAAAACGCATAAGATATATTTGGCTTCAAGCAATGATTTCTATGAGAAGAGATAAGTTGAGCATCATTACCCTACAATGTGAATCGATCATTTAGACTCAAGACACACACAAAACAGTGAAAACTTTCAAGGGGACTAAGAATTTTTTCATTTAAATGCATAATATATATATTCACGAGGGAAAGGTAGTGACGTCGCCCCGTTTTTTTTTTTAACAAAATTTTAAAATAAGTATTAATTAATAATTAATTAACAAATTAAGTATGGTAAAAAAAAAATTAAATATATATACTGTCACCTCATAATAATGGCCACACCGGCCACCAATTTATAACTGGCTATACTTAAGTTATCGCCGAGAATCGTCCGATAAGATAGCCGATCGACCGATATCGTGTAACGACTTCTTTCTATAATCGCCGAAGCATTATTCCCAGGGTCGACCGAATCATTTCGACAACCCGACATCCCTCGACCCCTCGACCCCTCGACCCCGCAAGCGAAGACTTTTCGGCATCCCTCGATTTCGCGGCTTTTTGGTTAGTCCCCCCCCCCCCACACTCACGATCCGCTGCGGGCTCCATCGTGTGTCGTCGACTCCACCGCAAGCTCCATCCACTAAGGCAAAGATTTTTTATTTATCTTTTTCCTTTCTTATTTCAATTAGCAATAATGTAGAGGGAAGTTTATTCTACTCCTTAGGTGGGGAAGAACTTTAATTTACTCATTAGGTGATGTTTTGCTTTTTCCTGATTTTTATAGTTTTCCTCCTAAAATTTGCGTGTTTAGGGTCTATAAAATGTTTGGAATAGGTAATTTGTTTGCTCTTATTTTTCTTTCCTAAATTGTTAGCCGTATAAATAGCTGAGCAATATGTACACTCCGATTGATCTTTTTTTGATGAATTATGAGTGAATTTTTAGGTTTTGTTAGAACTTTGGTTGCTGAGCATATAGTAGAATGAGGCAGGAGCTCGTTTCCTTAATTCTCTTCTACGACGGTCAACTGATCATTGATGATCAGTTCATTCCAAGTTATGTCGGTGGCAAAAATCGGCCCATGCGAGTTTCGTGTCATGTAAGTTTAGGAGATTTAAAATAAAAAGTGCTCAGGCCTTTGCGTTATAACGTTGATAACTTTGCAGTGGAAATTATGTGTCATTTTCCTGTAGGCGCGGGATACATAGCTTGTACTATTGATGATGATGAAGTCTGCAGTACTGTATTAGACGAAGCTTCCCATCATACATTAATTCTTTATGTGGAAATAAAGTCATAATGTACCACCAAAGAAAATTTGATATCATGCAAAGAAAATGTACACCCGATGCATGAGTTCACTTACAATACCGCCGAACTGTAATTATCATGACTCAGAATTAATGTAAGCATTTACCTCAACATCAGTGTTAGTGCTTTTTTATCTTTTTGTGTAGGGTATCTTCTGTTTTTCAAAAGATTATATCTTTTTAATGCAGAACGAATGCGTTCAACAAGCCACAAATCTGAATCGCAACATTACAACCGCCGCCAACTAACTCCTTCTACGATTTTTAAATATGTAGGCAAGTCAAATGCTTTTGCAAGATAGCTAAGCTATTATTTTTTTGGAAAGAGACTAAGTCCTTAAATACACTCTCTAAGAGACTAGATCATGTAGGACATGCATTAATGAATTAAATCTAATGCAAATTATGTTACATTTTTTTTGGACAATCAATTTGACACGGGCTTTAAAATTTAGATGCCTAATGCATGAGAAATTAGATTATGTGACCAAATCAGCAAGATAAGGAGGTGTGTTTTCACCATATCTCTCACAAGTCAAGCCAAGCTCTCTGACAAAGGTGGAAGCTCTCTAATAAAGAGTGAAATAATATGCCTTTTATGCATGATATTATAAAAGTAAGACAACATCCAACTCAGGGATTGTTAATTCTTTTATCTTATTTTATAACCTAAGCTTTAGGTGAGGTTATGAATTATTTAATTGGATAGAAAATTTATTTTTCTAAGAGCCTAATCATCATCCAGGCCATACACAAAATAAGGAATAAACTAGAAAAAGATGTCATCTTAATGCACAAGTTAAACAAACATCAATCAATTTATAAACTAGTACAAAAGAATAAAGGGCCATTTATAGTCGGGCTCCATCGACAAACTCGAAAAACAAAAATTGGGTAGCCAAGCTCTACTCTTATACAACTCAGATTATAAATGAATTAATTACAATTAAGTAAGGAAATTCATGTTATGGGGGTCTTCATTCTTCTTTTCTTCTTTCTTCTTTCTTCCTTCTTCTATCTTGTTTTGTTCCTTCTTTTGGATGGTTGGAATGTGGATGCCCCAAAGGCTTCACATCGTACATAAGATGAGATCTTATGGCCAATGTTCATAATAATCTCCCATAATAATCATTCCAAAATCCTAATTGCAAAAGTACATGAAAGTGGGAAAAAGAAAATCTAACTAACACCTGTAAAATAGAGATTAGCCAAATAAACCATACAATCTCAAGCATGTATATATATAAATTTGACTTACCATACCACACATGGGTAACCAAGTCCACCTAACCTATTTTGGATCATGCTTAGGGGTATAAGCACATGCACAGCAAAAGCAGTTATCTTTTTATTACAATGCCTCTTAAGCACAATCCCATGCAGAAGATAATGGTTAGACTAAGATTGCCCTACCATTCAGTCTACGCACATGCACCCTAACATCCAGACTAAAATATTACTTCACAAAATAAAAGTAAACATCAAACCATGCACCACCCTAACTTAAAGCTAAAAATGATGGCTTAGCCTAATGTGTGTGCTATTTAAGGTTTGTGTGGTATTCTTAGCTAGGCTTTAAGATTGAAGTTTCTAAGTATGAAAATTTTCAATTTAGAGGGTTTGTTTCATGTAAGTAATTTTAGTTTATTTGGTTGATTTTATTTTGTATTTTGATTTGGTTTAAGTGAATCTTACAATTAATTACTAAGTTGTAAAGAGAGGAAAAGAGAAGATAACTTCTCTTTCCTCCCTACCTTAAGTAATTTCTATGTTAGATTCATATTTGATTTTTGTTTAATGAATATTTTATTATGTGTTTTAATTAATCCTAAGTTTAGATTTTCCTTAAACAATCCTATTCAAAAAGAAAGACATTTTAAGATTAAGTAAAGCAAAATACTATTACAAAACACACATCACTTCATTTCTTTCCCAACAAGTGTAACATGCATATGGATGAGTCATAAGCATATCTATACATGCAAATAAAAATGTTTTGCACACTTTCATGATGGATGCTAAGTGATGTTACTTAAGAAAATTTAGAATGTTTCATGTATGCATAATTTTGTTAAGTAGAAAAGGGTGATTCTTTTGTCCATTTTTCACATGCACATTTATATGCATGGAAGGCATAAGTGAGTACGGTGCCATTGTTAGCACCAAGGGTGTAAGGTACATGATCTATTTATGGCTACTTAAAGACTCGTAACCCCGGGGTTGTCTAGACTAATATACCACTTTCCTTAAATACATTTGCATGTACAAAAGAAATGAATGGAAAAAGAAAGATGCAAAAGTTTGTGTTTGTTTATTTGATTTATTTATGCAATTTATATATGTAAGTGTGGATGTCCTCTTTATGTGTAAGTAATAACATAGGAATGAATGGAAATGGATTTAAGCAAGTGTTGTGTTCTTTTCAAATAAACTATACACTTTACCAAATCCTATTCAAAACTATGCTAAAAGAAAAGAGAAGGAAAGCCAAACTATACACATCTTTATATTTATATTTACATAAACTATACATTTATGAATGCATGATTTTCATATGGCATACACATTTAGCATGTTAGGAAAGAAATAAAGTGATGAAAGTAATGTAAGTTCATCCACCCTAATTAATTCCTAAAGACAATCCTATGAATAAGATTATTTAAAGTAAATCAAATTTATTTTAAGGAGAGTTTGGATTTTGATTGATTTCAATTTGAGAAATGTGAGATGAGTTTGCTAGTCCTAACACATTCCCCCATGTGTTGGTTATTTAAGTTCAATTTTTAGGTAATTAGATCAATTTTATGCTTTGGTTAGATTAAGGTGTGAATTAAGTGTGTTAATTACCCCTTACCTACACCACTTTAACATATTTAATCACATAATTATGAGCCAATGTATGACATAAAACCAAACAAGGAATTTAATCATAAATGCACCTAGGAAAGAAAGGGCCTAGTGCAATTGGCTCATAATTAATTATTATTTAAGTTAAAGGGTTTAATTTAAGTACTTTCATAACCCTTCCCACACAAATGGGTTGAATTTTGATTTCCTTAAGCTACTTAGGTTATTGAACACCTAAGAACCTACCCAAGAAGGATTGATTAAGTTCTGGAATGTTTTGATTTTAAAATCAAATTAATTAAGCAAGTGAATTAAACCTTAACTAAGTTTGGATTAAGGAAAGGGGTTTAGGGAATTGCTTAGGGAAAATTCCTTAAATTCATTCCATAAACCTCTTCTCTACTTAAGCAAGGCTTAATTAACTTAATAAAGGGATTAAACCACTACTCATATGCTTAATTACCCTTAATTACATAAAGAGAGTAATTAAAGATTCATTAATTGATCTTCCTAATTAACCCATCAATAAATCCCAAAAAAATTAGGAGAGGTAGAAGTCATCCCCCTAATTACATGTGAGAAGTTTGGAATTAATCTATGGGATAATTTGGGAGTAATTAGGGTTATTAAGTTTTTAATAAAACCTTAATTAAGGAAAAATACATTATTTAATGTCATTGAAAATAATTTTAGAGTATTCTCCTCTAAATTATCTTTATAATGCATTTTACCTTATATTTTTATGATTTTTCTAGAATTAGTTATGTAATTATGAAGTTTCCATGAATATTCAATAATTAAATAGCCTAATTAAGTGATTAATCCCATTAGCGCCACATAAAGGTTGATGCGGTGCACGCTTTCTAGGTGGCACGATTGGAGAGGCCACTTAAGTTGTCACATCGTAGCACCACATCAGCGGTGGCGCTACACGCTTTCTCCTCACCCATCCGATCTAAGATCGAATGGTTGAGATAAAGCCCACGGTATTAAGGGATAAATCAGATATTCCTACGCATCTTGATCATGGCCGCCCATCCAAAATGCGTGGATGGACGGCCCATGATCCATCACTAAGTTTCCTTGTGGGAAAGGAGAACCATCCACATTCTATGGCATGATCCAAGCTCGATTAAGCTAGGATTGAACTCAAATTTTACCCACACCATTTAGGAGTAATGGAAAGAAGATATAATGGTCAAATTCTCAATGGGTGAGAATTTTTTTGACAAAGGACCACACCATGTTTACTTTAAGCTCGGGTTGGCATCTCTGAGGCTATCATGTCTAATCTGAGGTAGCTTTATCTAGAGGAGACAAAGTTCTGTTGAAAGTTTCAAGCCTTGGGGTTGAGTAGATCTCTCTATGGACCAAGCTCACCTTCAAATCCTTATGGCCTTGATCGAAGTCTCACTCCCCTTACTTTGAGAACTTGGATTAAGTTTTAGGCAAGTTTGATTGAGTCCACATATGAAACTTCCAAGAGGAATTGGCTTGATATGAAGTATTGAGTGAGATGGAAAAGTGGTGGAGCTCCCCTATTTTTGGCTTAAAAAAATCAAAATGGAGAAATGGAAATGAGCTGAGGAAGCTTGGAGAAACATTGGGGGGCTTGCTCTGAGTTCCCTTAGCTCAATTGAATGTGTGAGATGTGAATTCAAGTGGAATTAGGGAGAGTATATCTCCCTCTAGGTGAATTGGACGACCATGAAGAGCTTTTCCATTTTGATCCAATACAATATTCAATGTGGGGGTTTATAGTTGCATGTGGTTTGATTTTGGCCAGAGGGGTAGTGGAGAAGTTGCCATGTGCAAAAAAAGGTGGAGGAAGGATTCTCGTGTGCTCATTCCATGGGGGTGGTCAGTTTTAGCCTTAGGTTGGGTTGGGCTGACCCTAAACCCATTGGGTCAAGTGTACCATGTTCATTAGTGACCATTTGGTCCACTAAGAGGATGTCAAGTGTCCATGAAAAGGAAATGACCAAATTTCAAGTGGTTTTAATTTTAGGTTACCCTATGGCCTAGGGGTAAAATGGTCATTTAGCTTGGATTTTATTTTGAATATGTTTGGTATGATTGAAAAGTGGGTTTGGAAAAGTTTTATTGAATTTGGAGTTGGTTTGATATGATTTGGCTCATGTTGACCCATTTAGGTCAAAATAAGTCAACCTGGGTCAAGTTGACCAATTGGTCAAATTGGGTCAAACTAAGGGTTGGGTCAAGTTCATATGACCATTTGAAATGTTTTGGCATCATTGGTTTGGTTCAATTTGATTTATATTTGAATTTGGTTCAATTTGATTTCATTTAGGTCAAATGGGTCAAGTTGACCAATTTGACCCATTTGACCTATTTGGGTTAGGTCATGGGTTTGATTGTTGAAATGGATTGGTATCTTTGCTTCCAATCAATTTTGGTTTAATTTGATTTTGGCTCAATTTGATCAAGTTGTTCAAGGTTAGGCTAAGTTAGTTGTTGGCCAAGTCTAAAAGTGATTTAGAATGAACTTGACCCATTAGCTTCAATCAATTTGGCTCAAATTAAGTTTTGACATATTTTAACTTTTTAGGTCAAGTTGGGTCAAGTGGCCAATTGGGTTAGGTTAGGCTCAAATGATGACTTGGTCAAGTTCAAACATTGATCATGAATGAGTTTTGATCAATGGTTTCAATCAATTTAGCCTATGGTGGATTTTGGATAGTTTAGGTTTCATTTTGGTCAAATGTTGACTTGGTCAACCCTTAGGTTTGACTTGATTTGACCCAATTTGAGTGATTAATCATCTTATGATGATTGTTTCTCACAATGTGAGGCTTAGTTGAGCTTAGTTCAATTCAATTTGGGTAGGATTATAATTTGGCTCATAAGGGGCACTTTAGGTCACTTTGGGTCAAGTGAGCCTAAGTGGGTCAAATGGTCTGGTCAATGCTTGATTTGAGTTTGATTGAACTCACATACAGACTTATGATTGAAATATAAATCCATTTGCATGTGGTTTGAAGTCTAAGGAGTTTTGATTCATTTGACAATTTTAAGTTCAAAGGGTGAACATGAGTTTGACTTGGGTTTGATTTTTGAATTTAGTTTTGGTTTGCTGATTGAAGTTTATGTTCATATTTAGATTCATGATTGAAGGATTGATTGAATCATGTAGAAAATCCAAGGGTTTGGCTTGATTTAAAATTGATTTGGCTAAGTTCAAGATTTTGACTTGAAAAGCTTAGGTTGAATTTTGTTTGAATTTGAGTTTGAGTTTTGAATTCATTTTTGGATTGATGATTGAAGTTTATATTTATATTTGGATTCATGATTGTAGGATTGATTGAATCATGAAGAAAATCAAGGGTTTGACTTGATTTGAATTTGATTTGGCTAAGTTCAAGATTTTGACTTGAAAGGTTTAGGTTGAATTTTGATTGAATTTGAGTTTGAGTTTTGAATTAATTTTTTGGATATTTGAATTTATATTTCATTTATATTTGTGAATATAAATGATTATATAAATGAGTTATGAAAAAATTCCTTGAATTTGAATTGATTTAGATTTGATTTAGGCTAAGTCCATAAGATAAAATTAAAGTGACTTAGGAAAGATTTTTTTGATTCGGCTTTGCATTTTGAATTTAGTTTGATTGATTTGAACTTATATTATATATGTGAATATAAATGAAATAAATATTTGTGAGAAAATTTCTTGAATTTGAATTTAGCTTTTGATTTGAGCTAAGTCCATGAGAGGGAATCAAAGGACTTAAGAAATATTTTTGAGTTTGGAATCCAATCATGGGCTTCAATCATAAGTTTCAATTATTTGGAATTGATTCATGACTTGAGAAAATCCATTGAAATGGTTTGAGTTAGAGTTGGAGTTGATATGAGTTTGGAGAAAATCAATCAAGTTGAAATTGATTTGAGTTTGAAGTTGATTTGATTTGGAGTTTGGAGTTGATTTGAATTTGACTTGAAGGAAGGAAGTGAGGAGTTGGTTCGCTATGGGGTAGTTTTTCTAACACCCCTAAGGCATGACCTATTCCTATGGATAACTCTTCTAAGTCTCAAGGGTTAGGTTAAGTGTCTACCTAATCACTAGATGTGTCTTAAGACTAAGGAACTCTTAAAGTCTAAGAGAAGTCCTATGTATAAGATGGAGGGGTTGAGGGCTCATCCTAAAAATGAGGTCAACAAAGGGCGCCCAATAGGTGTGGTGTGACTCACAAGGTACACCGTACATATTGGTATTGACCGAAACGATCAACAACACCGAACGATCACAAGCACTAATAGAGACGATATACTCCTAACCCAAGGTGCAGAAGAAATTTGAGTCTCACTTGGGAGAGAATTTGATTTGATTTGTTTAATTTATTTTTGATTATTTAGATTTAATTGACTCCACTCGAGGAGGTTGATTTGACTTATTTTGTTGAGTTTATTTTGTTTGTTGTTGGACTCCACTGAGGGAGGTGGGTTGAATTTATTTCAGATTTTTAGAATTTGGATTTTGAGATGGGCCTTGTAGATTTGCGATGGGTCGCACTGAGTAGGAGCCACGGAGGCCAAGACCTAACTCAGATTTACCAATCCAAAGGGGTAGTCTACTAAACACATTGTAGGACTAAACAACCAAAGGGATGTCTTTTGGTATGCAGCAACTATACTAGGAAGAAAGCATAGTAGACTTACATCCTCCAAAGTAGAGACTAGTTGCTGGGGTGATCCATTGGCAATGCAACAGATTGAACCCGACCTAGGGCTGGCTATTGAGTGAATGCCGCTAGGGGGCTTAGATCAACTCAAATATAGTTAAGATTAATTTTATTTTTAATTATTTTGATGGATCCTATCAGTTTGTGATGGACTATACTGAGTAGGGGTCGTGGTGGCCTTAGGCTAACTCAGATTTACCAATCCAAAGGAAATAGTCTACCAACCACAAGGTAGGACTAACCAACCAGAGGGATGTCTTTCGGTGTGCAATGGTCAAGTTAAGAAGAAAGTGGAGGACTCACATCTTCCAAAATAAGGACCCTGGGGTGGTTAGTTGGCAAGGCAACAGATCAAATCCGAGTATTACATTGAGTGAATGCAGGGACTTAAATCAGCTCAAAGATAGTCAAAGATTAATTCCATTATTTATTTATTTATTTTGATGGATTCCATTGGTTTGCAATGGATCACACTGAGAAGAAGCTTATATTAGCCTAGACCTATCTCAGATTTACTAAACCAAAGGGAGTAGCTTCCCGACCGATGGGAGAACTATCCAACCAAAGGAGTGCCTTTCAGTTTGTAATGATCAATTCAAGGAAAGAAAGCTCAGGGACTCACATCTTTTAATACAAAAGACCACTAGGATGATTGGTTGCTTTGGCAATAATAATCAACCTGACTGCCGATTTGTTACCATGCTAGAAAGAATGAGTCATAGTCTTACATCTTCTAAAGCAGAAAGACTATCGGGGTAACCTGCTTGTGGAAAAATATATTGAACTTGACCTAAGGGTGACTACGGTGTGAGTACCAACCTGGGGATTTATCTCAACTCAGGTAGTTAGAAAATTCCTATAGGGAGTTCTGCTGACACTGCCCTAAAGATAGGATGCCTACTTGGGAAAAGGGGCCCTTTGGGTGATTGAATTACTAATCCACAATTTTTATTTATTTATTTGTTTGTTTGTTGTTTATCATGGACTGGAAATGAAGGAGCTTATATCAGCCTAAATCTATCTTAGATTTACTGAACCAAGGGAGAATCGATCGCTAAACACATTGTCCAACCACAAGGGTGGCTACTAGGAAAGGGAGACTGTCCAATCCAAGAGTAACCCGGGTAGTGTCTAAATGGGGTCACAAAGATGTGATCCAAATAGAATGCCCGTAGGGAGAGGGACCGCTAAGGGCTTGATCAAAAATCCTGGAGAAGATGACATGGCTAGTCATATATCAAATAGGTATTCAGTGACCAATGCAAGGAGAAAGTGCGGGGACTCACATCTGCCAATGGTGATGTATCCACCAGGTGAGTCGTAGTCATAGCGAACATCAACCAACCTAAAGTGCCCGTCGATTTGTAATAATCAGCCTAGGAAGAAAGCTCAGGGACTCACATCCTCCTATGTAACTAATTGGTATACTCTATGCTTCCACCTAGGATTATTGAAATGCACCGAGGACTTAAATCGACTCAAATGTAGTCAAGAGGAAAGGAGTCTCTAGGGGAATTATCCTAAACCTAAAATATACTCAACCTAATCAAATCATGATGATTAGTTCAAGAAGAAAGCTCGGGGACTCACATCGTCTTAAATAAAATTAACACGAGCAAGCTAATTGGTTGGGCAGTGAAGTCTACCATACTGACAAGGTGCTCATTGGTTTGCAATGATCAAGTCAAAAAGAAAGCACAGGGACTCACATCCTCTAGACAAGTGACCACTGGGGTGACAAATTAGTGAGGTAGTATATCAACCCAACCTAGAGCAGCTAATGAGTGAGTGCCATAGGGGATTGCTCCTACATCAAAGTAACCTGAGATAAAAGATTTGTGTTTGTTTTTATGCTTATGTTAAAGGGAATAGGATGCCTCTTGGGTTCTCTCACACTTACCCTAAAGGCACTGGGGATTTTAATGAACACACCTAATTTAGTTGTGCTAATCAAAATATGACACCTCTTGGGTTCTCTCACACCTATTCTAATAGCACCGAGATTGTGTTTGATTGTGTTTATGTTGTGAAAAAGGGATAGGAGGCCGCTAGGGGACTCCTACACCTTTCCTAAACATGTCATGGTGGATTCGCAAGACAAACAAAGAATGATTCAAAAGAAGAGAAGATTTTCATAAAATGGAATCAAATATTTGTTCTTTTGTTGATAATTATTTTTAAACATATTTTATGGGTAATATTTCTTCAAATAGAGCCCATTAATTAGAAGTACCAGGTGTTCCCCTTTACAATCAATGAGCAGATATGATCCTCTTTGGTAGGCCTTCTCTATGACATAGGGGCCTTCCCAAGTGGGTTCAAACTTTCCTCCAATCTTTCAACAGGAAAAAATTGGTCTCCTTAGGACTAACACAAGTTCTCCTACTTGGAAAGACCTAGCGCCTTGTTTTGAGCTTGAATCATTTTGGCCTGTAACAGGTTGTGCCTCGTAGGTGACACTCTTCCAAACCTTCGAGCTCCTCTAACTGCAATTTTGCATTCTGCTATGTTCTGATCTAACTACCCAATCCTATCCTAAGTGACGGGAGTTGAACTTCTAAAGGTAGAAAAGCTTCAGACCCATACACTAAGGAGAAAGGGGTAGATTGAGTTGGAGTTCTGTTTGTGGTGGGGTAAGACCACAAGGCTTCAACTAACTGCTCATGCCACTATCGCTTGTCATCGAGTGACTTATTTAATATTAGGATGAGAGTTTTGTTAAAGGCTTCTATTAAGCCATTTTCCCTCGGGTAGTAAATGGTAGAATATCTCCAATCTGTATTGTGTCTTCATACATAGCTGCTGATTTTGGTGCTTATGAATGCAATATCATAATTGGATATAATTTTTTGAGGCACCCCGAACCTATATACAATATGGTTCCTAAGAAATTGAAGCACATGCTAAGTTATGACCTCTCTGATTGGGATTGCCTCCATCCACTTGGAAAAGTAGTTGGTGGTAGCTAAGATGAACCGATGACCCTTGGAAGAAAGAGGATCGATAGGACCCACAATGTTGATACCCCAACACTCAAATGGCTATGAGGCCAATGTTGGGTGATTGGTGTAGGACCACTCTGTTTACCTGACACTGATGTCATCTCCTAACTACATCCATGCAGTATGTAATCATCAAAGGCCTGTAGTATCCTAGTCTCTTGATCTTCATCTTCATATTCGAACTAGATTGATGTGTTCCACATAGAACTAAATGTACCTCAGTTACAATGCCATGGGCTTCTTGTTTATCTAAATAGCATAACCACATTTAATCAAAGGACCGTCGGTACAGGGTGCCATCAATGAGAGCATAGGAGAGAGCTCTTTGTTTCATTTGATGGGCTTGAGGCTTTTGTTAAGGTAGTTTGCCAGTGTTCAAATAGTCTATAAATGGTTGCCTCCAATCCATCTCCTTGTTCTTATAGGCAACGACAACCTCCCCTTCAAGAGAAAGTCTCTCGATGAGTTAAGCATCAATAAGAGATATGACTTGTCTGTTCACCTGACAATCTGATTGATGACCAACTGAGAATCCCCATAGACATTGACGCTCTTAACATATACTGTGATAGCTAATTCTAGATCAATAAGCCTTATACTCGCTTCTTAGTGCGGATTAGAGATAGTATGAGAATCTTATCACAATGCAGTTTGTAGTTAAGAGAACTATTCCTACCCCTGTCTTTCCTAGAAGAGTAAATCGTGGTGCTTCCCTTTTATGAAAAGAAGCTGCACCATTAAAATACATCTCTCATTGACAGTTTTCAACCTCCACTAAGTTCATGATTTGTTCATTAGGGAGATCATCACTAAGCAGAGAATCAGCAAAAAGTAGGTGTGCTGCTAAGAAATCTACTAGTGCTTGTACTTTTCAATGAGGGTATGAATGTGAGGGAATGATGGACCATCATGCAAAAATATCTAGATATCATTGGTTGTGTCATCAGATACTGCAGTTGATTGGTTCGGAGAATCAAGTTCACCTTATGAGAAAACATATTATGTCATAGCTTCTAAGATGTAAAGATCAAAGCTAGGCAATGTTTTAATAGGTGGGTAATGAATCGATGATTGAGATAGTAGAGAGCACTCTCTTTCCCTTCATTGTTGGCTTGGGTAAACAAAACTCAAGAGAGTCATCCAATGCAGTAGTGTAGAGGATAAGTGGGTTTCTCGAATAAGGGCTACTAGAACTGGCAGCTTCACCAAATACTACTTGATATCTTCAAATGCATGCTGGCACTTGTCATCCCACTTAAACTTGGCTTCCTTTTTAACAAGTGTTGAGAATGGCTTGCATCTCCCTGCTAAGTTGGAAATAAAGCATCTTAGATATGCCAACCGTCCTTGGAAAGATCTGAGTTGAGTTAAATTCTTAGGATGTGGCATTTCTAAGATAGCCTTGATCTTTTCTAGATCTATTTCTATTCCCCAGTGTTGGACAACAAACCCAAGGAATTTGTCTAAAGTTACTCTGAATGCACACTTCAGGGGATTCATCTTGAGGTTATAGTGTCTTAACCGTTCGAAAACTACTCTCAAGTCAAAGAGATGGTCTTCATTTTCTCTACTTTTGACTACTAGATCATCAACATAGCACTCAATCCGATGATGGATGAGTTCATTGAAGATTTGAGTCATGGCCCGTTGGTATGTAGCACTGGCATTTTTAAGGCCCAAAGGCATGACACTATAACAATAGATTCTGATTGGGGTTCAAAAGTAGTGTTTTTTTCATCCTTGGGGGCCATCTAGATTTGGTTGTAGCCAGATGACCATCCATGGAGAATAGATGATGTGATGATGCCTACCATTAATTCTGCATAAGAAGAGAAACTCATCCTTATATATGCCTTATTTAAGTCCTTGAAATCGATGCATATATGAATTTGGCCATTCTTCTTCATAACTAGGATGACACTTTGAAGGGTACATTTTCTTCCCGACGCTTAACTTCAAAATGACCTATTGTTCATGTCGCATGCATCTAGGAGCTTGCTTGATAGGTTAGGATCTATTAGTTTATGGATGCTACGGAGATAATCTATCTCTTCATAACTCCATGCAAAGCAGTCCTTAAACTTAGTCAATAGCCGAACTAAGTCATTGATTTCTTCTTCATTCAACAACCAATTGATGTATGTCGGGCATGTATTTTCTTTTATCTCGAGGTTGATTTCTTTAAGCTTGTCAATTGTTGAATGGATTTCTTCTTCAAATTTTGGTGGTGCATCTTTGATATGGAGATCATCTGGATCATCTGAAGTTTCTAAACACATATCCTCATAAGAGTTAGTGTGATTGGAGAAGAATATATCGATTCAGATGGTCGATGTTATCATCATTCACTATGTCTGTTGCATTCTTGTCTCTGTTGTTCCACAACTTCTAAAAGTGCTCTAACCTATGCTTGGACCATGTATAAGGAATCAAACCATTTTTTGCAAGATTAATAACACAAGGCGAGTACCAATCAAAAGGTAATTTCATTAACTCTTTGTATGAATCACCCTCAAGTTCTACATCAAGTTCAGGACTTGAGGATGATGATCCCAAAAAGAATCTCTTCAGCTTGATATCTCTGGAAGACTGAGGGGCTTCCTTAAGTACTAAACCTTCAACTTTTTGAGATGAAAGTGAGGTTAGAGCTAAGGTTCATAATTGATGCCTGATAGTTTTACATACATTTGATTTGAACACGTTGCTTTGTCTAGAGGCCCGATCTTCATCGTCGTCTGGCTTGAGTGTCACCTCCAATGAAACCCGCGAGAGGGGTTGGCTGGTATGTTAATCACATTAGACTCATCCTTCGAGATGGATTCCAAGTCTATGTGAATACTCCTATGAACTGAACATAACCTTTATTGTCGATGGCCAACTAACTGCCTTTATTTCTACCCTTACCCTCTATCTATTAGAGGTCAAGTCATCCTACCACATATCCATATGATGGATGAATTGTGGGTGGAATGTGATATGTGGCTCTATTTCTTCTTCAAATTTCCTTTCTTGTTCACTTGGATTTTCATTTTTCTTTTCTTCTGCTTTTTCTTTTTCTTCATTTTCTTTTTCTTTTGAATTTGAATTTTGTCCAAGTTCATGAGAAGGGTGTTTCGAGGAAGATAGTAGGTTGCATCCTCATATATCTCAACCTCTCTAACTAAAAATGGCTTTTCATCTCCTTTGACACAGTACTCAATCCCATCCTTCCTTAACTTGATGCACTGATGGAGGGAGGATGGAATCATCTTGTTCTGATGTATCCAAGTATTATCGAGCAAAGCGGTGAATGAAGAATTCAAATTAATGATATAAAACTTGGCTACAGTCTTCCAGTCACCTATCTCCAAAGGTAACACTATGGAACCTAAAGCCCACTCGCCTTGTTCATTGAATCCTCTCAACATCATCCGATCTCCTCTAAGTGTGGAGATGTCGATCCTCAAATAGGCAAGGGTCTTTAGACTCATAATGTTCACCGATGCACTTGAATCGATGAGAACTCTAGCAAGTCTGAATCTGCCCATGTCAACGATAATGTGGAGTGGACGGTTGTGCTCCATGTCCCCAAGAAGTAGGTCTTCATCTGTGAAGGTGATCCCCTAGGATTCTCTGGAATAATGTGCCTCCTATCCAATAGCAGTCAGCTGAGCTAAGCATATCTTAGGATCGAGGAGAGCCTTGATTATTCTCTCCTCATCTCTGATAAGATAAGGGCATTGTATATGCTTAGCTTAGATGACAACTTTCTTAGGTGAAAGAGGACATTATAGTCCACCTTGGGCTGATCTTCCACAAGTATATCGAAGGGTGGAGTATCCTAAAGAAGGGATTCTTGATCTTCTGAACCAATGACTTGTTTCCCTCTATCTTGAGGTGATGCCTTAGGAGGTAGCACCTTGCCAATACGGAGGTTGACTTCGGTGATATCTTGTGGCAGGATAATAGAAGATTCTACCTGCACGTCAAGCTCACCTATAACTTCTCCTATGGGACCCTCGAATCGGATGATTCCAAGTCTATTTCAAGAGTAGATAGTAAGAAAATCCAACTCAAAAAGAGGGAGATCAAAATTATTATAGTTGTTGTTTAGACATGAAGAGTTATCATTCGGAATAGATTCAAACAATCCATCAGAAGCGACACAGGTGTAATTCAAACTAGCTTTATTATTTAATTTCTTGAATTTGATAAGAGTTACTTAGTAGAAATTAAGTAAACTAAGAGGGGTCAAGGATTTGATGCCCTCATCTCACTGACAAGATGTCTACAAGAAGAAGAGCTAATGGCAGAGAGGTCACGATGTAGTAGTCGCAATGATGGACTCAATGGACTCGCGGTTGTAACACTTGGCTATCCCTGCCGGCAGTCGATGCCGCTACCTTGTCAAGCCCCTTTCCTCGAAGTTGGTTTGGCAACTTGCAAACCTTCCTTAATGTTGGAGGTTTGAGCTAGCTCAGGCACCTGCAAAGAAAGTTTCTTGATTTTTGAGATAATTTTCTTAGAGATTTTGGATAAGAAGATATCCCAACCTTCTTTATTTTTGGAAGGATCACAAGTATCCTCAAGGATTACCCTAATGGAATTGGATGATTGTTCACAAGGTATTCCTTCGGGATGACTATAACACCGATCTTGAAGCTATGTTCAAGCCAGTCCTTAAATCTGAAGCAATCTTCCAAAACATGACCTAGCATATGGGTAGGGCAAAAGTTAGATCATTGCTTTTGCCCTTCCTCTGGTCTCCTAGGTTCAGTAGCAAAAATTAGTTTCTTTAAGAGATTCTTAAAGATCTTGATTACCTCCTCTTAAATGAATAAGGATTGTTAAGTTTATCCAAAAGAGTATGTGGACCATAGCTACCTAAAGGCAGGTTTTTGTACCACCGTCGGGAGGAGGTGAGTGTGTGGGAGGCTACATGGTGATAGGGTCCGATGGTGGTAGAGGAGGTGGAAGCGACGGCTGGGGAGCACGAGGTCTCTCAAAATGCTCTTTGGCAGGTTGTTTCCTCTTATCTACTACTATCACTGCCCCAGGTTTCTTCTCATATACCTTTTAAGACTTTGGCTTTGTTGGTAGATATGGTGAAGATAACTATTTGGCTTCTCCTTGCAAGCTAGCCGCCTTGTTGATTGATTTCTCAAAAGTTTTGATGGTGAAACCTTTAAAGCATGAAGGCGATCGGGCCATGGATATTTTTAAGCAGAGTCTCGATGGAATGTTGTTTAGACAGCTACGGTTTGCATTTTATACTCAAATTATGTCATCTAAGAATGTAATCAATGAGGGACTCACCATGGTTTTGTTGAGCCATAATGAGATCGCCAACAGTAACCCTTCGTTGAGCTCCAGGAAACCTCTTGATAAAGAGTTGCTCCAACTCAGCAAAAGTCTTCACTGAACTGTTGAGAAGTTCCCAGTCAAATGTTATACTCGCTAAGCTACTGATGAAGAGATTGAAGAGTAAAGCGTCACTGCCACTGGCATTGCAATAACTGTCCCTGAAATGTGCATTGTCTACGGGTTCTCACCGCCATCAAGCTCTTGAAAGAAGGTAGCATGAAACCCTTAGGATATTGGATGGCATCAAATTCCTCTGTGTAGGGTCTACCCTTTGGAACTGATGATCCTCCTCAAGCTTAAGCCAATGCTTCTCTCACCTACTGCTCAACCATGCTTTTGATATCTTTTTTCTATATGGAAGTACTATCAACTACCTTCCTATATGTTCTGGTGCTACCTTGCTCTACTAGAGGTAAATTCTTGGGCGGATTCAAGACATGCACCAACTCTAGTTGATTGGTCTCAACTATAATAGGATGAGCTGTCGAGGCTTTATTTTGAAGTGCTAAGACAGCTACTAGTAGATCTTCGAGCCTCTTCTCCATCCTATATATTTTTTTCATCCTTCTGCTTTATCTGCTGAAGGAGGTGTTAGGTCGAGTAGGTTGTGTCTTCTTGCTCGGCCTCAACACCTTCCATAGTCTACTGCTCTCTAAGGAGGGATCCGTGTCTACCATGCAAACTACCAATCTAAAATAAATCATCTTCATTGAGGTCAAAGATCTTCTCCTCATCGACTAGTCATATCCTAGATCTCTTTCTTCTCATGAGATAATGAGCTACTATATCATCTAGAGAATGATCGCCAACGCACAAATGACTGGCCGGTCATGGTGGGATCCATCATGTAGGAGGCACGCACCTCCCCTACTATTGGAGAGTTAACCCGTGAGGGCTATACACGCTGGAAGAAATACACTCTTGACTGTCACGAATCTATGGAGTGACACTTCTAAGAGGATCTATCATCATGGCAACTGAGTTATCATTTTCTCCCTCGACAATTGCTATCTCCATCATATGGTGGTATGGTGATGCTGATACGATACTTTCAAGGTCGCCATTCCTTCCTCACCATGTGGAGAAGGTCAAGCGGGAGCCCCTGCCACAATAGGCGTGTAGATGGAACGGGATCCCTTGCCTTAGCCGATCACGGGGTCCTCTTCTCCCAAATGCTTCATGGCCTAGGAATAGAGATGCCGGAACATGTATGTAATGGGGACGGGGAGAAGAGTGGTGTGGAGGCACCATCGACTCTATCGATAGAGCTCCTGATGTGTGTAGTCCCCCAGCGTGAGTCGATGCACGCATCAGTGATCAACACCTGCCGTTGAACCGACCTCTCCCGCTACCGTAATGTGAACAAAAGTATGGGCCTCCCTGGCTCTCATCTGTCTAATATGCTTCCCCACAATGCGGGGGATAATAGATCTCAAATCAAATTGAGCCCTAGACTGATCATCGTAAGCTCGCCAACTGCAGAAGAACTATCCTCGTGCCACGCACCTCCTCCTCAATAGCTGAAATGCACAGGTGGAGGCAAAGTAGAAATCCTCATGACATCCTCTCTATCAGAACCACAAAGGAGGGTAAAACCTGTTCTCCGTAATGAGAGGAGACACTACCCTAGGTGACTCCTCCATGGTAAATGAAAATGCCTCCAACTCTCTGTGATGAGTGTGATACCGCTTAATCATGTTCTTGTTTCTTTAGTCCTAGGGCGAGTAGAGTAAGAGCTAGACCCAACCTCAAAAGGGAGACAATCGAATCGGGAGCCTTGAGGGTGCTAGAGTGCTAACCCCAAGATGGGAACAATGGGGCATACTAACACCGCACACTAGAATCGATGCTACTGTGGAATCACCACGCCTTCCTCTTTGTGAGGGAATATCCGAAGTTAGATGGCATGTCGATGGATGATCGCTCCGTCACTTTATACAATAGGGAGGGGAGTGCCCTCACATGTAATTCTGGCCCACTCAAAGCCTCGACCAAAGTTGATGAGGTGGGAATGATCAGAGCAGGGAAGGCTGACCTAATCTAGGGTCAAGTCCATCCCATGAGGAAAAGTGAACACATACTTCGGTGCTAAAATTGAATCAAAATGTACTGAACTGAGATTGGAAAAATTGACTGAATCTGACTGAAACTACAATGTTGAAAATAAACTTAAATTAGATTTTCTTGTTTTGTTAATTTTGAATTTAAAATTTAGAATTTGAACCCATACTCAACATCTTGAAAGTGTTAAGTTGGGCTCAAATGGATTTAGAAGAGATTTTGAGATTTGATTAGAAAGAGAAATTTTTGAATTTAGAATCCATTTTCAATGAATTTGAGTATGTCAAAATGGGTTCAAATATTTTTGGAGAGATGCTTCCATAGTTTCATATTTGAATTTTGAATTTTGATTTTGAGGACCCTTTATTTAACAAATTTGGGTATGTTAAAGTAAAGGGTTAATTGATTTTTATTTTGGATTTGTGAGTTTTGGGATTTTCTTAGCAAATTTGATTATGCTAAGTGAGATGTTTGAAAACAACCTCATCTTTTTGTTCCTTCACTTTATTTTATGAATCATTTATGATTTTGAAAGATGGAATCTTCATTTAGAAAATTTGAGTATGCTAAAATGAAGAATCCAAGTTTGTTTTATTTTTGAAGAATTTTGAAAAATAGGATCCTTAGCAAATTTGGGTATGCTAAGAAAATCTTGTTTCTTTATTTTTAGATTTTGATTTTAAAATAGGATTCACTTAGCAAATTTGAGTATGCTAAAGAAATTCCAAAATGTGTTTCTTTTTGTTTTGAAAAATGGATACTTTACTTTAGCAAATGTGGTATGCTAGAATGAAGTTCCAATGTGTTTGAAATTTTGTGAAAAAGATTTCACTTAGCAAATTTGAGTATGCTAAATGAACTTCCAAAAATGTGTTTCAAATTTTTGTTTTTTTTAAAAAGGGAGACTTAACTTTAGAAAATGGGGTATGCTAGAATGAAGTTCCAAATGTGTTTTGAATTTTTGTGAAATGGACATTTCACTTAACAAATTTGAGTATGCTAAATGAAATTCCAAAAATGTGTTTCAAATTTATTTTTTTGTTTTGAAAATGGAGACTTCACTTTATCAAATGTGGTATGCTAGAATGAAGTTACAAAAGTATTTTGAAATCTTGTGAGAGATTTCACTTAGCAAATTTGAGTATGCTAATGAAATTCAAAAATTTGTTTCAAATTTTATGTTTTGATTTTGTTTTGAAAATGGAGACTTACTAGCAAATGTGGTATGCTAGAATGAAGTTCCAAAAGTGTTTTGAAATTTTGTGAAATGAAGATTTAGCAAAATTTGAGTATGCTAAATGAAATTCCAAAATGTGTTTCAACTTTTTGTGTTTTAAAAAGGGAGACTTCACTTTAGCAAATGGGATATGCTAGAATGAAGTTCAAAATGTATTTTTAAAATTTTTGTTTTTATTGATTTTGAAAAGAGAGATTTTCATTTAACAAATTTGGGTATGTAAGATGGAAATCAATTATGTTTCACTTTTCAAAGATGTATTTTCGTGTGTGATTATTATTATTATTTTTTTTTTGAAGAGGAAATTCCAACCTAATCATATATGGAATATGTTAAGTGGCATTTCAAAATAATGTCATTTTATTTGGAAATGAAATCTTCATTCAATAAATTTGGGTATATTGAATGGAGATGTTCATATGTGCTTTTTGAAAGTTTATTTTTTTTATTTTGATTGGAAATGAAAACTCCATTTAATAGATGTGGGTATATTGAATGGAGAGGTTTCATATGTGCTTTGGGAGAATTTATGTTTTTGATTTTGATTAGAAATGAAACCTCCATTCAATAAATATGGGTATATTGAATGGGGAGATTTCATATGTGCTTTTTGAAAAGGTGAGAATTCTAATCTCAACACATGTGGAATGTGTTGAGTGGAATTTCAAAGTTGTGATTTTGGCTTGAAGATGTAACATCAATCCAACACATTTGGATGTATTGAATAGAAAGGCCCATCTTCAAATTTTATGCTTTTTGAAAGTTTAGGATTGTTGAAAAAATATTTTTCTTTTGAAAATGAAGTCTTCATATAATTGAATTGAGTGAAGAAGTTCATTTGTGCTTTTAGAAATTATGATTGTTGGTTTTATTTTTGAAATGTTTCTACATGTAATAATTATAAAAATTATTAGATGTAGTGAAAATATTTTATTAAGTGTATTTTGAAAAAGTGCTTTTGGAAATTGAGACTTTTCATAAAAAAAAATTTATTTTTCTTTATTTTTAGAATGAACCTTTCCTTACCATAAAAAAATGGTAAGGACGATGTCTTTAATCATTTTATTTTTATTAAATTTTTATTTTCACCCATTGGAGAACCCAATGGGGGTTTTAAGACCAACACAGAGTGAGGTCCTGAAACTTAAAGATGTTGGCTAGCTTAACTTAAAGAAGAAATAAGCTAAGTGCCAATGGAAAGAAAGATAGTCTTGGATTCATACAAAAGTACAAACCCACTATCGATTCTTGGAGACAATGATTATTTACCAAAGATGGAGAGAGGAACCTTCCCCAGCGGAGTCGCCAGAAACATCTGTGGTGAAAATATATATCTCTGCCTTCATTTATCCCTTTTTGAAAAGAGGATAAATGAAAATAGAAATAGACACCTTTTCGGGACACCACGTAGATCTGCAGATGTTCTTATTAGGGTGATCGGGTATGACATTGAGGAAAGGTGTACTATCTCGAGAGATAGAAGTCACCACCCTACAATGGACCTAATCAGTTGAATAAGGACTACTAAGGTCTATGGGTCTTCAGAATGTAGTAGAGATTCTTCGCCTACTTTACATGAAAAAGTAAAACAAGATTTATTTTAAATCAGGTTCATTAAGTTTCCTATAGGGGTAAGCCCCAATAATTAATTACATTGTAAGGAATAAGATTCCTTAGGAATACTCTCGATTAAGGTAAATGATCATTATCTCCAAAGACTTTGAATAGGTAGGACTATCAATCAATTGGTTCATTTTTAGAAAGTCAAGTGGGATCGATCACGAGAAGGAAGTTCTTATCGAAACCCAATACAAATAAATAGGGGATGCTTAGGATATAAGGAAGCCTAGTAAGCATTCCAAACTATCCTATAATTGGGCATTACATTTTTAAAATTGAATTGATTTATTTGAGTAGAATTTTTATCAAATGCTAGGGCTTATAATTCCATGATGCAAGGTCACGTAAATCCCTAAGAGATGAGGATTTATGCTCGTACCCCGCAAAGGGAAGTAGCAACCTTTGAACCTAAATCTAAGGAGCTTTAGTGACTACCAAAAGCATAACATAAATCTAAGGTGAAAATGAGTATTTGGTTTACCTCCACAAGAGAGGATAAACCGCCTGACTGTTGGACTTACAACCACCTGTGGGTGGCCTCCAACTAACTCCTTCTACGGTTTTAAAATATGTAGGAAAGTCAAATGTTTTGCAAGATAGCTAAGCTATTATTTATTTAGAAGTGACTAAGTCCTTAAACACTCCTAAGAGACTAGATCATGTAGGGCATGCTTTAATAACTTAAATCTAATATAATTTTTGTTATATTTTATTTTTCATTTTGGACAATCAATTTGACACAGGCTTTAGGATTTATATGCCTAATGCATGATAAATTAGATTATGGGCCAAAATCAGTAAGATAAGAAGGTGTGTTTCCACCATGGCTCTCACAGGTCAAGCCAAATTCTCTGGCAAAGGAGGAAGCCCTCCAATCAAGAGTGAAATAATATACTTTTTATGCATGATATTATAAAGGAAGACAACATCCACCTAAGGGATTGCTAATTCTTTTATCTTGTTTTATAACCTAAGCTTTAGGTGAGGTTATGAATTATTTATTTTTAATTTAAATTATTTAATTATATAGAAAATTTATTTTTCTAAGAGCCTAATCATCATCTAGGTCATACATCAAAGCAAGGAAGAAACTAGGAAAAAATGCCATCTTAATACGCAAGTTAAACAAACATCAATCAATTTATAAATTAATGCAAAAGAATAAATGGCCATTTGTGGTCGGGCTCCACCGCACAAACTTGATCAACACAAGTTGGGTAGCCGAGCTCTACCCTTATACAACCCGGATTACAAATGAATTAATTACAATCAAGTAAGAAAATTCATGTTATCTGGGTCTTCATTCTTCTTTTCTTCTTTGTTCTTTCTTCCTTCTTTCTTCTTTTATTCCATCTTTGGGATGGTTGGAATGTGGATGCTCCAAAGGCTTCACATATTACATAAGATGAGATCATATGACCATTGTTCATCCTAATCCCCCATAATAATCATTCCAAAATCCTAATTGTAAAAGTACATGAAAATGGGAAAATGGAAATCTAACTAACACTTGCAAAATAGAGATTAGCCAAACAAACCATACAATACCAAGCATGTATATATATAAATTTGACTTAGCACCCCACACATGGGTAACCAAGTCCACTGGCCTATTTTAGATTATGCTTATGGGTATAAGCACTTGAACAACAAAAGTAGTTATAATTTTATTACAACGCCCTTTAAGCACAATCCCCTGCAAAAGATAATGGTTAGACAAAGATCGCCCTACCATTCAGTCTACGCACATGCACCCTAATACCCAAACTAAAATATTACATCACAAAATAAAAGTAAACATCAAACCATGCACCGCCTTAACCTAAAGCTAGAAATGGTGACTTAGCCTAATGTGTGTGCTATTTAAGGTTTGTGTGGTATGCTTAGCTAGGCTTTAAGGTTGAAGTTTTCTAAGTATGAAAATTTTTAACTTAGAGGGTTTGTTTCATGTAAGTGATTTTAGTTGCTTTGGTTGATTTTTTTTATTTTGATTTGGTTTAAGTGAATCTTATAATTAATTACTAAGTTATAAAGAGAGGAAAAGAGAAGAGAACTTCTCTTTCCTCCCTAACTTAAGTAATTTCTAAGGTAGATTCATATTTGATTTTTGTTTAATGAATATTTTATTATGTGTTTTAATTAATCCTAAGTTTATATTTTCCCTAAACAATCCTATTCAAAAAGAAAGGCAATTTAAGATTAAGTAAAGTACTATCACAAAAAAAACACACATCACTTCATTTCTTTCCAAACATGTGTAACATGCATATGGATGAGTCCTAAGCATATCTATTCATGCAAATAAAAATTGTTTAGCACACTTTCATGATGGATGCTAAGTGATGTTACTTGAAAATTTGGAATGTTTCATGTATGCATAATTTTGTTAAGTAGTGGGTGATTCTTTTGTCCATTTTTCACATGCACATTTATATGTATGAAGGCATAAGTGAGTATGATTGTTAGCACTAGGGGTAAGGTACATGACCTACTTATACTTAAAGTCTCGCAACCATTGTTTAGACTAACATACCACTTTCCTTAAATACATATGCACAAAAGAAATGAATGGAAAAGAAAGATGCAAAAGTTTGTGTTTATTTATTTGATTTGTTTATGGAATTTATATGTGTAAGTGTGGATGTCCTTCTTTATGTGTAAGTAATAACATAGGAATGAATGGGAATGGATTTAAATAAGTGTTGTGATCAAATGAACTATACACTATACCAAATCCTATTCAAAACTATGCTAAAAGAAAAGAGAAGGAAAGCCATACTATACAGATCTTTATATTTATACTCACATGCAAGCTATACATTTATGAATGCATGATTTTCATATGGCATACACATTTAGCATGTTAGGAAAGAAATAAAATAATGAAAGCAATGTAAGTTCATCCACCCTAATTAATTCCTAAAGACAATCCTATGAATAAGATCATTTAAAGTAAATCAAATTTATTTTAAAGTACTCCTTTGGTTGGATAGTCCTACTGTGTGGTTGGTAGATTACCCTTTTGCATTAGTAAATTTGATGTAGACCAAGGCCAACATGGCCCTACGGTCCATCGCAAAAAACCAATGGAATCCATCAAAAATAATTTAAAAGAAATTAATCTTGACTATCTTTGAGCTAATTTAAGTCCCCCAGCTGCATTCACTCAATAGTTTGCCTTAGGTCGGTTTGATATATTTCCTTGCTAATGTATCACCCCAGTGGTTCCTTATTTTGGAAGATTTAAGTCCCCACACTTTCTTCCTAACTTGACCATTGCAAATCAAAAGGCACTCCTTTGGTTGGTCAGTCCTACTATGTGGTTGGTAGACTATCCCTTTGGATTGGTAAATCTGATGTAAATCAAGGCCAACATGGCCCCTACTCAGTGCAGTCCATCATAAACCAATGAAATCCATCAATAACAATTAAAAATGAAATTAATCTTGACTATATTTGAGCTAATTTAAGTTCCTTAATGGCATTCACTCAGTACATAGCCTTAGGTCCGGTTGATATGTTACCTTGTTAATGTGTCATCACAGTGGTTCCTTATTTTAGAAGATGTGAGTCCCCACTTTCTTCACGACTTGTCCATTGCAAACGAAAGACACTTTGGTTGGTTAGTCCTACTATGTGTTTGGTAGACTACCTTTGGATTGGTAAATTTGAGCTAGCCCAAGCGACATGGCCCCTACTCTATACACCATCACAAACCAATGGGATCCATAAAGAATAATTAAAAATAAAATTAATCTTTGATTATCTTGAGCTAATTTAAGTCCCTCGACATTCACTAGTCAACCCTAGGTTGGGTTCAATCTGTTGCCTCACCAATGGATTACCCCAGCAACTAGTCCCTACTTTGGTGGATGTAAGTCTACTACGCTTTCTTCCTAATAAAGTTGTTGCATTCTGAAAGGCAATCCCTTTGGTTGGCTAATCCTACTATGTGGTTGGTAGACTACCCCTTGGATTGGTAAATCTGAGCTAGGTCTAGGCCATCATAGCCCCTACTTAGTGCAGTCCATCGCAAACCAATGGAATTCATCAAAAATAATTAAAAAAAGAAATTAATCTTGACTATCTTTGAGCTGATTTAAGTCCCCCACAATTCACTCAGTAGTCAGCCTTAGGTCGGGTTGATATGTTACCTTGCTAATGTATCACCCCAGTGGTTCCTTATTTTAGAAGATGTGAGTCCCCGTGCTTTCTTCCTAACTTGACCATTGCAAACTGAAAGGCACTTCTTTGGTTGGTTAGTCCTACTATGTGGTTAGTAGACTACCCCTTTGGATTGGTAAATCTGATGTAGATCAAGGCCAACATGGCCTCTACTCAGTGCAATCCATTGCAAACCAACAGAATCCAACAAAAATAATTAAAAATGAAATTAATCTTGACTATCTTTGAGCTGATTTAAGTCCCCTAGTTGCATTCACTCAGTAGTCAGCCTTAGGTCGGGTTGATATGTTACCCTGCTAATGTGTCACCCTAGTTGTTTCTTATTTTGGAAGATGTGAGTCCCCACGCTTTCTTCCTAACTTGACCATTACAAATAGAAAGGCACTCATTTGGTTGGCTAGTCCTACTATGTGTTTGGTAGACTACCCATTTGGATTGGTAAATCTGAGCTAGCAAGGACGACATGACCCCTACTTAGTACAGTCCATTACAAACCAATGTGATCCATCAAAAACTATTAAAAAAAATGAAATTAATCTTTGACTATCATTGAGCTGATTTAAGTCCCCCAGCAGCATTCACTCAATAGTCAATTGTGTCAATGGACACCCTGCCACCCATCCCTACTTTAGAGGATGTAAGTCTATGCTTTCTTTCCTAGTACGATGTCTTTACATCAAAGGCAATCCCTTTGGTTATATAGTCCTACTTATGATCGATAGACTGCCTCTTTGGATTTGTAAATCTGATGTAGAGGCCAACATGGCTACTCGTGATCCATCGCAAACCTGGTCCATCTCAAAATCTAAAAATTTAAAAATCAAATTCAACCCTTCTCCCTCAATGGAGTCAATAAAATAAACAAAACAAATCTAATCAACCTCCCTCAATGGAATCAAACAACCAATCAAAACAATCAAACAAATCAAATAATCAATCAAATCAATCTACTTCTCCTCAGTGAGATGCAAATCTTTCTAGTTCCCCTAGTGGATCTTGAATTCTGATCCCTCTGCAGATTTCACAACATCTTTTCCCTAGTGAGTGACTTGAACCTTCTCTCCTAGTGGATAGTTCACATTTTCACCCTTAGTGGAGCACCAAATCAACAAATCAAATCAAATCAAATTTCTCCCCAGTGAGACTCAAATCAATTCAAACCTCTCATCCCCAAGTGGATGACTTGAACCTCTTCCCCTAGTGGAAGGTTCACATACTCTATCCCTAGTGGATTCCTCCTTCACTCTCTTATATTGTTGACAAGAGTAGAGTCACATTGAACTGAGCTCTTGATTCCTTCTACACCTTGGGTTGGGAGTAGGCCATTTTTGTTAGTGCTTGTGATTGTTCAGTGCTGTTGATCATCTCGATCAACACCAATACGTGCGGTGTACCTTGTCAATCACACCACACCTATTGCCCTTTGTTGACCTCATTTTTAGAATGAGCTCTTAACCTCTCCATCTTAGCCATAGGACTCCTCTTAGACACTAAGAGTTTTTTAATCTTAAGACACTTCTAGTGATTAGGTAAACCCTCAACCAAGCCCGAGAGACTTAGAAGAGTTAGCCATAGGAATAGGTCATTCTTTAGGGTGTTAGGAAAATTTGCCTACACTATAGCTTGAACCCAATCCTTTCTTCCCTCTTTCAAACTCCAAATCCAAATCAACTCCTAAATCAAATCAACTCCAAATCCAAATCAAGTTCAATTCCAAATCAAATCTTAAATCAAAACCTATTTGATTTCCTCAAATCTAAATCAACTTCAATTCCAAATCCAAAAAAATCTTTTCAAATCACTTTGATTTCATCTTATGGACTTAGCTCAAATCAAATCCAAATCACTTCAAATTCAAAAGATTTTCTCATAACATATTTATATTCTCATTTATATTCATAAATATAAATGAAATATAAATTCAAATACCCAAAACCAAATTCAAAACTCAAACCCAAATCTAATCAAAATCCAACCTAAACTCTTTCAAGTCAAATTCTTGAACTTAACCAAATCATCCTCAAATCAATTCAAACCTTGAATTTTCTCTTCAATCAAACAATCAATCAATCTTCAATCACAAACCAAATTCAATCATAAACTTCAATCATCAAACCAAAAAAAATTCAAAACTCAAACCAAATCAAACCCATGTTCATCCTTTGAACTTGAAATTGTCAATCAAAACCCATTTGACTCCAAATCACATGCAAATGGATTTATATTTCAATCATAAGTTCATATGTGAGTTCAATGAAACTTGAATTAAGCCTTGATCAAGTCAATTGACTCACTTAGGCTCACTTGACCCAAAGTGACTTGAAGCACCTTTTGAGCCAAATCTAATCTTACCCAAATTGGATTGAACTAAGCCCATCTAAACATTGTGAGCAACAATCATCAAAAGATGATCAATCACTCAAATTGGGTCAAACCAAATCAAACTAACCTTTGACCAAGTCAACATTTGACCCAAATGAAACCTATACTAGCCAAAATCCACCATAGCTAAATTGATTGAAACCATTGATCAAAACAATTCATGATCAATGATTGGACTTGACTAAGTCATCATTTGAGCCAAACCTAGCATATTGGCCACTTGACCCAAGTTGACCTAAAAAGTCAAAATGGATCAAATCTTGATCTAAGCCAAATTGATTACAACCAATGGGTCAAGTTCATTCTAAATCACTTGTTGAACTTCACCAAAGCCTCAATTGGCCAACTAAACCCAACCTAGCCCAATCGACCTAAAAGGTCAAATCAAGCCAAATCAAATTAAACCAAAATTGATTGAACCAAAGCTTGCAAAATATTTCAAATGACCAACCAAAGCTAAACCAACCCTTGACCTAACCTAATTGGGTCAAATGGGTCAAATTGGTCAATTGGACCCATTTGACCTAAGTGAATTCAAATGAACCAAAACCAAATATAAATCAAATTGAACCAAACCAATGATTCCAAACCACTTCAAATGGTCATACAAACTTGACCCAACCCTTGGTTTGACCTAATTTGACCAATTGGTCTTTGACCCAAGTTGACCCATTTTGACCTAAATGAGTAAACATGAGACAAATATATCAACACCAAATTCATTGAAAATTGGCACAACCCATTTTTCAATCATTTCAAATCTGTCAAATTGAAATCAAAGCCAAATAACCATTTTACCCTCAAGAAACCTATGGCCAATTCCACTTGGAATTTGGCCAAATTCTTTTCATGGCCACTTGGCATCCTCTTAGTGGTCCATTTGGACACCAAGATATGTGGTGCACATGACCCAATGGGTTTGAGTCAGCCAAACCCAACCCAAAGCCAAAACTATAACCCAATGGAAAATGAGCACATGGAATCACTCCATACTCTCATTTAACACATGGGCACGTCCTCCACTACACTCCTCTGCCAAAACCAAACCATGTGATGCTCCTAACAACTTAACAAACCCAATAAATCTGATCAATTTGATCAAAATGGCAAAGGAGCTCATGGCCATTCGATCCAAGTAGGGGGAGATATACTCCCCCTAATTTAATTCCAATTCAGATCACTTGTTGTCGATTGAACCCTAGGAACCCAGAAGAAGCTCCCCAAGGTCTCTCAAGCATTCCTAAGCTTAATTGAATACTCCATTTCTCAATTTTCCTAAGCCAAAAATAGGGCAGGTGAGTGAGAATTCCACTTTGCTCAACACTTCACCAGAGTCCAATTCCTCTTGCAAGCACCATTAGGGAAGCAAGTCAAACTCACCCAAGGTATTTTCCAAGCAACCAAGCCACGGGAAGGAGGAGCTAGACCAAAGACGCAAGTCATTGAAGCAAGCTTTGGACAATTGGAAGATCCACTCCATCTCAAGCCTTCAAACCTTAAATAGGGCTTCATCTCCACTAGACGAAGGTACCTCAATATTTGGGAGCACCAGTGATAGCCTCTGGAAAGGTATGCTTTAAAACTAAGCTTAGGTATAGAATTCTTTGATTCTTTGTGAAGGGAAGTGTGATCCCAATTGAATTCCACCATTGGATGTTATTCTTCTTACTCTTAGATGGTGTGGGTTGAATCTGCTCAATTCAGCTCAATGAGCTCAAAGCCATGGAGGACACTATGTCTCCCAGCGAGGGATGAATCATGGACTGTCCATCCCGCATGTTTTGGATGGACAGTCCTAATTAATTTTATTTTATCCTCTGATTTTATCCTTCGAAACTGCAGGTGTAATCCTGACCATCCAAACTTTGATCGGATGGTCTAAGGAGAAAACACGTAGGCTGACGTGACATTTGATTTGATGACTTAAATAACCAATCCCATCATGCCACATGAAAAGTGTGTGCCGCATCAGCAGCCCACGTGGTGCCAACGGGATTAGTTATATAATTAGGGATTTAATGACTTATTAATCATTAAAACTTCAAAAATACATAATTAAATGTAGAAAAATTAAAAAAATACAAACTCAACTTCATTTTAAAGATACTTCAGAGGGGAATCCAATAAATTTATTTCTAATTGATTTTGATCAGTGAATTTTACTTAATTAGGGTTTATTTGAAATTTTAATAACCATAATTACCCCCTAATCATTTCATTAATTAATTCCAAACTTCGTGCATATTTTGTGGGATAACCTCTGCCTCCCCTAATTATCTTGGAATTTATTAATGAGTTAATTAGGGAAATTAATTAATGCATCCCTAATCACTCTCTTAATATAATTAAGGGTAATTAAGCATGTGAATAGTGGTTTAATCATTTAATTAAGATAATTAAATATTGTTTAAATGATAAGGAGGTTTATGGAATAATTTTGGGATATTTTCCTTAAGCTATTCCCTAAACCACCTTTCTTCCTTAATCCAAACCTAATTAAGGATTAATCCACTAATGATCAACTTAATTAGCTCAATCAAAATTTCAAAATCAATTTGAACTTAATTAATCATTTTTTGGGTAGATCCTTAGGTGTTCAAAAGCCTAAGGTAAATTTAAGGAAATCATTTCCAACCCACATGTGTGGGAAGGTTATGAAAGTACTTAATTAAACCCTTTAGCTTAATTAATCAATAATTGTGTGCCAATTGCATTAGGCCCCTTTCTTTCTTAAGTGCATTGCTAATTTAAATTCAATGTGGTTGTGTATCATACATTGGCTCATAATTGTTAGGTTAATAATGTTAAAGTGGTGTAGGTAAGGGGTAATTAATGAACTTAATTCACACCTTAACCTAAACAAAACATAAAATCAATCTAATGGTTCTAAAAATTAAAATAAATCAATTCAAATATGGGGGAAATGGGTTAGAACCAGTAAACCTTTTCACATTTCCTAAAATCAAATGAAACTCAAAATTAAAACAAAATCTCTTTAAATAACTTTGGTTCACTTTAAATGATCTTATTCCATAGGATTGTCTGTAGAAATTAATTAGGATGAATGAAGTTACATGCTTACATCACTTTATTTCTTTCCTAGCATGCTAAATCTAATTTGTCATTTGAAATCATGCATTCATATCTTTTGAAAAATTAAATTAAAATGAAATATTTTCTTTATGTCAAATTGAATGTTTTGGCTAAAGCAAGATTATGAATGGCTATTATCACTATTAAATCCAAAATTATTTATTAAAACCTATAAACCAAAGATTACAAATGAAAGGTATGCTACTTATAATTACTTATAAGCTTGCATGTGAGTATAACCTAAGATGTGCATTATGTGACTTTTCCTTCTCTTCTCTTTTAACATAGTTTTGAAAAGGATTTGTAAAGTGTATAGTTCATTTGAAAGAACACAACACTTGCTTAAATCTATTCCTATACATTCCTATGTTATCATTTAAGAAGGATCTTTACATTTACACATGTAAATTGCATAACCAAATCAAACATAAAAAAACCTTTTGCATGATTCACTTTCCATTAATTTCTTTTTGTACATGCACATGTATTTAAGAAAAGTGGTATATTAGTTTGGACATCCCGGGGTTGCGAGGTTTTAAGTAGCCCTAAGAAGGTCTTGTACCTTATACCCTTGGTGTAGAAAATAATGGTGTTGTACTCACTTATGTCTTTTATATATGTAAATGTGCATTTGATTAGTGGATAAAAGAGTCCCTCTTTTCTACTTAAAAAAATCATGCATCATAAAAACATCCAAATTTCCTTAAGCAACATCTCTTAGCATTCATCATTAAGGTGTGCTAAATATTTCCATTTGCATGTATAGATATGCTTAAGATCATTTCATGTGCATGTTACACAAGTTGGAAGGAAATAAAGTATTGTGTGTTTTGTGATAGTAATTTACTTTAATTAATCTTAAAATGTCTTTCTTATTGAATGGGTTTATTTAGAGCAAATCTATACTTAGGATTAATTAAAACACATAATAAAATATTCATTAAACAAAAATCATTAATGAATCTACCTTAGAAATTACTTAAGGTAGGGAAAAAAGAGAAGTTCTCTTCTCTTTTCATCTCTTTATAACACTTAGTAATTAAATGTAGGTTCATTCAAACCAAATCAAATCATAAAGTAAAATTAATAAATTAACTAAATCACTTAAATAAAACCACCCCCTAAGTTGAATCCTTCATACTTAGAAAACTTCAACCTTAAAGCCTAGCTAAGACATATCACATAAGCCTTAACTGGCACACACATTAGTCTAAGTCACCATTTCTAGTCCTATGTTAGGGCGATGCATGGTTTGATGCTTGATTTTTTTTGTAATGTAATATTTTAGTCTGGATGTTAGGGTGTATGTGTGTAGACTGAATGGTAGAGAGATCTTAGTCTAACCATGTCTTCTGCAGGGGATTGTGCTTAAGGGGCACTATAATAAAAATATAAATGCTTTTGCTATGTAAGTTGCTTATATCCCTAAGCATAATCCAAAATAGGCCAGGTGGACTTTGTTACCCATGTCTGGGGTGCTAAGTCCAATTTATTCATATACATGCTTGGGATTGTGTGATTTCTTTAGCTAATCTCTATTTTGTAGGTTTTAGTTAGATTTACTTTTCCCATTTTTATGTAACTTTGCAATTAGGATTTGGAATGAATATGGGGAATTAGGATGAACATTGGTCATAAGACTATGTCTTATGCACCATGTGAAGCCTTCAGAGAAACCATATTCCAACCAAACAAAAGAAGAAAGAAGACAAAAGAAAGAAGAAAGAAGAAAAAAAAAGAAAAAATGAAGAAAGACGAAAAGAAGAATGAAGACCCTCATAACATGAATTCCTTATAAATTATAATTAATTTATTTGTAATCTGGGTTGTATAAGGGTAGAGATCGGCTACCCATATTCTTCTTTTTGGGTTATGCGGTGGCACCCGACCACAAAAGGCCTGATATTCTTTTTTGCTAGCTTTATAAATTATTTGTTTGTTTAGCTTGTGCATTAAGATGACATATTTTTCCTAGTTTCTTCCATGATTTGATGAATGACCTAGATGTGATTAGGCCCTTAAGAAAATAAATTTTCTATCTAATTAATCATATCAAAACTAAAAATAAATAACTTATAACCTCACCTAAAGCCTAGGTTATAAATCGAGATAAAAGATTTAGCAACCCTTAGCTGGATTTTGTATGTTTCACATCATGCATAAAAAAGCATCTTGTTTCAATCTTGTTATGGAGGGCATCCACCCATACCAAGGAACTTGGCTTGATAGAGAGCCATGGTAGAAACACACCTCCTTCTTGCTGATTTTGGCCCATAATCCAATTTCTCATGCATTAGGCATATGATTCCCATAGCCTGTGTCAAATCAATTGTCCAAAAATGAAAATAAAATATAATAAAAATTTGCATTAGGTTTAAGTCATTATTCATACCCTACATGATCTAGTCTCTTAGGGAGTGTGTTTAAGGACTTAGTCTCTTTCTAAATAAACAACAGCCTAAATATCTTGCAAAAGCATAAGACTTGCCTACATGTATTTAAAATTGTAGGAGGAGTTAGTTGGCAGGCACACCAAGGCGGTTGTAAGTCCAACAGTTGAGTGGTTTATCCTCTCTTGTGGAGGTAAACTAAATACCCATTTTTATCTTAGATTTAGGTCATGCCTTGGCCCTCGCCAAAGCTCCCTAGATTTAGGTTCAGAGGTTGCTATTTCTCTTTGCAAGCTACAAGCATAAATCCTCACCTCTTAGGCATTTCTATGATCTTGTGCCATGGAATTGTAATTCCTAGTTTTCTAATCAAAATTTAATTCAAACAAATAAATCACTTTAGTTTCAAAAATATAAAGCCCAACCATAGGATAGTTTGAGATACTTACTAGGCTTCCTAGTATCACAAGCATCCTCTACTTATCTTCCTTTGGTTTTGATAATAACTCCCTCATCTTGATCAATCCCACTTGATCTTCTAAAATAAACCAATTGATTGATAGTCTTATCTTTGAAATCTTTGGAGACAATGATCATTTACCTTAATCGAGAGTATTCCTAAGGAATATCATTCCTAGGATGTAATTAACTATGGAGGCTTGCCTCCATAGGGAACTTAACAAACCCGATTTAAAATAAACCCTTCTTTTCTTTTCCATTTAAAGTAGGGGAAGAATCTCTGGTATATCTGAAGACCCATAGTCCTTAAGAGTCCTTATTAAGGTGATTAGGTCCATTGTAGGATGGTGACTTCTGTCTCTCGAGATAGTACATCATTCCTCAATGTCTTATCCGATCACTCTAATAAGAACATCTACGGATCTACGTGATTTCCAACATAAGAAGTGTTATTTTTATCTTCATTTATTTTTCCTCAAAAAGATAGATGAAGAATGAAAAAAAATTTCACCACATACCCCTACATTTCTTAGGTGCATTGCTGATTTAATTTCCATGTGGTTGCATATTATATGTTGGCTCATAATTACTTGAATAATTATGTTAAAGTATTATATATAAGGGATAATTAATAAATTTAATTCATACTTTATCATAAACAAACCATAAAATAAACCTAATTGTTCTAAAGTTAAACTAAACCAATTCACACATGAGGGAAATGGGTTAGGACCAGCAAACCCTTTTCATATTTCCTAAGTCAAATCAAATTCAAAAATAAAAATCTACTTAAAAAATTTTGATTTATTTCAAATAATCCAATTTTATATGATTGTCCTTAGGAAGTAATTAGGTGAATGAAGTCATGTTCTTACATCCCTTTATTTCTTTCTAAGCATGCTAAATATTTTTCCATATGAAATCATGCATTCATTTCTTTTGAAAAAATCAATTAAATAAAATATTTCCTTTTATGTCAAATTGCATGTGTTGGCTAAAATTAAGAATATGAGTGGCTATTATCACTACTAATCCAAAAAATTATTTTCAAAACCTATCAATCAAAGATTATGAATAAAGTGATGCTACTTATATGTACTTATAAGCTTGTATGTGATTATAGCATAAGATGTGTTTTACGTTACTTTCTTCTCTTCTCTTAACATGGATTTGAATAGGATTTGCAAAGTGTGTAGTTCATTTGAAAAGAACACAACACTTGCTTAAATTTATCCCTAAGCATTTCTATGTTATGAGTTAAGAAGGATCCTTACATTTACACATGTAAATTATACAACTAAATCAAACATAATCTTTTGCATGATTCTTCATCCATTTATTTCTTTTTGTACATCTACATGTATTTAAGAAAAGTGGTATATTAGTCTAGACATCCTGGGGTTGCGAGGCTTTAAGTAGCCCTAAGTAAATCCTATACCTTATGCCCCTGGTGTATAAAATAATGGCACCGTACTCACTTATAACTTTTATACATGTGAATGTGCATTTTGTTAATGGATAAAAAATACCCCCTTTCTACATAATAAAGACATGAATTTATAGAATATCCAAATTTTTAAATCATATCTCTTAGCATTCATCATCTGTTAAAAATTTGCATAACATGTATAGGTAAACTTAGAATTATTCATATGCATGGTATACATGGTGGAAAGAAATAAATGGGTGTGTGTTATGTGGTAGTAATCCACCTTAACTAATTCTAAGATGCTTTTCTTATTAAATAGCTCTATTTAGAGCAAATATAAACTTAAGGTTAATTAAAACACATAATAAAATATTCACTAAAGGAAATTCATCAATCAATCTACCTTAGAAATATTTTAAGGTAGGGATGAAAGAGAAGTTCTCTTCTCTTTTCTTCTCTTCATAACATTTAGTAACTAAGTGTACATTCATTCAAACCAAATCAAATCACCAATTAAAATTTCCAAATCAACTAAATCACTTAAAATGAAACTACCATCTAAGTTGAATCTTTCACACTTAGGAAATTCCAACCATAAAGCCTAGCTATACATTGCCACACAAGCCTTAAATGGCACACACATTAGGCTAAGTCACCATTTCTAGCTCTATGTTAGGGTTGTGCATGGTTTGATGCCTGATTTTATTTTGAGATGTATTATTTTAGACTGGATGTTAGGGTGCATGTGCGTAGTTTGGATGTTAGGCCAATTTTAGCCTAATCATGCTTTCTACAAGGGGTTGTGCTTAAGGGGAGCTGTAATAAAAATATAAATGCTTTTGCTATATAGGTTGCTTATACCCCTAAGCATAACCCAAATTAGGACAGGTGGACTTGGTTACCCATGTATAAGTCCAAATTATTCATATAACTTCTTGGGTTGTGTGACATATTTAGCTAATCTTTATTTTGCAAGTTTAGTTTGATTTATCTTTATCATTTTCATATAAATTTAGAAATTCAGATTTGGAATGAATGTTATGGGGAATTAAGGTGAACATTGGTTATAAGACAATGTCTTATATACCTTGTGAAACCTTGGAGCAAACTACATCCCAAGTCAAATCAAAAGGAAGAAATAAATGAAGAAAGAAAGAAATGAAGAAAGGAAGAAATGAAGAAACAAGACCCCCATAACATGAATTCCTTCTAAATTGTAATTATTCATTTGTAATCTGGGTTGTATAAGGGTAGAGCTCGGCTACCCACATTTCTTTTTTTACTGGTGGTCAACGACCGGCCTTTTATCCTTTTGCACTAATTCTATAAATTAATTGATGTTATGTTTATGATTGCACAATTAGGATGGCATGATTTTCTAAGTTTCTTAATTACTTAATGGTTGTTGAATGGCTTGGATGCGATTAGACTCTTAGGAAAAAATAAATTTTCTATTCAATTAATTAACTCAAAATTAAATTAAGCAACTCATAACCTCATCTAAAGCTTAGGATATAAATCAAGATAATAAAAGATTTAACAAACCCTTAGTTGGATGTTGTATGTCTCACATCATGCATAAGTCATATTGCTTCACTCTTGCTGATGGAGGGCTTCCACCTTTGCCAGAGAAAATGGCTTGACCTTTGAGAGCCGTGGTGGAACACACCTCCTTCTTTTTTATTTTGGCCCATAATCAATTTTCTCATGCATTAGGCATATGAAATCCCATAGCTTGTGTCAAATAAATGTCCAAAAATCAAAATAAAATTTAATGAATTCGCATTTGATTTAAGTAATTATTCATACCCATTATGATCTAGTATCTTAGGGAGTGTGTTTAAGGACTTAGTGTCCTTTCTAAATTAACAACAGCTTAGCCATCTTGTAAAACATAAGACTTTCCTACATGTATTTAAAATTGTAGGATGAGTTAGTCCACCCAGATTGTAAGTCCGGTCAAGGTTTAGTCTCTTTTGTGGAGATAAACCATATACCCATTTTCTCCTTAGATTTAGGTCATGCTTTGGCCCTTGCCAAAGCTCCCTAGATTTAGGATCTGAGGTTTTTATTTCCCTTGAGAGTTACAAGCATAAATCCTCACCTCTTAGGCATTTCCACGATCTTGTGTTGTGGAATTGTAAGCCCTATATTTCTAATAAAAATTCAACTCAAACATATATTTCTTCTCAAATTTCAAAAGTATAAAGCCCAACCATAAGATAGTTTGGGATGCTCATTAGGTTTCCTAGTATCATGAGCATTCCCTACTCATCTCCCTTTGGTTTCGATAATAAGTCCTTCCTTTTGATCAATCCCACTTGATTTTCCAAAAATAACCAATTTGTTGATAGTTTTTTCTTTGAAATCTTTGGAGATAATGATCATTTACTTTAATCGAGAGTATTCTTATGGAATCTCATTCCTTAAGATGTAATTAACCATGGGGGATTGCCTCCATAGAGAACTTAATGAATTCAGTTTAAATAAACCCTGCATTACTTTTCCATGTAAAGTAGGGGAAAGATCTCTGGTACATTCGAAGACCCATTATCTTTAGGAGTCCTTATTATGTGATTAGGTCAATTATAAGATGGTTACTTCTATCTCTCAAGATAGTACATCATTCCTCAATATCACACTTGATCACCCTAAAGAGTACATCTGCAGATCTATGTGGTGTCCCAACATTTTCAATCCAACTAAAAATAAAACACCACAGTGGAAAACTTATCACTTCTTCTTGATGCTTGAGGACTTCTTTGGCTCCTCATCTTGTTAAAGTTTTGAGTTCTATGTTTAGTAGTTCTAATATAAATTATAAGCTTATGCATCATTCTTCACAATTTTGGTGGATAGTGTATTGGTATTCTTTTTGGCACTATCTCATCAGAATCTTCATGTTGAGTAGGCTGATCAAAATTATGAGGTTGAGACTCTTCAAATTTATAAAATAAAGTTCCTATTCCACCACTCTCACTCAATGGTGGCACATAGAATGTTATCAATTCCTCAATACTTTGGATTTCCAGTGGAGTGATTTCTTTGAAGAACTGTTGAGGGATGGGTATAATTTTGAGGAAATCATCTAACACTGCCAAGTGAGCTTTCCTTCTTGATGCGACTCTGTGAACCCTATTTTCATAAGCAGATTCAAAGTTATAGTTTGAATCAAAATCACATAATTTATACTTTGGCTTTTTGAAAGCATATAGGTTCCCTTAGGTTTGACAAGAATATTTTCTTCTTATTGTGTGTCACTTCTCAAATGCTTCTTAATTTGGGTGTAAAATCAAGTGTTTTAGGGAGAGTCAACATTGCAATTTTTCTTCCTTTTTTGCTTATGCTCTTTTACCTACTGAAGTTGCTTTTTAATCCCTGAAGTGGATGCTACCACTTCAAGAGGATCTATTGGCTTAGGTTCTTTAGGGATGAAATATTTTGCATCTTCATAAATATTTGTTTCATGAATGGAGAATGGTTGTAGGATGCAATGAATTCTGAACTCTTCTCCATCTCTTAGATACTTCATACACTGATGCATAGTTGAAGGGACCATGTCATGCAGCCATGACCGACCCAAGAGAGCTCTAAATGATAAATCAGCATCGATTACATAAAACTTGGAGTTTGTATACAAATCCTGAAACTTGAGTGGGAGAATAAAAGAACCCAAGGTTTTTTACCCTTTCTCATTGAAACCATGAACCATCAACTTACCCCTCCCAAGATATTCGATACCAAGTGATAATCCTCTTAATGCTTTTAGACTCATAAGATTGATAGAAGAACCTGGATCAATCAATATTCGGTTGATCAAGATGCCATCACTCTCTGTGGTAACATATAGAGGATGATTGTGATCTATTATTCACAACATAAGATCTACTTTAGAAAATATGATTATTGGGATATCTTGAGTTTGTAATGATTCAGTCATATATTTTTTAACAAAGTAGGCTTTATAACTCTCCATCTTTAAGAGCCTATATCAAATTTTCTCAGAGACTTTTGACATTAAGAGAGCCTCATACACACTTAATTGTGCAGGAATTTTTCTCAGATGTGATAGAATATTATAATATATCTTTTCACTTGATTTAGGCTTTATTCTAAGATTTTTGAGAATGATATCTATGTTGACTTCAATTTGTTTGCCTTCATCTTTATTTGAATTCCCCTTCTTTGATGATGGTGGTATGACCTTAGTACTTTTCAATTGAATTTGAATCACCTCATGCTCTTCTCTAAAGAGGTAGTTCTTCAAATTCACTTTTTTATTCTAGAGGATTGACCAAAAGAGTTAAACTCACTTTTAACTTCATACATTTCATATGTGATATTGATGAGTCTGACTCTTCTCCGTCTAGAAAACATAAATTTTGATTTGAACTATTATCCTTTTGTTGAGTCATTAGACAAAATTCAGATGTTAACTCCTCAAGATTTTCTTTCTTTTCTAATGAGAATTTTGATGGGTTGATTGCATCTATCTGACTACCATTGTCATGTTGGAGTGACTTGTGCTGAAGAACATCTGACATTACATAAATAATTCAGCATGTCTCTACTGGGCAAAATTCATCGATATCTTCTTCATCCAATTCAACAATATGGAGTTTAGGCATAAAGTCTGCAAGCCTAACTGGCTATCTAGTTGGCTGATGATACTCCTCTAAGTTATTAATAATCTTTTGAGTTGTAGTCTTTTCTTCTTTTTCTTTATTTTATTTGGTTTGATCAGCTTCTTTGAGAGATCTGATAAAATTTATGCCAATTGCTTTTCTCTTTGGGATGAGGTGGCAATGTTGTGGTGCTTCTGAGTCGATGACATGGAGATTGACGGATACAATCTCAGCACTGCTTTCAAATCAATCACTGGTTAAAGAGGCGATTTCCAAGACACGAACTCCTTCCGTTACTTGATCTTTATAGTCTTTTAGAAATGGTCGTTTCCCATTCTTCAAGCTGAACTGATTTTTCTTTCTTTTTACCTTTAAATGGATGATGCGAAAGAGGATGTAATCATTCTTGTAGATTCTCTTTTCAGGCTGACTAGAATACTATCAGATAATGTAAATTCACCTCATCGATACTTCCTTTCTAGCCAATCTTTGATGACATAACAATCTTAATAGGATGACTGATCACCCGATAATAGAGACAGTAATTTGGATTATTGACTTGATCAGCTTCTTCAGGCCTTTTACTTTCTACTAATTGTAAACCGCTTTGACTATTTGTCAAAATAATTTAGCCACAATGTCCTTTCTAAATGAATATTCTTTATTTATCTTTTCCTTAAGAGATGGTTGCATTCGCTCATCATCTCTTGTGGCTTATTTTGGACGCTCTTCACCACCTAAAAAATTTTGAGGTTTATCATTGCCTCCCAATACCAATTTTGGTTGTGGATTAGGATGAACATACTTCATTCCCTTATCATCATTATACATTTGGCTATTTTAATTTATCTACATTATAGATTACTCTTTTTTCACCACTTAAACTATAAGAAGCGGCATGAGTTTCATTTCTTCTTGAGTTTGAAGGCTTATTTTTCTTTGATTTATCCGTATAGATTTCAGACTTAGGGCAATTTAGTTTTTCAAATTTGTCCACCCTATCAAGTAAGTCCTTGAATGTTGTAATTGACACCATACATAAAAAATGGTGCCATTTTATCGTTCATATTTCCCATTAATAGTTGGATTGCATATTCTTCCTCTAATTATTGTTCACATTTCATACTTAAGTTACACTAACGAGTTACGAATTTTATCACTAACTCATCTTTTCTCCTTTTTAGCAAGGCAAGCTTAGCAATCATTATTTTCTCGGTTACACTGGCAAACCTTTTCACGAACATTATCTCTAGCTCAATGAAAGTTTTAACCGAATCATTCGGCAATTCTACATACCAGTCGAAAGCTGTTGAGGTCAAGCTGTTGATGAACTGGCAGAAAATCAGTGCATCATTTCCTTCTGTGTTACCACAAGTAGCCTTGAATTGGGCTAGATGTTGTTTTGGATTACCATGCTCACTAAAAATATTAAATTTTGATTCCCAGTAACCTTTTGGGTATGACACTTGATCAAATTCAGCTGGGTAAGGGTGACCCTTACTCACCAGCTTTTTAGTCTGCTCTGAAGTTATAACTGCCTTTATCATTTTATTAATTATTATTTCTAGTTGAGTAGTGTGATGTTTATTTTGGATTCATTTGTGTGTGTATATGTGAGGGGACACCACACAAATTTGAGGATGTACTTAATGAGGTGATCGAGTACTATATTGAGGAATAGTATACTATCTCAAAAGGTAGAAGTCACTACCCTACAGTGGACCTAATAATCTAATAAGGACTCCTAAGGAATGATGGGTCTTCAAATATATCAGAGAGTTTTCCTTTTATATGAAAAAGTAAAGCAAGGTTTATTTAAACTGGGTTTGTTAAGTTTCCTATGGAGGCAAGCCCCCATAGTTAATTACATCTTAAGAAAAATGAATCTCTTAAGAATACACTCGATTAAAGTATGCGATTGTTGTTTCTAAAGAATTCAAAGATAGGACTATCAATAAATTGGTTGTATTTTAGAAAATTAAGTGTGATGGATCAAAAGGGGAGAGTTATTATTGAAATCAAAGGAGATGAGTAAGGAGGGTTCATGATACTAGGAAGCTTAGTGAGCACTCCAATCTATCATATGGTTAGGCTTTATATGTTTGAAGTTGAGGAGATATATTTATTTGAGTTAAAATTTTATTAGAAATCTAGGACTTATAATTGCACAATACAAGGTTGTGATAATTAAGAGGTGAGGATTTATACTTGTAGCCCACGAAGGAAAATAGCAATCTCAGATTCTAAATCTAGGGAGCATTGGCGAGGGACAAAGCACAACCTAAATCTAAGGCGAAAGTGGGTATAGGATTTACCTCTACAAGTGAGAGTAAATCACCCAACTGCTAGACTTATAATCACCTGGAGTGGTAGCCAACTAACTTCTCCTATGTTTTAAAACCATGTGGCCAAGTCATATGCTTTTGCAAGATGGCTAGGTTGTTATTATTTAAAAAAGAAGCTAAATCCTTAAACCTACTCCTAATAAACTAGAGCATGAGGGGTATAAATAATAACTTAAATCTAATACAAATTTTTATCAAATTTGGGACTCTTTATTTTAACATAATCTATAGAATTTTGTATGCCTAAATGCATGAGAAATTGATTATGAGCCAAATCAAAAGAGAAAGTGGTGTTCTTTCATCATAGGCTATCAAAGGTTAAGCCCATTATATATGGCAAAGATGGAAGCCCTCTCTTAACACGAGTGAAACAAGATGATATGTGTGTTGTTAAACATACAACATCCAGATAGGGGTTGCTAAATATTTTATTATCTTGATTTAATACCTAGGCTTTTATGTGAGATTATGAGTTGTTAATGGAATAGAAAATTTATTTTTATCCTAAGAGCCTAATCGCATTCAGGCCATACAAAAATCACCAATCATAAACAAACTATGAAAAGGCATGCTTTTTTCTAATGCATAAGCTAAACAAATCATCACATAATTTTATAAAGCTATCACAAAAGAATAAAAGGCCGATGCGATCGGGTACCATCCCAATAAGAAACATGGGTAGACAAGATCTACCCTTATATAATCTGGATTACAAAAGAATACTTACAATAATAAATAATGAATGTTATGGAGGTCTTCACTCTTCATTCTCCATTCTTCATTTCTTCATCTTCCATTTCTTCATTTGATTTGCTCCATTTCTTTCTTCATTTTAGCTTTATTTGGATGTGCTTGCTCCAAAGGCATCACATGATACATAAGACTTGGTCTTTAAACCAATGCTCATCCTAATCCCCCATAATAATTATCCTAATCATAATGCAAAATTACATTAAAAGAAGGAAACTAAATCTAGCTATGCCTGCAAAATAAATGTTAGCTAAACATACCATACAACCCAAGTAGTTTTATGAATAATTTGGGTTTAGCACCCCACACATGTGTAACCAAGCCCACTTATTCTAACTTGGGTTATGCTTTGAGGCTAAGCAACCTGCACAACAAAAGTATTTATATTTTTTTTATGACGGCCCCTTAATCATAAGCCCCTGCAAAAAGCATAATTAGACTAATACCAGCCTAACATGCAGACTACGGACATACACCCTAACATCCAATCTATAACAATACATCATAAACAAGTATACATCAAACTATACACCACCTAACATAAAGCTAGAAGTGGTGATTTAGTATAAAATGTGTGCATTAAAGTTTGTGTGGTATGTCCTAACTAGGCTTTAGAGTTGTCATTTGCTAGCTGTGATGGATTTAATTTATAACGAGATTGATTTCTCTTTAAGTGATTTAATTAATTTGAAGATTTTATTTAGTGTTTCCTTTTGTTTCATATGACCTACACTTAACATCTAAATGTTATAAAGAGAAGAAGGAGAGGACATCTCTCTTTCATCCCTACCTTAAGTCACTTCTAAAGCAAGTTAATTAATTAATTTCCTTTAGTGAATGGCTTATTATGTGTTTTGATCAATCCTAAGTTTAGGTTCACTCTAAATAACCTTATTCAATAAGATAGACATCTTAAGTTTAATTAGAATGGATTACTATCACATAATACATGTTCATTCATTTCTTTCCATCATGCATATCATGCATATTAATAAATCCTAAGCATACCTATACATGCAATTTATATTTCTAGCATACTTGATTGATGAATGAAAAGAAGTACATTTGAAATTCAAATATTTTATTTGATTGAATTATAAATGCATGCCTTTTTGATAGAAAAAGAGGGATTTTTCATCCATTAATTAGATACACATTCACATGTATAAAAGTTTTTAATGAGTACATCCCCATAGAGATACTTAAAGCCTCGCAGCCCACGGGTGTCCAGACTAATATACTACTTTTCTTAGATGCATGTAAATATACAAAAAACTACAAGGATAAAAATATCAATGCAAAATTTGCATTTTATTTATTTAATTTATGATTCTTATTCATTGGACACATCACACATACATATGTATAAGAGTTTTAAGTGAGTAGCCATTTTTCACTTAAGGTACACCTACTTAGGGCTACTTAAAGCCTCGCAGCCCTTGGGTGTCCGTACTAATATACCACTTTTCTCAAATACATATGAATGAAAAAAAAGAAACACAAGAATAAGAAGTCATGCAAGAAGTCACATTCAATTTGGTTATGTGATTTACATATGTGATATGAAATTCTTCCTATGTCCCAAAGACCAAAATTCTTGATCAATGGAGGAACAATGTTGTGTTCTTTTCAAATGAACTATACATTTGTAAATCCTATGTGAATCCATGTAACAAAAGGAAAGAGAACTTCATATTGCATATCTTATATTATTATCACATGCAAACTTATAGCTATTTGTAATTAACATCATTTCATTTATAATATATGATTTATAGTCTTTTGAAATAACATTTAATTTAGTAGTGATAATAGCCACACCTATTTAATTTAAATCAACACATGCAATTAGACATAAAAGAAACCATTTCACTTAGTTAATTTTAAAAGAAATGAATCCATGATTACATATGGAAAGCAACATCTAACATGATTGGAAAGAAATAAAGGAATATAAGCATATGATCTCATTCATTCCAATTAATTCCTAAGGACAATCATACTAAATAAAGCCACTTAAATCAACCAAAGTTCTTTAAAGTTATTTCATCTTTATGTTTGAATTAAATTAAAGAAAGTGAAAGAAGTTTGTTGGTCCTAATCCCATTCCCCCATGTGTGAGTTAATTTTAGTTCAAAGAAGAAATAATTAAGTTGAGTTTATGATTTAATTAGGTTAGGGTATGAATTAAGCCAATTAATTAACCCTTAAATACATCAAAGTTAACTAATTAATATTGAGCCAATATGATATGCAACCACAAGGAAAATAAATTTGCATTGCTCCTAAGAAATGAAAGGGGCCTAATGCAATTGGCTCATGATTAATAGTTAATTAAGCTTAAGTGGTCTCTCTTAACTACTTTTATGATTTTCTCACATGTGAGCTAACCATAATTTCATTATCTCCCCCTTTGGTTTATTGAACACCCAAAGAGCTACCCAAGATTATATTAGAGAAATAGATTCAATTGAATTAATTAAGTTCATTAATTAACTAATTAAACATTAATTAACCTTAACCAACAAAAATGAGATGGGCTTAGAGAAAGAGACAAAGAAGAGAGCCTAAGTCTTAATCCCTAAATCCTTTCAATTAGTTAATTAAGGTTCAGGTATGATTTTGATTTTGATTAATCTTATTGATTAATTAATTAAGGGGTGTTAATTAATTACTTAAGAGGATTAGAGAAGACTTAAAGAAAAGATTGGAAGAGGGAGTCCCAATCTATTTCCCTAGAGTTCATCATCATTAACAAAGGTTAACAAACTTAATTGATTGATTAATTTACTATTCATTTGCTTAATTATCACTAATTATATTAAGAAAGTGATTAAGATATAATCCATTGATTCTCTTAATTAAGCAACCAATACATCCCAAAAAATAGGGGGAGGCAGAGGTTATCCCCTTAAACATGGACAGAAAGTTTGAGATTAATTTGGATGGCTAATTAGGGAGTAATTAGGTTAATTATATTTCTAATTAAACCATAATTAAGCCAAATCCACTATTGAAAATCAATTAATAATAATTTTCCTAGATTTTACATTGAAATATCTTTAAAATGAGCCTAAGTTTGTTATTTTTTAGATTTTTCAAGAATTAGTTATGAATTTAGGAAGTTTTTGGATTAAAAACCCATTAATTAGCCCTAGAGCCTTAATCCCATCGAGCCATAGGTCGACGCGATGCTTTCCACGTGGCATGAGATTCATTTAAGTTGTCACATCTAAGTCAACTTGGATGGTGGAGCGTGATATTGATCTAATCATCGATCTACGCCATGATCAAACTCACAGTTTGGAAGGATTAATCAGGGGCTATAAGCATGATTTGATCAGTATCATCCATCTCGATCACGTGGGATGGACAGTCCATGATCTATCTCCGAGTGTCAACAATAATGGCCATCCTTGATTATCGCCAATCCACCCGAGCTAAGATGGTGATGAAAATGATCCCATACCTTTAGGGAAGCACAATCAAATCCAATGAAGGAAATCATGACATGAAAATTTCTATCACACCAACCTATGTTCATTCAAGGATCAGTTTCAATGGAATACCTCACCAGAGCTTATGATCGATGGTTCCAATGGTTGAGGAAGCTTCATTTGGTAGAAATGAAGCTTTGTTGAGCCACGCAAGCTTTGATTTGGTGTAGTTTGCTCGAAAGACCAAAGTGCTAGGCATAGGTGGTCGGGCTTGATCGAACTCTACCCTTCATCCATCGGGATGCTTAGAAAAGATTCATTCTAGCTTGTTTAGCTCCAAGGAAGGTGTGTGAAAAGTTAATAGCACTTTGGTGGAGATTTGAGCAAATGGGAACCGAAGGTGGCCTCTCCTATTTCGGTTTTGTGTAAAACTGAAAATGGGGATTTTGGGAAGTTTGGGAAAGCTTGGAAATGGCTCTGGGATTGCTCTTCTTGGTTGGTAGGGTTCAATCGAGTGTTAGTGTTTGAGTTTTAGTGGGAATTAGGGGAGGCATACCCCCTCATCCTTAGATCAAATGATCATAGCTTGTTTGGCTTTTTCTTCATCAATTGGCCATTTTAGAGGGTGGAGGAGGTCCTTGGGTGCATGATGTGGCTCAGTTTAGTTGGGTGAGGGTGTGGAGGTGGCTGCCAAGGGAGGAAGTGCTTGTCCTTGGCGGTTTGGAAAGCTCCAATGGGGATGGGGAAATGATTTCACCTCCCCATAGATCATGGCTGACCCAACCACCTTTGGGTTAGGTCAGCCATGTCCAAGATGCCTAAGTGGACCTATGATTGGATGCCAAGTGGCTAGGGGGAGAAAATGACACAATGAGCATGTGTTTTATCTCTTAGGATGCCCTAAATCCAAGGGAAAAATGGTCATTTGACTATGGGTTTGATTTGGGCAGATTTGAAATGGGTTAAAAGTGGGTTAGCTTAAATTTCAAGTGATTTGGAGTTTATTTGATTTGGCTTGATTTGACCTATTTAGGTCAAATTAGGTTAGGTTGGGTTAAGTTGACCAATTGGTCAAATTAGGTCAAACCAAGGGTTGGGTCAAATTCACATGACCAATTGGAGTGTATTGGTGTCATTGGTTTGATTCAACTTGCTTTGGATTTGATTATGGCTCATTTGGGTTCATACAGATCAAATGGGTCAAGTTAACCAATTTGATCTAATTGGGTTAGGTTAGGTGTTGAGTCAAGTTCAATTGGCTAATTGAAAATGATTATAGGCTTTGGTTTGATTTAATTTGGAATTAATTTGGATTTTGGCTAATGTGACCGTTCAAGTCAAATTGGGCTAAGTTGGGTCAAGTGGACCAATTGGTCAACTTGGGCTCAATTATAGCTTTGATCAAGTTCAACAAGTGATTTGGAATGAACTTGAATCATTGGTTACAATCACTTTGGGTTGGGTTGTGATTTGACCTATTTTGGCTTTTAGGCCAATTTAGGTCGACTTGGGTCAAATGGCCAATTAGGCTTAGTTTGGCTCAATTGAGAGTTTGGTCATGTTCAATCATTGATTATGAATGGGTTTGAATCAATGGTTTTAATCGATTTGGTATATGGTGGATTTTGGCTAGTTTGAGTTTCATTTGGGCTAAGTGTTGACTTGGTCAACAGGCTAGGTTGACTTGGTTTGACCCAATTCAAGACAATTGATCACCTAGGATGATTGTTGATCATGTTGTAAGGTTTGGATGGGCTTAGTTCAATCCAATTTGGGTTGAATTAGAACTTGGCTCAAAAAGGTATTTTAGGTCACTTTGGGTCAAGTGGACCTAAATGAGTTAATTGACTTGATCATGGCTTGATTCAAGTTTAGTTATATTGATAAATGAGTTTGAGATGGAAATATAAATCCAATTGCATAGGTACTTTAGGAGCATTGCAATTTTAGTTTCCTCATATGCATATCATTTGGGGCTCAATATCAACTTTACTAAGAATAAACAAACATATTTCTTGAGGTGTTGTTCAACTATAGAACCTAAGCTGATGTGGGGGGAATTGGGTAAAAAAATAATTTAAAATAATAATAATAATAATAAAGAAAGAGAACACAGATTTTTATGTGGTTCCACCAAAATCAAAAAACTATCTTACGCCCATGAGGGCTAGAGTTAACTTGGTTTGACCAAATTTGTGATAATTGATCAACCTAGGGTGATCAACAATCATGATGAAGATTTTGATGGTCATATGATAATTTCAAGTCAAAAGGGCTAACTTGGGTTTGATTTGGGTTATCTTAGATTTGATTTGATAATTATAGTTTGTGTTTATATTTGGGACAATAATTGAAGGAATGATTGAATCATGAAGAAATACATGGGTTTTGATTTGGTTTGGATAGGATTTGGCAATGTTCAAGGACTTAGCTTAAAAGGGCATAAATTAGATTTCAGTTTGATTTTGGATTTAGTTATGGATATTTAAATTTATATTTCATTTATATTTGGGAATATAAATGAAGATATAAATGATTCATGAGAAAATTACTTAGGCTTGGAATTATTTTTATTTGGTTAAGGCTAAGTCCATAAGATGAAATCAAAGGGCTTAGAAAAGATTTTAGAATTTGAATTCAATCATGGGTTTCAAACATTTGATTTGGAATTGATTTATGATTTGGATTTAGAATTTGAATTTGAATTTGAATTTGAGGTTGGGTTTGAAAGAAGGAAGCGAGGATTTGGTTTGGGCTATAGGGTAGGTAAGTCCTCCTAAATCCCTAAGGTACAACCAATTCCTATGTCTAACTCTTATAAGTCTCTAGGGTTAAGCTAAGTGTTCACCTAATCACTAGAAGTGTCTTAAGACTAAGGAACCCTTAGTGTCTATAAGAGTCATAAATCTATGGTACGGAAGTTGAGAGCTCACTCCAAAAGTGAGGTCAACAAGCAGCTATTATTATTTCTAGTGCACTAGCCATATTCTGAATTATAGGTTGAAGAGCTAGTTGATTGACTTCACTCCTCCCTTTAGGCATAGCATGTACTATAAGTGTTTGAGCTATCAGAGTGACTGATGGTATAAAAGTTCTATTATTAGCTACATGTTGATTAGCAGATGAAATAGGTGCTACATTTGATGTGATATTCTTCTACAACATATTCATCATGATATTCATTTGTGTCATCATGTCATTCATATTGGTACCGAGCTGAGAAATTTTCTTATCTTTGGCTTCCATTTAATGATGCATTTATCTTTGCTCTCTAGCTAGCGCCATGACATCAACAAGTATATGTTCTTCTTCCTCTATTTCTTTTTGTTGTTCTTCTCCCTGCTCATCTTCAGGGGAAGAGCTTGACTATCCTTCTCCTTGTGCATTTGTAGGGATAGTTGTTGTTGTAGCTAAATGACGATGTTGATTATAAAATCATGTACCAGGTTGATCATTTCCTAGTTCAACCATATAAATAACTTCAACTCCCATGACATCTTTTTTATTTTGATCTTCTTCTTCCACATTCACAGAGATTGAAGATCCATCTTCTATTGTCTTTTATGATAAATCTCTTTCGTAAACACCAAATTCAGGTTCAAGTTCACTGGATTCATATTGCTGATGATGTTGAGCAGAAAGTTCATCGTCTTCTTCTTGCACATGAACTTCTGATTGACACTTCCAATGGATCTCTGGTTCATTGTGAGGAACAAATATTTCTTCCATTAGGGATTGCGATCAGTCAACTTTCTTCCATGGGGTGAATCTAATGATGATGGGATCCTAGGATTCTCCGTGGTGACCATCATATCTTTTATCGCTGATGTCCCTTCTTTTAGGTATGCACTGATGAGTTATTTTGAGGTGGATTTTTTAATATACATCGATGTCACACCTCTTTCTTTCTTAGAATTTTATCACGGGGCATCCTCCATATTTGCTTACCCTCTTTGGGACCTCTCAATGTATTTTGGACTCAGTCCTAAGTATCATGCTTCCTCACCACGTGTGAAGCATATTTGGCTTAATGACTAGTTTCCATAAGAGATGGCAACCTTCTTGGTGGAATCTCAGTATCTTCGATCATCATAGGCCTTTGAAATTTTCTTTTCATTAAGCCTCTTTCCTTGGCTACTTTAAGAATGTTGTGTATTCTAGCAGATAGTGTTTCAGGTTGTCTCCTTTGCGGTGGTGGAGCTTGACGTTGTTGAGTCTAGAAAGACTGCTTCACCTCACTAGTAGAGCTAATCTTTTTTATACATTTTAGATTATCAAAGTTGTTATGGGTAGGAAAACTCACTTTTGGTGACAATATTGCTTGTTTACTGGTTACTTTAAATGGGATCTACTGAGCCCTCATCTCAGCATTTATTCTTCTTCTTTGCCTTCTAGTTAATTTTCATCCTAATGTGGAAGCCTCAAAATCACGTTTTCTAAGTACAAAGGTTTCAGTTGGCATAGCTGTTATACCATGAGGCAACAAAGATACAAGATGCCCATGACTTCTCTTCATAAGGGGCTTAAATTGACCGCCTTTTCAAAATTAAAGTTCTCGAGAACTCCTTAATAGTTGAAATTGGTTGGCAAGCATGAAGAGTAGGAGCTTCAGTAAACTAAGGCCTTCTAGCATGACTTCGGACGAGTGCACCATGGGTGGGCACTTCAAGAGTTGCAGCAATAATATATGGAAAATTCATGCTATCAAATTGAATGGTAGTTCTAATATCTCCTTTGTTGATGATGACATTAGTTAAGTAGATGATTGCACCACACCCTAGCTAAACAATGAAAGGAGTGCTCTATAGATCCATTCTGTACAAGTGAAAGATGGAGATTAGTAATTAGTAATTATTATTTCACCCCATACTTTTAAAATGCAGAGGTACTATAGAATAAAATATTAGTGTAATAAAAATAGACTCTACAGAATAATTCATTCGACATAGAGTCTCATACATTAGTAATATGAATTTATTACACATTTAAATCACATTTTTTGTTTTAGATTTTTAAATATTTTATTGTTATTATAGCATATATATGACTAGGCAAAGATGGAAAGAGAAACCCGTCCCCAGTGGAGTTGCTAGAAATCTGTGGGCTCCAAAAATTCACCACCGACCTCTCACATTGATGAGAGTTTGATTTATGTGTCTATGTAATTTTCAGAAGGTAGATGGAATAGTAGATAAGACAATACCTAGAGATTTCGTCCTCATTTTGAGAGGACTGTAGATCAGGTTCCAGGTTTCTTATAGGCGCAAGCACCTATAGTTAATTACCCTCGCAATTTTGAGAGAACTTTTGATTAAGGCTAGTCGTTATATCGCTAAATGGTATAGTAGCAGCATGGAGTTTAAAATTTAGATCTATGAAATTCATCATTATTACCTTAAAGTGGATGGTTTGGGGGGGTGATGACGTACCATTTGGCCACAATGAGGACTGGTCGAATCGCATCATATGTAAAGCCTATTGGCCAAACCACGTAAACAGAGGACATGAGCCATATCCTTACTGACATCAAATTGATTGAGAGTGAATATATAAATACACTTGACTTGACATTGGCTCCATTGTGAGCTAGCATTTTTTTAATTTGTCACCTTTAACAAACAGTTATGGAAGGTAGATTGAATGGAGTTTACTTTAAGTATTTAAGGATTGAATTTTATTTAATCATTAATAGCTTAGTGATATGTCCTATTTCACATTTGGATTGATACTCAATTTATGTTAATTTAATATGAAATTAAAATTACATTTTGATGGAAGTATCCCCTCGGGTTGAAATCTCCATTCAACACAGCCATCATAGAGGAGTATGTATTACTTCATATTCTGTCAACTCTATTAATTTAATAATAAAGGATTAGATGTACTATCATGTAAAAATTCTTATAATAATTGAATTTTTAGGTGTTGTTAACCTAGACCCGGTCCTAAGACCAAACTAGGAAACAACCCGTGCAACATCCTAAGACACTTGAATCTAAACATTCAACATTATGTCGGGGCCCATGTGGGTACTTAATAATTCATATAATTTTATTTCAAAATCATGAGATTAATTTTATATTTTTATTTAATTCCAACTTAGCCTACATAACCTTTTCAGACATTAAAATTTGCACTCTAAATTTCCATGTCTTAACACATGTATTTATAATTTAGATAATTTCATCTAATTAATGAAAATCATTGACTTTGAAAATCATAATTAGAATGAAATTTGTTAATTTTTGGATTAAAAGAAACTCCATAGTGGAGAATTTAATTTAACAATGCTTTCTGTCTGCTTATACAAAGGATTGCAGATTCAGTGGCATATGTGGAGCAGAATTAGATTTATATTTACACTCAAAATATTATATCTTTTCTTGCGTTCAACTTTATTTTTGAATCTCTGAATTTAAATAGTTGATACATACTCATTAATGAACAATCAAATTTTTGTGAGATTCACTTAAGCTGCTTCACCTATTTTAACTTGTTCGATACAAGGCAAAGCATAACTCATTCGTTCATTGAAAAACCCTTCTTATGTTGATTAACAAGCTATTTGGGTTTACCAAAAATCTTTGTTCATACTTCTAATTAAAATGTGCTATGAGTTTCATTTTAAAGCTCTCTTTTTATGACTTTTACCCATTAGATGTGCCATATATCAATTTCACAATTATGTGTATTAGATATAGTCTTAGTCCTCAGTGTAAGTCCTCTTATGAATTTCATCTAGATCCTATTAGTTTTGAAGATAAACACTTAGATATATCACAAATCTCATTATGTTTCAAATTTAATTTTAAATGCAAGATCCACATGGTACTTTTAAAGGTTATATTCATGAGTAATCATAAGTTGCCTAATTGAATTTGTGCTTATAAGAATGCAACCAAATTTCTTGCACACTTTATTTTCAATTTGGAATTGGACATTTAGATTTACTATCAATCATTGGTCATTTGATGTTCAATTGGAATCCTTACTTCATTTGACATCAAATGTGATTATTCAAGTGTTTGATTACTATTGTTCATGTTGATTACTTATTCATAACCTTAACACTTTGAATATTCAAAGAGAAGATTTATTCACATAAAAAGACTTCAAATCCAATATGGTTTTATCTTTAACTCCACATCAAATTTCATATTTATTTAATAACTAGGCTTCAAATTTATCATGAGTCTCTTGTGAGTTTAGTATTAGCCTCTCCAAGTTTCAATTAAAGCTTGTTTAGTTTTGAGGAATTTGAAAGAAAGAGAACTCACTTTACCATGGAATTATGTTTTAACAAGAATGGGTCACATATTGATTCTTTCCATTTCTATAAATAAGGCTAAGAGAGGGCCTTATATTTCATGTCATTTGCTTGAAAATGTTTTGTAGTCTTTAGGGATTTTGAAGCAAGGAAAATTTTTCTTGCATTTGAAGTAAGTGTTTTACTCTTTAAAAGTTTTTCCTTTAAGTGCTCTCCCTATATTTCTCTTTAATTTAATGTTTATTTTAATATTTATTATGCATCTTTTAATTTAAGTTTAGATTATTTTATTTAAATTTAAGTTCTGAATTTCAGTCTAAATTTCAGTAGTATTTTAGCATAGGGGGTGTAAAATCTAATAGCTTTTAGGCCTATCCGCCACGCCCTGATGAGTGTGATGATCGGTGATTTGAAACACCTCAGCCAATTTTCATCTCGGCAAGCCCTGATGAGCATAACGAAGCCTTCAAACCTGCGTAAAGAAACTAACATATATATCTTTTCACATTCACATTCTTACACATCCACAAATATTATTTCTAAGCATCTAAAAATTACACTTTGAAATCTCATTTACTATTTTGGATGAGAGGAAGAGAGGATAGTGTGGTTGTGTGGTGCGACAAGCCAAGATTAATTGGAGTTATCGCCGACTAGGAAAGAAATCCACTTAGCACAGGTAAGAGAAAAGGAGTTCGCCTAAGATAAAGGTTGTCTGTTGCTGTATTGGAGAGGGGCTTAATGGGTTTTAGTGATGCTAATGTCCAACGAAGGAGTGTAAATAGTTATGGTGTAATAACAGGGTGAAGAATAAAATGGGGAGAAGTAAACCGAGAGAAAGGGGAATAGATGGGAGAAATGCCAGAAATCGAGAGAGAAAGAATCGAGTAAGGAGATGTGAGGGTGTTCGATTGGAGAGGGAATGGTGTTGTGCTCGGCTAGAGGTGCTTGTGCACAGTGATGTGAAGAAGGATTTGAGGAATCATGCGGGTACTTCAAGGAATCGAGGAGGATGAGATCTGGTGGATCGGGGATGAGTGGGAACGGGTGAGGGTGCCGAAGGCTTGGAGGAGAATCGGGGAAGGGAGAATGCCATTCTATTTCCATGCCACCCATTTTCAATTTTTTAGAGAGATCGAAGTGGGTTCATTTGCGGTTGAGGGAAATTGGGAGAACGGGAGGAAAATTAAGAGAGAGTGCCTTCGGTTTCTTGCGGCTGAGGAAAATGGGAGTGTTGACCTCGGTTGGCCTTTCAGAAAAAAAAAGTTGCAAATTGTTCCCTCCCATTTCTCTCAACTCATGCCCGATCCTCCCTTAAACTAAAAACTGCTCTTGCTCATTTCTCCAAAATCAATCACAAAGCTCTGTTCCTCTTCCCTTTGTCTTGTTCATCTCTCATAAAATCTCTCTCGATTTTATTCAAAATCACATGTTTTATCTCTTCTCTCTATCTCTCTCTCTCTCTCTTCTCTTTCTCTTCCATTCACAATAATAAAATGAAAAGACTCTCCCTCGATTTGGTCTCCTCAAAAACCATAGGCACTCTCTCTTCTCTCTCTCTCTCTCTCTCTCTCTTTCTCTCTTGTTGATAAAGGAAGAAAAGACTCTCCTCACACTCTCTCTCTTCTTTCTCTTGGTTCACAACAACAAAAAAGGAAAAAAAGACTCCCTCACTCTCTCTCTCTCTTTCTCTCTCTTTCGGGTTCACAACAACAAAAAAGGGAAAAAAAGACTCTCCTCGCCACTCTCTCTCTCTCTTTCTCTCTTTCTCTTTTAGGTTCACAACAACAAAAAATACAAAAAAAAAAGAAAAGAAGAAAAGAAGAAAGAGAAGAAAAGAGAAAACAATGAAATATTTCATCAGATTACCGATAAAAAATAAAATCAAATATTTGAAAAATTATATGCAATATAATATAATACACATATATATATATATATATATATATATATATATATATATATATATATATATATGTGTGTGTGTGTGTGTTTTTATGCATCATCACACTCATTAGGGCATGATAAGATGAAAATCGAGGTGTTTCAAAACACCGGCCGTCATGCTCATCCCAAACCTGTTAAATGTGACACCCCTATGCCGAAATGCTGGAAAATTTGGATTGAAATTCGGGACTTAAAAGATCTAATTGGAAATCATTTGAACTCAAATTAAATAAAAAAGGGATGCAAGGTGAATATGGAAATAAACATTAAGTCAAAAGAGAGAGAGAAGAAAAGAAGAATGCTTACAAAAAAAGTTTAAGCAAGTTGAAAGTCCACCAACTTTGAGCTGGAATCCTTCTCCCTCTTTTTCAAGTCCTCCAACCTTTCAAGCAAATGATATGAAATGAAAGACCCTCTCTTAGCCTTATTTATAGAGGAAAAGAGTTAACGTGGGACCCATCCTTATCTAAACTTAATAATTAAGTGCAATGATGGGGTTTATGGATAATACTAAACTCAAGCTTTAATTATAATTTTTATGACTTAAATTGAAGCAGTAAAGTGAGTTCTCTTTTATCCAAATCTCTCAAAATTAAACAAGTTTTAATTGAAACTTGGGGAGGCTAATACAAAACTCACAAGAGACTTAAGATAAATTTGAAGTCCAATTACTAAATAATTATAAAACTTGATCTAGAGTTGAGGATAAATTTATATTGGATCTGAAGTCTTTTTCATATGAACAAATCATATCTAATATCAAACAAAGTAAATATCTCAATTGAATATTAAATGACAAATGATTAGTGATAAGTCTAAATATCCAATTCCAAATTAAGAATAAAGTGTGCAAGAAATTTTGTAGCTTTCTTATAAGCACAAATTTAGTTAGTCAACTCATGATTACTCATGAATGTGGCCTTTAAAAGGATCATTTGGATCTTGTGCTTAAAGTCAGGTTTGAAGCATAAGAGATTTGTTGAGTGCTATTTTCAAGCTAAAGCAAAATTAGATGAGCTTCATAAGAGATTCTCAATGAAACTAAATAACTTATTAGCAAGTATGGTCAAGACTTCTTAAGGAATAATTGACTCATATTTGAAGAGAGCTTCAATTTGGATAAGCTTGCTTAAAGAAGATATAATAGCTTTCTTGTGGAGAACAAAAATTGAATGTGATGACTAATGCAGAGTTAAATGTTTGTTAACAAGTCAAACAAAGATACAAAATTTTGAGTGCAAATATAAATCTAATTCTGCTCCACAATATGCCACCGGATCTGCAATTATTTGTACAAGCACACAGAAGGCGACACTAAATTAAATGCTACACAAATGAAGGAACTTTCTTTCAATCAAAAAATTAAGGAATTTCATTCTAATTATGATTTTCAAAAATCAATGATTTCATTAATTAGATAAAATTATCTAAGATATAAATACCTGCATGTGCTCGAACATAGGGATTTAAAGTGCAAATTTTAATGTCTAAAAAGGCCACGTAGGCTAAGTTGAGATTAAATAAATATGAAATTAATCTCATTAGGCTAAGTTGAGATTAAATAAATATGAAATTAATCTCATGATTTAGAAATATAATTACCTAAATTACTAAATACCTATATAGCCATACAATGCTTAACTTAAACTTAGTGCCGAGGATGTTGCAGTTACCGGTTTGGTCTTAAGACCAGGTTGAGGTTAACAAAACCTAAAATCTCATTATTATAAGAATTTCAACTTATTGAAATATCTGAGAAGCTAATTCTGTCATATGATAGTAGATGTGATCCTCTATTATTAAACTAATAGAGCTGATAGGATCTGAAATAATAAATTAAATGATCAAATAATACATCCACCCTGATGATGGCTGTGTTGAATGGTGATTTCAATCGGAGGAGATAGTTCCATCAAAATGTTATTCTAATTTCAAATCAAATTAACTCAAATTAAGTATTAATCTAAATGCAAAATCTAACATGTCATTAAGTGTTAAATGCTTAAATGAAATTTAATCTTTAAAAACTTAAAGTTAAAATCCAAGCCACCTTCCAATTATTTATTGAAGGTGATAAATTAAGAAAACTCTAGCTCACAAAGGAGCCAATGTCAAATCAAGTGTTCTACTATGTTCACTCTTAATCAATCTCATGCCAGTAAAAATGTGGCCTATGTCCTTGACTATGTGGCTTGGTTAATAAACTCCACATATGATGCTATGATTATAGTCTTGAGTGGTCACGCCAAATGGAACTAGATATTATGATCATGATCAGCAGTACTTCAAATGGCTCTACCCTTTGAGTTGTAAATCATAGGGTACATGTGATAGGAAAAAGCCTTATGTTAGCTAAGGTAAACTTAAGCCTATCTCCTTAGACAAACACCACCCTAGGTCTACAAGGATTTCTTGGACGTCATAACCCATGTGTTGCTGATAAGGATCCTTCAGTCAGGTTGGATTGATTACCTCCTCTGACTAAGTAGACTAGGGGCCATGACAACCTGGGATGACAGAACCATGGGATCAAGATGCACGTCATCATTCCCCAACCATCCACTTTAAGCTTAAAAGATGATAAATTTCATAAATTTAAACTCTAAATTTCAAAACTCCACATGCTTCTACTATACGCTACGTATTAAGCGATCTAATGACTAGCCTAAATTGAAAGTTCTCTCTCAGCATTGGGAGGTAATTAACTATAGGTTCTTATGCCTATAGAAAACCTAGAACTAGGACTAAAGTCCTCACAAAATAAATGAAAAATCTCTAGGTAGTGTCTTATCTAGTATTCCATCTGCCTTCTAAAAATCTCACCGGCACATTCAAATCATACTCTCTTCAATGCGTGAGGTTGGTGATGAATTTTCAGAGCCCACAAATTTTTGGTGACTCCGCTGGGGACATGATCCTCTTTCCATCTACAAGCTAGTCATATACATGTTATAGTAGCAACAAAGTATTTGAAAATTCAAAATAAAAAATGTGATTTAAATGTGTAATAAATTCAAATTACTAATTTATGAGACTCTATATCAAATGAATTATTCTAGAGTATATCTTCATTGCACTATTATTTTGTTCTATAGTACCTCTGCATTTTGAAAGTATAGGGTAAAATAGGAATTACAAATTACTAACCCCATCTTGCATTTGTGCTGAATGGATTTACTGAGCACTCCTTTCACTGTTCAACTAGGGCATGGTGCAAACATCTGCTTAGCTAATGCCATCATCAACACAAGAGATGTTGGAGCTACCGCTCAATTTGGTAGCATGGATTTTCCAGCTCGAGTACTAATCAAAAGATAATTCTAGTAATTCTTTATATGAATTATCCTCAAGTTCTACATCACTCCTGGACTTGATGATGATGATCCCAATAGGGATCTCTTTAGCTTGACATTCATAGAAGACTTAGGAGGGCTTCTTTAACTACTAAACCTTCAAATTTTTGAGAGGAAAGTAAGGTTAAGAGCTAAGGTTCCTAACTGATGCCTGATAGTTTTGCATAAACTTGATTTGAATACATTCATGCTTTTCTTAGAGGTCAGGTCTTCATCGATGTCCGGCTCGAGTGTCACCTCCAATGAAACCCACTAAGAGGGGTTGGTTGGTATGCTAATTACATGAGACTCATCCTCCGAGCTGAATTCTAAGTCTATGTGAATAATAGGATACTCCTGTGAACTGGAACATAACCCTTGTTGGCTGGCTGCCAACCAGTGGGGGTCTTCCACCTCTAGAACTCTGTATCTACCTCTGCTGGTGGAGGTCAAGTCATCCTACCCATATATCATATGATGGAATGAACTGTGGGTGGAATGTGACATGAAGCTCTACTTCTTCCTTGATGTCTTTTTCTTCTTCACTTGTACTTTCTTTTTTCTTTTCTTTTTATTTTTCTTTTTCTTTTGCTTAATTTTATTTTTATTTTTTGTTTGAATTTTGACTAAGTTCATGAGAAAATGTGTTTTGAGGAAGATAGTAGGTCCCATCTTCATATATCTCAACCTCTCTAATAAAATGGCTTTTCATCTCTTTTGACACAGTATTCGATTCCATCCTTGTTGAACTTGATGCAATGATAAAGGGAGGATGGAATCAACTTATTTTGATGTATCCAAGGCCTACCGAGCAAAGCAGTGAATGAAGTATTTGAATCAATTATTTAGAACTTGGCTTCAAGTCTTCTGGTCACCTATTTCCAAAGGTAACACTATGGAACCTAAAGCCCTCTCACCATGTTCATTGAATCCTCTCATCACCATCCGATCTCCTTGGAGTGTAGAAATGTCAATCCTCAAGTAGGCAAGAGTCTTTAGACTCATAATGCACCAATAAAACCGAAAAAGTCTAATCCACCCTTATCCACTGTGATGTAGAGGGGATGGTTATGCTCCATGTCCCTTAGTAGAAGGTCTTCATCTGTGAAAGTGACTCCCTGGGCTTCTCTTGAATAATGTGTCTCCTCTCCAATAGTTGTCAAAGCTAAGCATATCTATGGATCAAGAAGATCCTTGATTAATGATTCCCTCATCTCTTTGGATAAGGGAAGGGCATCATATATGCTTAACTTAGATGAAAACTTTCTTAGGTGAGAGGACATTATAATCCACTTTGGGCTGATCCTCCATAAGCATATCCATGGGTGGAGCATCTTGTGGAGGGGCTTCTTGTTCATAGTATCAATGACTTGTTCCACTTATCTTGAGGTGCTGCCCTAGAAGGTAGAACCTTACCACTATGGAGGTTGACATTAGTGATCTCTTGTGATAGGTTAGTGGAAGATTCTACCTGCTCATCAGGCTAACCTAGAGCTTCTCTTATAGGACCCATAGAATCAGATGATTCCAAGCCTATCTCAAGAGGTGAACCCATATTATTTAGAGAAGGAAAGTCCATCTCTAAATCCAAAAGAGGAAGATCAGAGTTGTTATAATTTAGACTTAAAAAGCTTTCAATAAGAGTAGAATTAGAGAACCCATCAGAAGTAACACAGATGTAATTCAAACTAGCTTTATTCATTGATTTCTTGGATTTTGAAGGAGGTACATAGTAGAAATCTAGTAAAGTAAGTGAGGTGAGGGATTTGATGCCCTCATCCACAGATACAAGATGTTTACTAGAAGAAGAGCTAGCTTAAGTAGAAGTTGAGGTAGTAGCTACAACAGTGGACTGGAGGCTAGACTCGATCAGTGGTTGCACTACTTGGCTATCCCGAGCAAGTGTAGGCTGCTGTCTGAGCTCCCACTTTCCCTAAGTTGTATGGTAACTTGCAAACCTTCCTTGATGTTGGAGGTTGAGCTACCTTAGACACCTACAAGGAAAGTTTCTTGATTTTTGAAATAATCTTTTTAGAGGTTCAGGATAATGAGATATCCCATCCTTCTTTAGTTTTGAGAGGATCACAGGTATCCTCAAGGATTACCCTAACAGAACTGGATGGTTGTTCTACTAAGTTTTCCTTTGGGATAACATCTTGTAGCTATGCTCAAGCTAGTCTTTGAATGTAAAACAATCCTCCAAAAATGGCCTAGTTTGCGGTGGTAAGAGCAAAAGTTAGGATCATTGCTCTTGCCTACTTCCTCCAGCCTTAGGCTTGGGTAGCTGAAAATCAGGTTTCTTTAAGAGATTCTTAAATATTTTCTACCTCCCTCTTGAATGAATAAGGTTTGTTTAGTTTATCCAAAAGAGTAGTGGATGGTAGCTACTTGGCGGTAGATATGTGTACCATTCTTTGAATGAGGAGGAGGCAGGAAAAGTGAAGGCTTGTGGCCATAAGATGGCCTAGCAGAGGAGGTGGAAGTGATGGTTGTGAAGCACGAGATCTCTCATGCTAATCTCTGGCCTTTATCCAATACTGCTACTACCCCTGGCTTCTTCTCATAAGCTTTCTAAGGCTTTGACTTTATTGATTGATCATGAAAATGCAACTGTTTGGCCTCTCCTTGTAGACTAGCCGCCTTGTTGATTAGCTTCTAAAATGTCTTGATGGTAAAACCTTTGAGCATGAAAATGATCGGGCCATGAATATTCTTTAGTAGAATTTCATTGGCATGTTGTTCAAATAGCTATGGTTCATTTCATACTCAAATTGTGCTATTTGAGAATATAATTAACTAGGGACTTATTGGGTGTTATTGTGCTTCAATGAGATCTCCCACAGTTATCCTTTGTTGAGCTCCAGCAAACCTCTTAATGAAGAGTTGCTCCAACTTAGCGAAAGCCTCCATTGAACTATTGGGGAGTTCAGCATAATAATCAAAGGCTATGTCTGCTAAATTGCTAATAAAAAGTTGGAAGAGTAATGCATCGCTACCACCAACGTTGCAACAGTTGAAACTAAAGTGTGCTATATGCGGGTGGGGGTTCCCGCTGCCATCAAAGCTCTTGAAAGAAGGTGGCATAAAACCCTTAAGATATTGGATGACATTGAATTCCTCTAGGTAGGGTCTACCCTTTGGAACCGATGAACCTCCTCAGTTTCGCCAACATGCTTTTCGACTTGCTGCTCAACCATGAGTTTAATATCCCTTTCTTATACGGGCATACTATCTACTACCTTCCTATACAAGCTAGTGCTCCCCTGCTCCATTGGAGGTGAATTCTTGACTTGATCCAAGACATAAAAACTGCAGAATGCAAGGCTTAGCCAAAATTGAATAGCAAATCTTCAAGCCTCTTTCCCATCTTGTCAATTTGTTCATCCTTTTATTTATGTTATTGTAGGAGGTGTTGGGTCGAGTAAGCAGTAACATCCTACTCAGCCACAACACTTTCTAAGCTATGCTGATCCCTAAGGAGGGAACCCCTGGTGTCAACCATGTTTACTCCGCTGAGTCCTCCAACATATCATCTTCATTGGGATCGAGTCTAACCTTATCTTCCTCTATGTCAGACCATGCATACCCTAGAATTTCCTTCTTCTCAACCAGATATTGTGCTACGATGTCATCTAGGGAGCGGTCCAACTGAGCGAGTACAAATAATCTCGCTAGGATCATTATCATGAACAAAGAGACATATAAACTCTCCTACTATTGGATTGTTGATCTTGTGAGGACTACACTCACTAGAGGATACATGCTCCTGACTGTCACTAGATCTGGATGGAGTGCCTAGGAGGATCAATGGCCATAGGGACAATGGTACTATCTTCTTGTCCCTCTGCTACTGCTATCTCCAAGACCTGTTGTGCTAGTGCTAGCATAGCTGACTTTGCTCTTCACCATCTCTCCACCATAAGGTCGAGCAGAGAGAGCCCTTGCCCTCAGTGTAGATGGAATGGGATCTCTTGTCCGTAGCCGGATCACCAGTGGAGCTCTATTTTCCTCGGATGCTACCTTCATGGCTTTTGTTGGGACTATGGATGATGGAACTTGTATTGGAGATAGTGGTGGAGTAGAGCGTGGCGAGGCACCACGACTCTCTATGAGTTCCTCCGTGGTGAGTAGATCTCAATTCAATGAGATGATCAACATGCAGTGCACCTGATCGGAAAGTCCATGAGGGCAAAGACAGCTGACTATCTTGCATACCTACATCTCTCTCTACTGGTGACATGTGTTGAAACACGGACCTTCCTGGCCCTCTCATGTTTTTAGGAGGTGAAACTGAGATCCTCCTAACATCCTCCTATCCATCAGATATAGAGAGGGGATGAAACTTGTTCTCTATGATCAAAGGAAAGACTATTCTGGGTAGCTCCTCTACTGTAAACTGAGCAACTGACTCCATCTCTTTATACGCACATGATGCTGCATGATCTTGTGGCATCTATGCAGCACTAAGTCCTAGTGGGAGGAGCTGTATGGGAACTAGACCATACCTCGGTAGGGGAGACTATCCCTAGAACCAAGGGAGCCTTCCCCTTGGATGAACCCAACGAGTGGGTGCCAGCTCATACTAGGGCAGAGATGGGAACCATTTACTACACCAGCATTTAAACTATAACTATTGCTAGAACTTCTACAACCTTCCTCTTCATTGAGGGAAACTCTGAATCTGATGGTATCTCAACATGGATGATTGACCACCACACTCCTGCTGATGGTTGTGAGGGTAGTCCCCTCACAAGTGATCCTAGCCCCTTCAAAACTCAGCCAAAATGGATGAGGTGGGCAAAGTCAAATTGTGGGAGGCTGGCCCATCCAAGGCCAAATAAATCCCAAATAAAAGTAAACACGTACTTCTAAGCTTCCATTTAATCTGAACTAAACTGAACTAAAAACTGACTGAAACTGAGTTGAAATTTTGCAATTTCAAAAAATAAACTCAAATCAGATTTCTGCTTTGATATTTTGTTGACTTTTGGAATTTTGATTTAGAATTTGAACCCACACTCAACAATTTGGATATGTTAAGTGGGCATCTTTGATTTATGAGAGATTTTTTATTGAATTAATTGGAAAGGAGAGATTTTTAAATTTAGAATCCATTTTCAACAAATTTATGTATGTCAAAAATGTGTTCAAATATTTTGAAGAGATTGATGCTTCCATTTTTTATTTTGATTTTTGGGTTTGGGGGCTCTTTATTTAATAAATTTGAGTATGTTAAGTTGACTGATTTTTGTTTGGAATTGCTGACTTAGCAAATTTGAGTTTGCTAAATGAGTTGTTTGAAAACAATTTTCTACTTTTTTTTTGCTTGTTTGTGAATCATGAGTGAATTATGTGTGAGTTTGAAAATGGAATATTTACTTAACAAATTTATGTATGCTAAATAAAGTCTAAAATGTTTTCTTTTATTATTTTTTTTCAAAAGAGGATCTTTACCAAGAAAATTTGGGTATGCTAAAATAAAGTCCAATTATGTTTTGATTTTTGATTTTTGAAAAATGAAACTTTTACTTAGCAAATTTGGGTATGCTAAATAAAGGATTCAAATGTATTTGATTTTTATGATTTTGAAAAGAGGATTTTCACTTAGCAAATTTGGGTATGCTAAATGAAAAATCCAATTGTGTTTGATTTTTATGATTTTGAATTTGAAAAGAGGATCTTCACTTAGCAAATTTTGGTATGCTAAATGAAGGATTCAAATGTGTTTTTATTTTGATTTTTGAAAAGAGAATCTTTACTTAGCAAATTTGGGTATGCTAAAATAAAGTCCAATTGTGTTTTGTTTTTCAATTTTTGAAAAGAGGATCTTTACTTAGCAAATTTGGGTATGCTAAAATAAAGTCTAATTGTGTTTGATTTTATATTTTTGAAAAATAAAACCTTTACTTAGCAAATTTGGGTATGCTAAATAAAGGATTCAAATGTGTTTGATTTTTGATGATTTTGAAAAGAGGATCTTCACTTATAAAATTTGGGTACACTAAATGAAGGATCCAAATGTGTTTGATTTTATGATTTTGATTTTAAAAAGAGGATCTTCACTTAGTGAATTTGGGTATGCTAAATGAAGAATCCAAATGTGTTTTTGGTTTTGATGTTTTAATTTTTGGAAAGAATATCTTTACTTAGCAAATTTAGGTATTAAATAAAAGATCCAAGTGTATTTTGATTTTATGATTTTTGAAAAGAGGATCTTTACTTAGAAAATTTGGTGCTAAATAAAGGATCCAAGTGTGTTTGATTTTTATGATTTTGATTTTGAAAAGAGGGTCTTCACTTAGCAAATTTGGGTATGCTAAATGATGGATCCAAATGTGTTTTGATTTTTGTTTGATTTTAGAAAAGAGGATCATTACTTAGCAAATTTGGGTATGCTGAGTAAAGGATCCAAATGTGTTTTGGCTTTTGATTTTTGAAAAATGAAACCTTTACTTAGCAAATTTGGGTAGTGCTAAATAAAGGATTCAAATGTATTTGACTTTTATGATTTTGAAAAGAGGATCTTCACTTAGCAAATTTGGGTATCCTAAATGAAAAATTCAAATGTGTTTGAATTTTATGATTTTGATTTTGAAAAGAGGATCTTCACTTAGTAAATCTGGGTATGCTAAATGAAAGATCCAATTGTGTTTGATTTTTGATTTTTGAAAAATGAAACCTTTACTTAGCAAATTTGGGTATGCTAAATAAAGGATTCAAATGTGTTTTGATTTTTGATTTAAAAAAAAATGAAAACTTTACTTAGCAAATTTGGTTGTGCAAAATAAAGGATTCAAATGTATTTGATTTTTATGATTTTGAAAAGAGGATCTTCACTTAGCAAATTTGGGTAAGCTAAATGAAAATTCCAAATGTGTTTGATTTTTATGATTTTGATTTTGAAAAGAGGATCTTCACTTAGAAAATTTGGGTATGCTAAATGAAAGATCCAAATTGTTTGATTTTTTATTTTTGAAAAATGAAACCTTCACTTAGCAAATTTGGGTATGCTAAATAAAGGATTCAAATGTGTTTTGATTTTTGATTTTTTGAAAAATGAAACCTTTACTTAGCAAATTTGGGTGTGCTAAATAAAGGATTCAAATGTATTTGATTTTTATGATTTTGAAAAGAGTATCTTCACTTGACAAATTTGGGTATGCTAAATAAAAAAATCCAAATATGTTTGATTTTTATGATTTTGATTTTGAAAAGAGGATCTTCACTTAGCAAATTTGGGTATGCTAAATGAAAGATCCAATTGTGATTGATTTTTTATTTTTGAAATGTGAAACCTTTACTTAGCAAATTTGGGTATGCTAAATAAAGGATTCAAATGTGTTTTGATTTTTTTTTTTTGAAAATGAAACTTTATTTAGCAAATTTGGGTGTGCTAAATAAAGGAATCAAATGTATTTGATTTTTATGATTTTGAAAAGAGAATATTCACTTAGAAAATTAGGGTATGCTAAATGAAAAATTCAAATGTGTTTGATTTTTATGACTTTGATTTTGAAAAGAGGATCTTCACTTAGCAAATTTGGGTATGCTAAATGAAAGATCCAATTATGTTTGATTTTTTATTTTTGAAAAATGAAACCTATACTTAACAAATTTGGGTATGCTAAATAAAGGATTCAAATGTGTTTTGATTTTTGATTTTTTGAAAAATGAAACCTTTACTTAGCAAATTTAGGTGTGCTAAATAAAGATTCAAATGTATTTGATTTTATGATTTTGAAAAGAGGATCTTCACTTAGAAAATTTGGGTATGCTAAATGAAATATCCAAATATTTTGATTTTATGATTTTGATTTTTAAAAGTGATCTTCACTTAGAAAATTTGGGTATGCTAAATGAAAGATCTAAATGTGTTTGATTTTTTTGATTTTGAAAAATGAAACCTTTACCTAGAAAATTTGGGTATGCTAAATAAAGGATTCAAATGTATTTGGTTTTTTTTTTTTTTGAAAGAGGATCTTCACTTAGAAAATTTGGGTATGCTAAATGAAAGATCCAATTGTGTTTGATTTTTTTTATTTTTGAAAAATGAAACCTTTACCTTGAAAATTTGGGTATGCTAAATAAAGGATTCAAATGTATTTGATTTTTTATGATTTCAAAAAGATGATCTTTACTTAGCAAATTTAGTATGCTAAATGAAAGATCCAATTGTATTTGATTTTTATGATTTTGATTTTGAAAAGAGGATCTTCACTTAGTAAATTTGGGTATGCTAAATAAAGGATCCAAATTTATTTTGAAGAATGGAACTCTCATTTGACAAATTTTGGTATGTCAAAGGGGAGTCAATTATGTTTTATTTTTCAAAGATGAGATTTTTGTGTGTGATTATTACTTTTTTGAAAAGATGATTGTTGATTTTATTTTTGAAAAGATGATTGTTGATTTTGTTTTTTGAAAGATGATTGTTGATTTTATTTTTGAAAAGAAGATTGTTGATTTTATTTTTGGAAAGATGATTGTTGATTTTGTTTTTAAATGAAATCTTCATTCAATAAATTTGGGTATATTGAATGAGGATGTTTTATTTGTGCTTTTTGAAAAGATGATTTTGGATTTTTATTTTTATAATGAAATCATCATCCAATAAATTGAATGAGGATGTCGTTTGTGCTTTTTGAGAAGATGATATTGGATTTTTATTTTTGAAATGAAATCTTCATCCAAAATATTGAATGAGGATGTTCATTTGTGCTTTTGAAAAGATGATTTTGGATTTTATTTTTTTGAAATGAAATATTCATCCAATAAATTGAATGAGGATGTTCATTTGTGCTTTTTGAAAAGATGATTTTGGATCTTTATTTTTTGAAATGAAATCTTCATCCAATAAATTGAATCATGATGTTCATTTGTGCTTTTGAAAAGATGATTTTTTTTGAATGATCCTACATGTAACAATCTTGAAGATTGTTAGATGAGGTTGAATCATGAAAATTCTTTAGCAATTATTTTATTATGTGCATTTTGGAAAAAGTGCTTTTGGAAAGTTTTATTTTTTATTTTTTATAAAGGATTTATTTTTCTTTATTTTTGAAATGAACCTTTACTTATCATGGAAATGGTAAGGAGGAAGGTCTTTAGTTAATTCTTATTTTATTAAATTTTTATTTTCACCTATTAAGGGACCCAACAGGGGTTTTAAGACCTACATGGAGTGAGGTCCTAAAACATAAAGGATGTTGGCTAGCTTAGCTTAAGGATGAAATAAACTAAGTGCTAATGGAAAAGAAGGGTAGTCTTAGATTCATACAAAGTACAAATCCACTATCGATACTTTGAGACAACGATCATTTACCAAAGATGGAGAGAGGAACCATCTCCAGTGGAGTCGCCAGAAATATATATATATATATATATATATATATATATATATATATATATATATATATATATATATATATATATATATATATATATATATATATATATTGTCTTCATCTATCTTTGAAAAATAATAAATGAAGACAAAAATATACACACGTCTTGTCGAACACCACGTAGATCAGCAGATGTTCTTATTAAGGTGATATACGACATTGAGGAATGATATACTATCTCGAGAGATAGAAGTCATCATCCTACAATGGACCTAATCACCTAATAAGGACTCCTAAGGACAATGGGTCTTTGAATGTACTAGAGATTCTTCCCCTACTTTACATGGAAAAGTAAAGTAGTGTTTATTTTAAACCAGGCTCATTAAGTTCCCTATGGAGGCAAGCCCCTATAGTTAATTACATCTTAAGTAATGAGATTCCTTAAGAATACTCTCGATTAAGGTAAATGATTGTTGTCTCCAAAGAATTCAAATATAGGACTATCAATAAATTGGTTATTTTTGGAAGATCAAGTGGGATTGATCAAAAGGAGAGAGTTATTATCGAAACCAAATGGAGATGAGTAGGGGATGCTTATGATACTAGGAAACCTAGTAAGTAACCCAAACTATCTATGGTTGGGCTTTATATTTTTAAAATTTGAAAAAAGTTAATTGTTTGAGTTGAATTTTTATTAGAAATCTAGGGCTTACAATTCCATGGCACAAGATCATGAAAACACCTAAGAGGTGAGGATTTGTGCTTGTAGCCCGCAAAGGAAAAAAGCCACCTCTGAACCTAAATCTAGGGATCTTTGGCGAGGGCCAAGGCACGACCTAAATCTAAGGCAAAAAATGGGTATATGATTTACCTCCACAAGAGAGGATAAACTACCAACTGTTAGACTTACAACGCCGGTTACTAACTAACTCCTTCTATGATTTTAAATACATGTAGGAAAGTCATATGTTTTGCAAGATAGCTAGGTTGTTATTTATTTAGAAAGAGATTAGGTCCTTAAACACACTCCTTAAGAGACTAGATCATGTAGGGCATGAAATAATGACTTAAATATAATGCAAATTTTTATTATGTTTTATTTTCATTTTTGGATAATTTATTTGACACGGGCTATGGGATTCATATACCTAATGCATGAGAAATTAGTTATGGGCCAAAATCAACAAGAATGAGGTGTGTTTCCACCATGGATATCAAAGGTCATGCCAAGTTCTTTGGCAAAGGTGGAAGCCCTCCATAAGCAAGAGTGAAGCAAGATGCTTTTTATGTATGTTGTGAAAACATACAACATCTAGCTAAGGGGTTGCTAAATATTTTATTTCTTAATTTATGCCTTGGACTTTAGGTGAGGTTATGAGTTGTTAATTTTTAATTTTGAGTTGATTAATTGAATAGAAAATTTATTTATTTTCTAAGAGCCTAATCGCATCCAGGCCATTCATCAAAGTAAGGAAGAAACTAGGAAAATCATGCCATCTTAATGCACAAGCTAAATAAACAACAAATAATTTTATAAATAGCACAAAAGAATAAAAGGCTGATGTGGTCGGGCTCCACCGCACAAACCCGAAAAAAAATGGGTAGCTAAGCTCTACCCTTATACAACCCAGATTACAAATGAATAATTATAATTTTGAAAGAATTCATGTTATGGGGTCTTCATTCTTCATTTCTTCTTTTCCTCTTTTCTTCATTTCTTTATTTATTTCTTTCTTCTTTCTTCTTTCTTTCCTTCTTTTGGTTGGTTGGGATGTGGTTGCTCCAAGGCTTCACATGGTGCATAAGACTTGATCTTATGACCAATGTTCACCTTAATCCCCCTTAACATTCATTCCAATCTTAATTACAAAATTACATGGAAATGGGAAAGTAAACAACAAAAAAAGAGATTAAACTATACACACATGAATCCATGCATGTATATGTGTGAATAAATTAGCACCCAAGATCATGGGTATACATCTTAACCAAGTCTGTCTACTTTAGATTATTACTCTTATATTAAGCCGCTTTAGCAAAAAAGCATTTATTATATTTTTACTACTTTTGAACATACCAGCACATCTTAAAATATAATCATCTACTAACACTTACCATGTTTCTCTTTCATCAACATGACATAAAACATTGCATCATATCAAATGTAAAATTAGTCAACATACCATCATAATGTATAGAATAAATGTTTAGCATGGAAATTTATCCTACTTTGATTTCTTAGGTATGGCTAGCATTTATTATTATTATTTTCTTTGTGAAGATTTAGTAATGATTTTGTTTAAGTTTATGATATGTTAATATTACATTTGTTGAATGAACCATGCACTTACATAGAGAGAAATGTGAAGAGAGTGAAACTTTTCTCCTCCCTACCTTAAGTAATTTCTAAGGTAGATTCATTTAATTTTCTTTAATGAATTTTTGATATGTTAATTTTATTTAATGTTTGATTTGGTTTAATAATACACTAATTCAATAAGAAAGAGAATCTTAATATTAATTAAGGTGAATTAATATCAAAAATAAATTAACCATTTATTTGCCATAAACATTCATACATCTTAATATTAATGAAATCAAACATATTTATAACATGTATACCATGCATATGAAATGATCCTAAGCATAGCTATACATGTAAATACAAATCTTAGCACACCTTAATGATGAATGCAAAGAGATATTATTTAGGAAAATTTGGATATTCCATGATGCATGATTTTATTAAGTAGAAAAGAGAGGGATTCTTTTATCCATTAATCAAATGCACATTTACATGGATGAATGACATAAGTGAGTATGACACCATTATTTTCGGGTATAAGGTACAAGACCTTCTTAGGGCTACTTAAAATAACCTAGGGATGTCCATATATACACTTTTCTTTTAAATACATGTGCATGTACAAAAAAAAAACAAATGGATGAAGAATCATGGAAAAAGGTTTATGTTTGTATGTTTGATTTTGGTTGTTTAGTTTACATGTGAAATGTGAAGATTCTTCTTAAGCCATAACAAAGAAGTGTATAGGAATGAATTTAAGCAAGTGTTATGTTCTTTCCAAATGAAATATACACTTTGTAAATCCTATACAAACCTATGTTAAGAAAAGAGAAAAAATCACATAACACATTTTATGCTATCATCACATGCAAGTTTATAAGTATTTATAAGTAGCACACCTTCATTTATAATCTTTGATAATAACCACTCATATTCTTACTTTATCCAAAGCATGCAATTTGACATAAAGGAAACATTTCATTTATTTTAATTTTTCAAAAGATATGAATGCATGATTTCATATGACATACAACATTTAGCATGCTTGAAAAGAAATAAAGTGATGTAAGCATGTAGCATCATTCACCTTAATTAATTCCTAAAAATAATCCTATGAAATAAGATCATTTAAAGTGAATCAAGATTCTTTAAAGAGATTTTATTTTTTGTTTTGAGTTTGATTTGATTTAGGAAATGTGAAGAGAGTTTGTTGGTCCTAACCCATTTCCCCATGTGTGAATTGATTTAGTTTAATTTTTAGAACAATTAGAATGGTTTTATGTTTTGTTTAGGTTAAGGTGTAAATTAAATTCATTAAGTACCCCTTACCTATACCACTTTAACATAATTAACCTAAAAATTATGAGCCAACATATGATATGCAACCACATGGAATTTAAATCAGTAATGTACCTCAGAAAGAAAGTGGTCTAATGTAGTTGGGTCACAATTATTGAATAATTAAGCTAAAAGGTTTAATTAAGTACTTTCATAACCTTCCCACACATGTGGGTTGGAAATGATTTCCTTAAACTTACCTTAGGCTAAGGATCTACCCAGTAAGAGATTGATTAAGTTTAGATTGATTTTAAAAGTTTGATTAAGCTAATTAAGAAGATCATTAGTGGATTAATCCATAATTAGGTTTGGATTAAGGAAGAAAGGGGGTTTAGGGAATAGCTTAGGGAAAATATCCCAAAACCATTCCATAAACCTCCTATTCACTTAAAAAAAGTTTAATTATCTCAATTAAGGGATTATTTCACTATTTATGTGCTTAATTATCCTTAATTACACTAAGAGGGTGATGAAGGGTTCATCAATTAATTTCCTTAATTAACTCATTATTAAATTCCAAGAAAATTGGGGGAGGTAGAAGTCATCCCCCTAAATATGCTTAGGAATTTTGGAATTAATTAATGAAGTCATTAGGAGTAATTAGGATTATTATGTTTTATTTAAATCCTAATTAAGAAAAATTCACTGTTCAAAATCAATTAGAAATAATTTTATTGAATTCCTCTCTGAATTATCTTTAAAATGAGCCCTCATTTATATTTTTCTAATTTTTCTACATTTAATTATAGATTTATGAAGTTTTAATGATTAAGGGATAATTAAATAACCCTAATTAATTAACTAATCACGTCGATGCCGAATCGATGGTGCTTTCCACATGGGGCGATTCATTATGTTGTCAAATCACTTGCGCGCGCAGCGCTTCTCTTTCTGGCGGTCGATCAGGGTCATGATCAAACCTACGGCTATAAAGGATTAAATCATTAGATTTACACATTTTAATCATGACTGTCCATCCAAAACATGTGGGATGGATGGTCCATGATTCATCCTTGCCTTTGCCTAGGAGACTGAGATTGTCCATCCTCCATGGCTTGATCTAAGCTCACTTGTACTCGAATAAGGCTAGGATTAAACCCACACCATCTAGAAGCAAGGAGAAGAAGATCCAATGGTTGAAATTCAATGGGATTACAATTCCCTTCACAAAGGACCAAGGAATTTTCAACCTAAAGTTTGATATACCTTCGCGCTTATCATTAAGGTAGCAGTTTAGTGATCCCTATTGAAGGTTTGAAGGTTCAATTGTAGTGGATCTTCCAATTATCCAAAGCTTGCTTCAATGGCTTGCGGCTTTGGTCTAAGTGAGGCTTCCCGTGACTTGGAGACTTAAAAGAAGCTTTGGGTGAGCTCAACTTGCCTCCCTGATGGTGCTTGCAGGAGCAATTTGACTTTGGTGGAGTGATGAGTGAGTTGAAATTTTCTCCTACCTCCCTTATTTTTGGCTTAAGCAAAATTGAGAAGGAGAAGTTGGAAAGAGCTTGAGAATGCTTGGGGAAGCTTGTGGATGCTTTCCTTTGATCCTCTGAGCTCAATCAAATGCAATAAAGTTGAATTTAATTGGAATGAGGGGGAGTATATCTCCCCCTACTTGGATCGGATGGTTGAAAGCCTTCTTACCATTTTGATCAAATTTCCATGATTGAATAGGTTGTTTGGGTTGTTATGAGCTCCATGTGGTTCATTTTGGCAGAGGAGTGGAAGTGTGGAAATGCACATGTGTTAAAATGAGTGTGGGAGGTGATCCATGTGGAGAATTTTGAGTGGGGTGGTCAATTTTGGCTTTAGGTTGGGTTTGGCTGATCCAAACCCATTTGGTCATGTGAACCACCTCCCCTGGTGTCCAAATGGTCCATTAGGAGGGTACCAAGTGGCCATGAAAAGGAATTGACCAAATTCCAAGTGGATTTGGCCATAAGTTACCCTGTGACCCAAGGTAAAATGGTCATTTAGTTTTGATTTTGATTTGGGCAAATTTCATATGATTGAAAAATGGGTTGTGCCAATTTTCAATGAATTTGATATGATTTGAATTGGGTGAATTTAGGTCAAGGACAAATTGGTCAAATTTGGTTGGGTCGTTATGACTATCTGAAGTGTTTTGGTATTATTGGTTTGGTTTAATTTGATTTGTATTTGGTTTTAGTCATTTGAGTTCACTTTGGTCAAATGGGTCAAGTTAACTAATTTGACCTAATTACGTTAGGTCATGGATTGGTTTAGGCTTGGTTGATCATTTGAAATATTTTATAAGCTTTGGTTTCAATCAATTTTGGTTTGGTTAAGTTTCAAGTTGATTTGACCTTTTAGGTCAAGTTGGGTTCATGGTCAATTAAAGTTGGGTCTAGTTGGCCAATTGAGGCTTTGGTCAAGTTCAATAAGTCATTTAGAATGAATTTGACGATTGGTTCAATCAATTTGGCTTAGATCAAGGTTTGACATATTTTTCTTTTTAGGTCAACTTGGGTCAAGTGGCCAATTGGGCTAGGTTTGGCTCAATTGATGGCCTTATCATGTCCAATCATTGGTCAGGAATTAGTTTAGATCAATGGTTTCAATCTATTTCACCTATGGTGGATTTTGGCTAGTTTAAGTTTCATTTAGGTTAAGTGTTGACTTGGTCAAAGGATATGTTTGACTTGGTTTGACCCAATTTGAGTGATTGATCACCCTATGATGATTGTTGCTCTGCGAGGCTTAGATGTTGCAATGAGGCTTAGATGGATCCAATTTGGGTAGGATTAATTCTCAAAAGGTATTTTAGGTCACTTTGGGTCAACGAGCCTAAGCAATTGACTTGATCAAGGCTTGATTCAAGTTTGTTTGAACTCACATATGGACTTATGATTAAAAATCCAATTGCAAGTGATTTGGAGTCAAATGGGTTTTGATTCATTTGACAATTTCAAGTTCAAAGGATGAACATGGGTTTGATTTGGGTTTTAGTTTTGAATTTAGTTTTCTTGATGATTGAAGTTTGTATTTATATTTGGGCTTATGATTGAAGGATTGATTGTTTGAAGAGAAAATCCAAAGGCTTGGATTGATTTGAGTTTGATTTGGCTAAGTTCAAGAATTTGACTTGAAAAAGTTTAGGTTAGGTTTTGATTGGATTTGGATTTGAGTTTTGAATTTGGTTTGATTATTTGAATTTATATTTCATTTGTATTTGTGAATATAAATGAGAATATAAATGGGTTATGAGAAAATCTTTAATTTGAAGTGATTTGAATTTGATTTGAGCTAAGTCCATAAGATGAAATCAAAGGGGCTTAGGAAAGATTTTGGATTTGGAATTCAATCATGGGTTTCAATCGTTTGGAATTGATTCATGATTTGAGAAAATTCATTGGGTTGGATTTAAGATTTGATTGAATTGATTTGAGCTAAGTCCATAAGATAAAATCAAAATATTTGGTTTTGAAGTTGATTTGAATTTGAAGTTGATTTGAAGTTGGTTTGAGTTTGAAGTTGGTTTGAATTTGTGGTTGGTTTGAATTTGAAGTTTGACTTGAATTTGAAGTTGATTTGAAGTTGATGTTGATTTGAAGTTGATTTGAATTTGTTAATTTGAATTTGAAGTTGATGTTAATTTGAATTTGAAGTTGGTTTAAGTTTGAAGTTTGACTTGATAGAGGGAAGTAAGGATTTGGTTCAAGCTATAGGGTAAGCAAGTTTTCCACCCTCTCCTCTCCTAACTCTTAATATCATGTCTAGGAGTCCTATGTCTAAGATGGAGAAGTTGAGAGCTCACTTCAAAAGTGAGGTCAACAGCTAGGTTTGGCTCAATTGATGGCTTGGCCAAGTTCAATCATTAGTTATGAATTGGTTTAGATCAATGGTTTTAATCAATTTGGCATATGGTGGATTTTGACTAGTTTTGGTTTCATTTGGGTTAAGTGTTGACTTGGTCAGAGGCTAGGTTTGACTTGGTTTGACCCAATTTGAGTGATTGATCATCCTAAGATGATTGTTGCTCATAAGGCTTTGATGGGCTTAGTTCAATCCAATTTGGGTTGGATTAGAATTTAACTCAGAAAGGTACTTTAGGTCACTTTAGGTCAAGTGAGCCTAAGTGGGTCAATTCATTTGACTTCAAGTTGAACACATATGGACTTATGATTAAAATATAAATCTAATTGCAAGTGATTTATAGTCAAATGGGTTTTGATTCATTTGACAATTTCAAGTCAAAAGGGTGAACATAGATTTAACTTGGGTTAGTTTGATTTTGGTTTGATGATTGAAGTTTATGTTTATATTTGGGCATGTGATTGAAGGAATGAATGTTTGAAGAGAAAATTCAAAGGTTTGGATTAATTTGAGAATGATTTGGTTAAGTTCAAGAATTTAACTTGAAAGGGGATATGTTGGATTTAGGTTAGATTTGGGCTTGAGTTTTAAATTTAGTTTTGGTTATTTTAGTTTACATTTCATTTATTTTTGTGAATATAAATGAGTTATGAGAAAATATTTTGATTTTGAAGTGATTTGGAATTGATTTGAGCTAAGTCCTTAAGATGAAATCAAAAGGGCTTAGGAAATATTTTGAATTTAGAATTGAATTTTGAATTTAGTTTTGGTTATTTGAATATATATTTCATTTTTATTTGTGAATATAAATGAGAATCTAAATGGGTTATGAGAAAATATTTTGAGTTTGAAGTGATTTGGATTTGATTTGAGTTAAGTCCATAAGATGAAATAAAATGGGCTTAGGAAAGATTTTGGATTTGGAATTGATCATTAGTTTTAATCATTTGAGATTTGATTCATGATTTGAATTTTGGAATTGATTTATGATTTGAGAAAATCAATTGAGTTGAAATTGATTTAATATTTCATTTTGAAGTTTGATTTGAAGGAGGTAAGCAAGGATTGAGTTCAAGCTATAAGGTAGGCAAGTTTCCTAATACCCCTAAGGCATAATCTATTCATATGGCTAACTCTCCTAAGTCTCTAGGGTTAGGTTAAGTGTTCACCTAATCACTAGAAGTGTCTTAATACTAAGGAACTCTTAGTGTCTAGAGGAGTCCTATGCCTAAGATGGAGAAGTAGAAAGCTCACTCCAAAAGTTAGGTCAACAAAGGGTGCCCAATAGGTGTAGTGTGACTGACAAGGCATACCACACGTATTGGTGTTGACCGAGATGATCAACAAAGTTTGAACGATCACAAGCACTAACAAAATGTTCTGCTCCTAAACTTAAGGCGTAGAAGGAATCCAGAGCTTAATACAATGTGACTACTTATGTCAAAAAATATAAGAGAGCGAATGGAGAATGCACTAGGGACTGAGTATATGAGCCTTTCACTAGGGGAAAAGGCTCATGTCATTCACTCAGGGATGAGAGGTTATGAAATCTACTAGGGGATTAGGGTTTGGAATCCATAAGAAATAAAAGATGTGAACCTTTCAATAGGGGAACAGTTCGGGTTGGATTGAATTGACTCCACTTGGAGATTGGAAGGATTTGCATCTCACTAAGGAGAAGCTGATTGATTTGATTTATTTAATTTGACTCCACTATGGAGGCGAGTTGATTTTTTTTAGATTTTAAATTTTGGATTTGTAGATGGACCCTATTGGTTTGTCATGGATCGGACTGAGTAGGGACCAAGTTGGTTTTGGCGTACTTCAGATTTACAGTCCAAAGGGGTACTTTACCAACCACATGGTAAGGTTATCCGACCGAAGGGGTTGCTTTTCGGTGTGCAGTGGTAGTACTAGGAAGAAAGCATAGTAGACTTATATCCTCCAAAGTATAGATCACTCGCTAGGGTGATCAGTTGGTGAGGCAATGGATTAAAGCCAACCTTAGGCTGACTACTAAGTGAATGCCACTGGGGGACTTAAATCAGCTCAAAGATAGTCAAAATTAATTTCATTTTAATTTTTTTTTTGGATCCGCCGGGCGGTGGATTGTTGGGCCTTGGCCTACATTCAGATTTACCAATCCAAAGGGATAGTCTACCAACCACATGGTAAGGCTATCCGACCGGAGGGGTTGCCTTTCAGTGCACAGAGGCTGTACTAGGAAGAAAGCATAGTAAACTTATATCCTCTAAAGTGACTGGCCATGGTAACAGATTAAACCCAACCTTAGGCTGACAATTGAGTGAATGTCATTGGGGGACTTAAATCAGCTCAAGATAGTCAAAATTAATTTCATTTTAATTATTTTAGATCGATCCCATCGGTTTGCGATGGATTGCATTGAGTAGGGGCCATGTTGGCCTTGGCCTATATTCAGATTTACTGATCCAAAGGGAGTAGCTTCTTGACTAAGGGGGAGCTATCCAATCAAAGGGGTGTCTTTTAGTTTGCAGCGGTCAATTCAGGGAAGAAAGCATGGGGACTCACATCTTTCCTGAACAAAAGACCACTAGGGTGACAAATTAGCAAGGTAACATGTCAACCCCAAGGCCTCCCGTCGGTTTATAATAGTCATGCTAGAAAGAATGCATAGTAGACTTACATCTTTCAGAGTAAAATGACTACTGGGGTAACCTATTTATGGCAAAATAGATTTAACCCGACCTAAGGGTGACTATTGAGAGAGTGCACGAGGATTTATCTCTACTCAAGAGTAGTCAGGCAATTCTTATAGGGAGTTTTGTTGACACTGCCCTAAAGATAGGATGCCTACTCGGGAAAGGCATCATTGGGGTTTTAAATTCCTAATCCATAGGCGAATAGATTTGTTTGTTTGTTTTGTTCATTTATTTATTGTGAATCCTGTTGGTTTGCGAGATATCATACTAAGAAGGAGCTTATATCAGCCTAGACCTATCTCAGATTTACTGGTCCAAGGGAGAATCTGTGCATCCGTTGAACAAATTCTCTAGCCATAGGGGTGGCTACTAGGAAAGGGGGACTATCCAATCCAAGAGTAACCCAGGTAGTGTCTAAATGGTGTCACTAAGGATGTAATCCAAGTAGAGTGCCCGTAGGGGAGGGGTTGCTAAGGGCTTTATCCAAAAACCCTGAAGAAGATAATGTCTGTAGGTATTCATTGGCCAACTCAAGGAGAAAGCACAGGGACTCACATCTGCCAAGAGTGGTGTATCCACCCACCGAGTCAACATAGCAACATCAATCAACCCAAGGTTCTGTAATCACCTAGGAAGAAAGCATCTAGACTCACATCTTCCTACGGAACTTATTGTCGGATAGTCTCCTTTCTCACTTGATAGATACTATTTGACCTAGCCAAAGTGAATGCCACCGGGGACTTATATTGACTCAATAGTAGTCAAGAGGAAAGGATCCACTGGGGACTTATGCAAAACCTCAGATATACTCGACCTAATTAGTGCATGATGGCTAGTTCAAGAAGAAAGCATGTAGGCTTACATCCTCTTAAACAAAGTCAACATAAGGTAGCTTATGCGTAGTGAAGTCTACCAAACTAACAAGGTGCTCATTGGTTTGCAATGGTCAAGTCAGGAAGAAAGCATGGGGACTCACATCCGCTAGACAAGTGACCACCGGGGTGACATACTAGCAAGGTATCATGTTAGCCCAACCTAGAGTAGCTAATGAATGAGTGCCGCAAGGGACTTTCCTACATCAAAATAGTCTAAGACAAGATTTGTGTTTATGTTCGTGATTGTATTTGAATAGGACAGGATGTCGCTCGGGTTATCTCACACCTATCCTAAAACATGCTTAAAAGTTAATGGAATGGTGCCACGGATGGCAGTTGTGATCCCATAAGAAAGGATGCCATTTGGGTTCTATTACACCTAACTTAGTTGTGCTAGTCGAAATAGGATGCCTCTTAGGTTCTCTCACTCCTATTCTAGTAGCGTTGGGGAATTGAGTTTGATTTATGTTTATGTTGTGAAAGGGGGATAGGATGCCTCTTGGATTCTTTTACACATACCCTAAACACATCATGGTGGACTCGCAAACAAGCAAACAACACTTCGAATGAAGATAATGTCTTGATGAATTGGAATATAATTTTGAAGATAATTATTTTTCAAACATGATTTTATGGATAATATTTCTTCAAATAGAGCTCATTAATTAGAAGCATCAGGTGTTCCCCTTTACAATCGATAAGTTGATAAGATCCTCCTTGGTATGTCTTTTTTATGACAAAAGGGCATTCCCAAGTGGGTTTAAATTTTCCTACCATCTTTCAACGGGCAATAATTGGTCCCTTAAAACTAAAATAAGCTCTCCTACTTGAAAAGCTCTAGGGCAGACCAGCTTGTTGTGAGCTTGAATCATCTTGGCTTTGTATAACTTGATGTTCTAGTATGCCCGTAGGCATCTCTCCTTCAAACCTTCGAGCTCTTCTAACCGCAACTTGGCATTATACTCTATAGTGATTTTACTACCCATTGTTATCCTTAGTGATGAGAGTTGAACTTCTAATGGTAGAACGGCTTCAGACCCATACACTAAGGAGAACAGGGTAGATTGAGTTGGAGTTCTGTATGTTGTGAGGTATGCCTACAAAGCTTCAACTAACTGCTCATGCCACTATCACTTGTTATCATTGAGTATCTTCTTTAGTATCTGGATGAGAGTTTTGTTGAATGCTTCTACTAGGCCATTTTCCTAGGATAGTACATGGTGAAATATCTCAAATCTATACTATGTCTCTGGGCAAAGCTATTGATTTTAGTGCTCTTGAATGCAGTACCATTATCGGATATAATTCATCGAGGCACCCCGAACATATATACAATGTGGTTCCTGAAAAACTGGAGCACATGATGAGTTGTGACCTCTTTGAGTGGGATTGCTTCCGCCCACTTGGAAAAGTAGTCGGTGGTAGCTAAGATGAACCTATGACCCTTGGAATAAGGAGGATCGATAGGACCCACTATGTCGGTCCCCCAACATTCAAATGTCCAAGAGGCCCATCTAGGATGTAGAATGTTGGGTGGTTGATGTAGAACCACACCGTATACCTGACACTGATGGCATCTCCTAGCTACATTCATGCAGTCTGTGATCATCGAAGGCTAGTAGTATTGTAGTTTCTTGATCTTTATTTTCATCTTCAGACCAGATTGATGCGCTCCACATAGATTTGAATGTACCTCGGTCATAATCTCAAGGGATTCTTGTTTGTCTAAACAACGTAATTACATTTGATCAAAAGACCATCGGTACAAGGTGCCATCCACGTGAGCATAGGAGAGAGCTCTCTATTTCATTTAATGGGCTTGTGATTTCTCTTGAGGTAGTTTTCCTGTGTTCAAGTAATCTATGAATGGTTGCCTCTAATCCAGCTCCTCATCTTTATTAGAAATGATAACCTCCCCTTCAAGAGAAAGTCTCTCAACGAGTTCATCATCAATAAGGGATAGGACTTGCATATTTTAGACCTTTATTTGAATAGACTCATCTTTTGGACATGCCAATTCCTTTGGGAAATTTGGCCAAAGCATCTGCTACCGCATTCTCTCCTCGAGGAACCTTGTAGATGGTGACCTCAGGGATTTGGGCCAACAGTTTCATGGTGTACTCATGGTAGTGATGAAGCTTAGGTTTTAGAATCTTATAAGACCCATCAATCTAGTTGATGACCAGCTGAGAATCCCCATAGATGTTGATGCTCTTGACACACACTATAATGGCTAACTCTAGACTGACAATCAAAGCCTCATACTTGGGTTCGTTGTTAGTGCATGGATTGGAGAGATAGTATGAGAATCTCATCATATTATAGTCTAAAGTTAGGAGAACTATTTCTACCACTGCCTTTCCTAAAATAGTAGATCATGGTTCTTCTCCTTTTTGAAAGGATGCCACACCATCAAAATAAATCTCCCAACAGTGATTGTCAACCTCCCCTAAGTTCATGATTTATTCATCGGGGAGATCATCACTAAGTGGAGAATTAGCAGGAAGTGGGTGTGCTACTAAGAAATTTACTAGTGTCTATCCTTTCACAGCACAGAGGGGTGCGAATGTAATATCAAACTGTGAGAGAATCATAGACCAACATGCCAACCATCCAGATAATGTTGGCCATGTCATGAGATACTGAGTGGATTGATTCTTAAAATCAAGTTTACCTTATGAGAAAGCATATAGTGTTGTAACTTTTAGATGCAAAGATTAAAGCTAGGCAATGTTTCTCAATAGGTGGGTAGTTTGCTTCAGCAAGGATCATACGATGGCTACGGTAGCAAAGAGCATTCTCCTTCCCTTCATCATTGGTCTGAGCCAACAAAGCGCCAAGGGAGTTGTCCAATGCGGTAGTGTAAAGGATAAGTAGCTTGCCCAAGATTAGGGTTGCTAGAACTGGTGGCTTCACCAAATACTACTTGATATCTTCAAAAGCATGCTGGTACTTATCATACCACTTAAACTTAGCATCCTTTTGACAAGTGTTGAAAATAACTTGCATCTCACCGATAGATTGGAGATAAAGCGTCTTAGATACGCCAATCACCCTTGGAAAGATCTGGGTTAACTTAAACTTTTAGAGGGTAAAATTTATAAGATGGTTCTGATCTTTTCTATGTCTATCTCTATTCACTGGTGTCAGATAACAAACCCAAGGAACTTCTATGAAGCCACTCCGAATGCACACTTCAGGGGGTTCATTTTAGATTGAATTATCTTAACTATTTGAAAACTACTCTCAAGTCAAAGAGATGCTCTTTCTTTTCTTTTCTTTTGACTACTAGATCATCAACATAGCATTCAACTTGATGATGAATGAGTTTGTTGAAGATTTGAGTCATGGCCCGCTAGTATGTGGCACAAGCATTTTTAAGGCCGAAAGGCATGACCTTATAATAATAGATTCTGATCGGGATTGAAAAACTAGTGTTTATTTCATCATTAGGGGCTATCTTAATTTGGTTACCCAACCATGAAGGAGAATACTTCATGAGATGAAGCGATGTCCATCATTAATTCTGGTATAGGAAGTGGAAATTCATCCTTAGGACATGCCTTATTTAAGTCCATGAAATCGATGCATATTCAAATTTTGTCATTCTTTTTCTTAACAAGGATGACATTGGCTAATTAGGTAGGGTATTTTTCTTTCCTAATGAAACCAGCATCAATCAATTTCTTAACTTCAAAAATGACCTGTTGTTCAATTTCTAATCGCATGCATCTAGGAGCTTGCTTGATAGGATTAGTATTAGGGTTTATTGTTAGTTTGTGGACTACTATCTCAGGAGATAATCCGGGCATCTCATTATAGCTCCATGCAAAGCAGTCCTTAAACTTAGTCAATAACCTAACTAAGTCATTTTTTTCTTCTTCGTTTAGTAGAGAATTGAAGTATACAGGACATGGATCTTCTTCTGTCCCGATGTTGATTTCTTCGAGCTTGTTGATATTTGAATGGATTTCCTATTCAAATTCTGGAAGCGCATCCTTGATTTGAAGATCATCAAGATCATTTGAAGTTTCTAAATATACATCCTCATATGAGTTATTGGGGTTAGAGAAGAAGCTATCTAACTGATGATTGACAACAAGCAAGAATCATCCAGACTAATCTAAATAATCCTTCCCTTGATTATGCATCGTTTGTTGTTCCACAGCTTCTTGAAATACTCTAACCTGTGCCTAGACCATGTATAAGGAATCAAACTTTCTTTACAAGATTATGAACACAAGGCGAGTACTAATCAAAAGGTAATTCTATTAAATTTTTATATGAATTATCCTCAAGTTCCACATCAGCTTCTGGCCTTGATTGTGCATCCCTGCCTTTGTTGTTCCACAGCTTCTCAAAATACTCTAACCTGTGCCTGGACCATGTATAAGGAATCAAACTTTCTTTACAAGATTATGAACACAAGGTGAGTACTAATCAAAAGGTAATTCTATTAAATCTTTATATGAATTATCCTCAAGTTTCACATCAGCTTCTGGGCTTGAGGATGATGATCTCAATAGGATCTCTTTGGCTAGACATCCATGGAAGATGTAGGGCCTTCTTTAACTACTAAACCTTCAATGTTTGAAAAGAAAGTGAGATTAGAGCTAAAGTTCATAATTGTTGCCTAATAGTTTTACATAAACATGATTCGAATACACTCATGCTTTGGGAGGCCCTTCTTCATCACTATTGGCTCAAGTGTCCCCTCTAATGAAACCCACTGAGTTGGGTTGGCTGGTATGCTAATCACATGAGACTTCTCCTCCGAGATGGATTCCAAGTCCATGGGAATAATAGGAATGCTCCTGTTAACTAGAACATAACCTTTGTTGGCTGGCGGCCAACCAAGGCCTCTTCCACCTCTGGAATTGCCTGTCTACCTCTGCCTTTTCCTGGTGGAGGTCATGTAATCCTACCCATATGTCCGTATGGTGGAATGAACTGTGGGTGGAATGTAACATGCAGCTCTACCTCTTCCTTGGTCTCCCTTTCTCGCTCACTTGTACTTTCCTTTTTCTTTTCTTTTTCTTTTTCTTCTTTTTCTTTTTCTTTTGTATTTGAATTTTGACCAATTTCATGAGAAAATGTGTTTTGATTTTGAGAAAGATCGTAGGTCGTATCTTCATATATCTCAACCTCTCTAATTAAAAATGGTTTTTCATCTTTTTTGACACAATATTCGATTCCATCTCTTCAGAACTTGATGCACTGATGAAGGGAGGATGGAATCATCTTATTTTGGTGTATCCAAGGCCTACCGAGCCAAGCAATGAATGATGTATTTGAATCAATTATATAGAACTTGGCTTCAGTCTTCCAGTCACTTATTTTCAAAGGTAACACTATGTAGCCTAAAGTCCTCTCACCCTGTTTATTGAATCCTCTCAAAATCATCCAATCTCCTCAGAGCTTAGAGATGTCAATCCTCAACAAAAGGTTCTTAGAATGTTCATCGATACACCTAGCTCAGGTAAAACCTTAGAAAGTCTGAATCTACCCATATTCACTATGATGCAGAGGGGATGGTTGTGCTCTATACCTCCCAGAAGAAGGTCTTCATCGGTGAATGTGACTCCTTGAGTATTCAGAAAAGGAAAGTTCATTTCTGAATTAGAAATAGGATGATCGGAGTTGTTATAATTATTATTAAAACTTCAAAAGTTTTCTAAAAGCGTAGAGTTAGAAAACCCATCAGAAGTGACATAGATGTAATTCAAACTAGCTTTATTCCTCGATTTATTAGATTTAGAAGGAGGTACATAGTAGAAATCTAGTAAAATAAGTGGGGTAAGGGATTTGATGCCCTCATCCACCGATACAAGATGTCTACTAGAAGAAGAGCTAGCCGAAGTAGAAGTGATGGCTGAAGTAGTAGCTGCAATGGTGGAATGGAGGCTGGGCTCCGTCAGTGGTTGCGCTGCTACTGGGCTATCGGGAAAGTATGGGCCGCTGCTGCTACTGAGTTTCTACTCTCCCCAAGTTTTCATTGACAACTTGTGAACCTTCCTTGATATTGGAGGTTCGGCAGCACCTGTAAGGAAAGTTTCTTGATTTTATAAGTAATCTTTTTAGCAGTTCGAAATAAAGAGATATCCCAACCTTCTTTTATTTTGAGAGGATCACATATATCCCCAAAGATTACCCTAACAAAACTGGGTGGTGGTTCCACTAGATATTCCTTAGGGATAACTATGAAGCCTGACTTATAGTTATGTTCAATCTAGTTCTTAAATGTAAAGCAATCCTCTAAAACATGGCCTAACATGTGATGGTAGGGGCAAAAGTTAGGATCATTACTCCTGCCCACTTCCTCCAGCTTCTTAGGCTCGAGTAGCTGAAATCAAGTTTCTTTAAGAGGATCTTAAAGATTTTCTTGACTACCTCCCTCTTAAATGAATAAGATTTGTTTAATTTATCCAAAAGAGTAGGTGGATGATAGCTACCTAGGGGCAGGTATGTCTACTATGAGTATGGTTGAGGAGGAGGCGGTGAAGGCTATGGAGGTTGTTGCAGCGACCAATAGGATGGCCTAGGTGGTGGTAAATGAGGTGGAAGTGATGACTATGGAGCTCAAGCTCTCTCATATTGATCTTTGGTCAGTTACTTCCCCTTGTCCAATGCAGTTCCTATCCCTAGCTTCTTTTCATAGGCTTTCTGTGACTTTGGCTTTGATGGCTGATCTTGAAAAGGCAATTGTTTGGCCTCTCCTTGTAGACTAGCTTCCTTGTTTATTAGCTTCTCAAATATCTTGATGGTGAAACCTTTGAGCATGAATGCAACCAGGCCATGAATATTCTTTAGTAGAATTTTAATAGCATGTTGTTCAGACAACTGTGGTTTGCATTTCATACTCAAATTATGCCATCTGAGAATACAATTAATGAGGGACTCACCAGTATTTGTTATGCTACAACGAGATCGCCCATAGTTACCCTTTGCTGAGCTCTAGCAAATATCTTAACAAAGAGTTCACTAAACTGTTAGGGAGTTCAGCGTACTAATCAAAGTCTATGCCTGCTAAACTACTGACAAAAGACGAATAATAGTGCATCACTACCATCGATTGCAGCAGTACAAGTGCTATGTGTGGCGAGGGTTCCTGCCATTAAACTCTTGAAATAAGGAGGTATAAAACTCTTAGGATATTGGATAACATCAAATTCCTCTGGGTGGGTCTACACTTTGGAACCGATGAACCACCTTGGGCTTGCACCAGCACTTCTCTCACTTATTGTTCAACCATGAGTTTAATATCTTTTTCTTATACGGAGGTACTGTCCATTACCTTCCTATACAAGCTAGTGCTGCTCTGCTCAGCTGGAGGTGAACTCTTGGGTTGATCCAAGACATGTAGTAACTCAGGCTGACTAGTCTCCATAATGGTAGGATGTGCTACTAGGGCTTGATTATAAAGTGCTAGAACTATCGCTAGCAAATATTTGAGCCTCTTTCCTATCTTGTCAATATACTCATCCTTTTGTTTGAGTTGTTGAAGGAGGTGTTGGGCCGAATGGACTATATCATCCTGTTTGGCTGCTACACCTTTCAAACTTTGTTGATCCCAAAGGAGGGAACTCTGGCATCAACCATATGCACCTCTACTGAGTCTTCCAATAAATCATCTTCATTGGGATCAAAGCTAACCTTCTCTTCCTTTAGGTCAAACCAATCATACACTAGGATTTTCTTCTTCTCAATGAGATACTGTGTTATGATATCATCGAAGGAGCGGTCCAACTGTGTAGACACAAATGATCGCAACTAACTAGTTGTGGGATCATGCTCGTGAATAGATATACATCTGACCTCCCTTGATACTGGAGAGCTAACCCTGTGAGGGCTACACTCACTAGGAGAAATGTGCTCATGGTTGTCAACTACTCTAAGAGGAGTACTTCCCCTAGGGGGATATATCGCCATCGGGACAACAGAACTTTCTACTTCTCCCTCTATTAGTACTACATCCATGATCTGCTGAGGTGGTGATGGTGATGGCACAACTATGACGTGTCAGTCATCACTCCTCTTCCCCTGGGTATGAGGTCGGCGGAGAGCTCAATCTCACCTCAGTCGATAGTGTAGATGAAATGGTATATATTGGCCATAGTCGGATCACCAGTGGGGCTTTCCTTTCTAATGATGCTGCCTTCATGGCTCTAGATGGAACAATTGAAGATTGGACTTGCACTGGTGATGAAGGACGTGGAGTGGAGCGGTGTGGTGGAGACATCACTGACTCTCTCTGTGCAGGAGCTCCCCTGTTGTAACGGGTAGTACCAGTCAATAGTATACTGTTAGTGTGATCGGCGTGAGTAGCACACCGATCGGAGAATTTTATGAGGGTGGAGGCAGCTGAATATCTAGCGTACCTTCACCACTCTCTGCTAGTAACATGCACTGATACATGGGCCTCCCTAGCCCTCTCCTGTGGATATGCTCGCCTACGCTACGAGGAATCACTGATCGTAGATCAAATTGAGCTTTAGACTCTGATCATCTAGATGCCTTGCCAACTTGGTATATTAAATGAGGATGTTCATTTTGTGTTTTTTGAAAAGATGATTGCTGATTTTGTTTAGAAATGAAATCTTTATTCAGTAAATTTAGGTATATTGAATGAGGATATTCATTTTGGGCTTTTTGAAAAGATGATTTTTGATTTTATTTAGAAATCAAATCTTCATTCAATAAATTTGGGTATATTGAATGAGAATGTTCATATGTGCTTCTTTTTTTTTTTGAAAAGATGATTCTTAGATTTGATTTTTGAAAAGATCCTATATGTAATAATCTTGAAGATTATTAAAAAAGGTTGAGGTATATGTATTATATGCAAGTATTTTATTATGTGAACTTTTTGAAAAAGTGTTTTTTTAGAAAGTGATGTTTTTATAAAGAATTTATTCTTCTTTATTTTTGGAATGAACCTTTCCTTACCATAGAGATGGAAAGGAGGTTCAACAAGGTTTTTAGTTATCTTTTTTTTTAATTTTATTTTCACCTATTGGGAGACCCAACAATAGTTTTAAGACCTACATGGAGTGAGATCCTAAAACCTAAAGGTTGTTGGCTAGCTTAGCTTAAGAATGAAATGAGCTAAGTTCCAACAGAAAAGAAGAATAGTCTTAGATTCATATAAAATACAAATCCACTATCAATACATGGAGACAACGTTCATTTACCAAAGATGGAGAGAGGAACCATACCCAGTGGAGTTGTCAGAAAAATTTGTGGTGTTTTTTTCTCAAACTTTGGGAATTTGAAAAATAAAATTTGAATGTTGGGACACCATGTAGATGAGCAAATGTACTCATTAGGGTGATCAGGTGTGACATTGAGGAATTATGTATTATCTCGAGAGATGAAAGTTACCATCCTACAATGGACCTAATCAACTAATAAGGTCTCCTAAGGATAATGGGTCTTCGAATGTACCAGAGATCTTTCCTCTTCTTTACAAGGAAAAGTAAAGTAAGATTTATTTTAAATTGGGTTTGTTAAGTTCCCTTGGAGGCAAGCCCCCTAGTTAATTACGTCTTAAGGAATGAGATTTCTTAAGAATACTCTCGATTAAGGTAAATAATCATTATCTCCAAAGATTTCAAAGATAGGACTATCAAGAAATTAGTTATTTTTGAAAAATAAAGTGGAATTGATCAAAAGGAGGGAGTTATTATCGAAACCAAAAGGAGATGAGTTAGGGATGCTTATGATACTAAGAAACCTAGTAAGCATCCCAAACTATCCTATGGTTGGGCTTTATATTTTTTAAAATTTGAGAAGAGTTAATTATTTAAATTGAATTTTTATTAAAAATCTAGGGCTTACAATTCCACAACACAATATTATGGAAATGCCTAAGAGGTGACGATTTATGCTGGTAGCCCACAAAGGGAAACAGTGACCTCAGATCCTAAATCTAAGGAGTTTTGGTGAGAGCCAAGTCACGGCCTAAATCTAAGGCAAAAAATAGGTATATGATTTACCTCCACAAGAGAGGATAGACCACCCGACTATTGGACTTACAATCTCCTAGGGGTGGTCACCAACTAACTCATCTTATGATTTTAAATACATGTAAGCAAGTCTTATGCTTTTCAAAATAGCTAGATTATTATTTATTTAAAAAGGAGACTAAATCCTTAAATACACTCCCTAAGAGACTAGATCATGAAGGACATGAATAAATGACTTATTCTAATGAAAATTTTGTTAAGTTTTATTTTTCATTTTAGGATATTTTTATTTAACACAGGCTATGGGATTTCATATGCCTAATGCATGAGAAGATTGATTATGGGCCAAAATCAAAAAGAATGAAATATATTTCCACCATGGCTCTCAAAAGTCAAGCTATTTTCTCTAGCAAAGGTTGAAGCCCTTCATTAGCAAGAGTAAAGTGATACATATGATTTTTATGCATGATGTGAGACATACAACATCCAGCTAAGGGTTGCTAAATCTTTTATTATCTTGATTTATGTCATAGGCTTTAAGTGAGGTTATGAGTTGTTAAATTTAATTTTGAGTTGATTAATTAGATAGAAAATTTATTTTTTTCCTAAGAGTCTAATCTCATCCAGATCACTCAACAACCATCAAGTAATTAAAGCTAGAGTAAAAGAATAAGAGGTCGATGTGGTCGGGCTCCACCACTCAAACCCGAAAAGAAAATTGGGTAGCCGAGCTCTACCCTTATACCACCCAGATTATAAATGAATAATTACAATTAAAAAGGAATTCATGTTATGGGGGTCTTCATTCTTCATTCTTCATTTCTTCATTTCTTTCATTCTTCACTCTTTTCTTTTTTTAGATTTGTCTTGAGATGTGGTTTGCTCCAAGGCTTTACATGGTAAATAAGACATACTCTTATGACCAATGTTCACCTTAATTCACTCATAACATTCATTCCAAATTTCAACTATAAAATTTACATCAAAATGAGAAAGATAAATCTAACTAAACCTATAAAACAGAGATTAGCTAAACATACCACATAACCCAAGCAATTACAGGAATAATTTGGACTTAGCACCCCACACATGGGTAACTAAGTCCACCTATTCTAATTTGAATCATGCTTAGGGGTATAAGTAACCTGCACTGCAAAAGAATTTATATTTTTATTATAGTACCCCCTAAGCACAATCCCTTACAGAAGATATTATTAGACTATGATTGGCTTATCATCCAGTCTACACACATGCATCCTAACATCTAGTCTAAAAATATTACATCACAAAATAAAATCAGGCATCAAATTATGCACCGCCCTGACATAGAGTTAGAAATGGTGACTGAGCCTAATGTGTGTGTCATTTAAGGCTTGTGTGGTAAGTCATAGCTAGGTTTTAAGGTTGAAATTTTCTAAGTGTAAAGGATTCAACATAGAGGGTGGTTTCATTTTAAGTGATTTAGTTCATTTGTCAATTTTCTTTGATGATTTGATTTGGTTTGAATGAACCTACACTTAGATACTAAATGTTATGAAGAGAAGAAAAGAGGAGAGAACTCTTCTTTCTTTCATCTCTACCTTAAGTAATTTCTAAGATAGATTCATTAATTATTTTTCTTTAGTGATGTTTTATTATGTATTTTAATTAACCCTAAGTTTAGTTTGCTCTAAATAAACCTATTCAATAAGAAAGGCATCTTAGGATTAGTTAAGGTGAATTACTATCACATGACACACAATCATTTATTTCTTTCTACCATGTATACCATGCATATGAATAATCTTAAGCATAGATATACTTGCAATGCAAATTTTAGCACACTTTGATGATGAATGCTAAGAGATATGATTTGAAATTTTGGATGTTTCATTTATGCATGTTTTTATTATGTAGAAAAAGGGGGATTTCCATCCTTTAACATAATGCACATTCACATGTATAAAAGACATAAGTGAGTATGATGCCATTATTTTCTACACCAGGGGCATAAGGTACATGACCTACTTAGGACTACTTAAAGCCTCGTAGCCCTGGGATGTTCAGATTAATATACCACTTTTCTTAAATACATATAAATGTACAAAAAGAAAGAAATGGATGAAAAATCATGCAAAAGATTATTGTTTATTTAATTTAGATGTATAATTTACATGTGTAAATGTGAGGATCCTTCTTAAGTCATAACATAGAAATACTTAGGAATAGATTTAAGTAAGTGTTGTGTTCTTTTCAAATGAACTATACACTTTGCAAATTCTATACAAGTCCGTGTTAAGAGAAGAGAAGAAGATAACATAGAACACATCGTATGCTATAATCGCATGCAAGCTTATAAGTATTTATAAGTAGCATCACTTCATTCATAATCTTTGATTTATAAGTATTTTTTTTTAAAAAAAGATAAATTTTGATTTAATAGTGATACTAGCCACTCATATTCTTACTTTAGCCCAAACATGTAATTTGACATAAAAGGAAACATTTTATTTAGTTGATTTCTCAAAAGGTATGAATGCATGATTTCATTTGGAAAACAATTTTTAGCATGCTTGGAAAGAAATAAAGGAATGTAAGCATATGACTTCATTCACCCTAATTAACTCCTAAAGATAATCCTATAAAATAAGATCATTTAAAGTGAATTAAAATTCTTTAAGGAGATTTTTATTTTTGAATTTGATTTGGCTTAGGAAATGTAAAGAGGAGTTTGCTGGTCCTAACCCATTTTTCCCATGTGTGAATTAGTTTAGTTTAATTTTAGAACAATTAGGTTAATTTTTTATGTTTTATTTAAGTTATGGTGTGAATTAAATCCAATAATTACCCGGGTCAATTTCAATTCAAAATTAGACGTCGTCATTTTTGATCGCTCGACATTCACGCATACTTGTCTGAATTGAGCACGAATAGTCTCAATTGATAGGTTACAACATTTTAACGCTAACGACATGATCAATTTCACGAACGGATGTCGTTCGGTCATTGTCGCAGCCTCCCGACTCCAATATGTGTAGGCGTGTTGATGGACTTTCTTCCTGATCGGTCGACCGTCGAATTGTGCAATATGTATTTTGATTAAGTTCTAAATGAGATGGAGAAGTCCATTCATTGATCGAAAATAATTTAGATTAGTTTCAGCAACGCCGAGTGTATTTTAGCTTCGATTTGCACACTTTTGCATCTGAAATCCGTTGAATTTGGCACGTAAGCTCGACTCTACTTATGGCGCATACATGAAGATCAACATATATATATATATATATATATATATATATATATATATATATATATATATATATATATATATATATATATATATTCTCCTTAATCATATCTCATTTATTTGTTCTCTTCATTAATCGTATCCTCATTCTTCAATAATATCATTACAAATGCCCGATTATTTTCAACCGGACAAATTATATTGTTCTCTATAAGGACTACAATTATTACTGGTGTTCTCTTTGTCATGTTGCTTAACTAATTTTTACGTGATAACCAATTTTTCTCTTTAAATGAATGGATGCAAAAGGATATATATGTGCGTAGTCTCCTTAATCATATCTCATTTATTTATTCTCTTCATTAATCATATCCTCGTTCTTCAATAATAACATTACAAATGCCACCCGATTATTCTAAACCGGACAAATTATATTATTGTGTGATTTTAAAATTTTTTATTAGTAATTATAATTTTTCTAAATGCCATATTATTGTTTTCTCATCATAAGCCAAGAGCATAATAGGTTTTAATATGCAGCTCTTTAAGTTGAATCTGACTTAAATCTTGCTTGAATCCGACTTAAATCCTGCTTGAACCCGACTTGAATCCCTCAAATCCCTCAAACAACCCCATTGTCTCTCTTCATCTCTTTCTCTCATCCAAAATGTGAAATAAAATTGCAGGAAGTAATGTATGGATGCACCAAAATGATATTTGTGGTTGTGAGGGAATATGAATGTGTGGAATTATATATATGTTTGTGCTTTTATTTGTAGGTTCTAAGATCCCGCAAATGCCTAATAGGGTGTCGTGTGTATGAAGACGGATGTGGTGTCACAAGATAACACTCGCTACACTCAATAGGGCATACCGAGTAAGCCAAAAGATTTGTTAGATGTCACACCCCTATGTTGAAATGTTGTCAAAATTTCATCAAAATCTAGAACTTAGAAAAAAAAATGCCTAACTATATAAAAATTATATATGTTTGCTATATGCAGGTGATCGAATATCACACTAATGCTCAATAGAGCTTAGTGGGCATGATGCTGATTGTGGTGTCAGACACCACTCATTACTTCAATAGTTACGATGTAGCCCCAACGTGGGGATGACGCCAGTCTTGTCATCTTTGTATTGAGACTACAATTTAAGACTTAAGCAAATTCAAATGGAAATCATCTAAACTTAAGTTAAACAAAAAGATATATGATAAATATAAAGATAAATGTTAAATCAAAGAGAAATAGAGTGAGAGCACTTAAAGAAAATTTTAAAAGAATTGAACACTTATTTAAAATGTAAGTAAAATTTGAGGAGGCTAATACTAAACTCACAAAAGACTCATAATAAGTTTGAAGTTTGATTTCTAACAAGCAAGAAATTTGATGTGGAGTTGAGGATAAATCCATATTAGATTGGATGCCTTTTCATGTAATTAAAGCTTCTCTTTTAACATTTGAAATGTTAAATTCATTAACAAGTAATCAATATGAATAAAATCAATTGAATATTTAAATAATCACATTCAACATCAAGTGAAGTAAGGATTTCAATTGAATACCAAACGACAAACGATTGGTGATAAATTCAAATGTTCAATTCTAAATTGAGAATAAAAGTTTGTAAGTAATTTGATAGTTTTCTTACAAACACAAGTTCAATTAGGCAACTCATGAGCAGCCATGAATATAGTCTTTAAAAATCATTTGGAGCTTACATTTAAAGTTGAATTTGAAGCACTTATTAATTACTTGTCTTCAAAATTAATGAAATCCAAATGAACTTCACAAAATGGCTTATAAACTAGGTTTCCAATTAATAAGTGAATTATGTTCTAATTCATATTGAATAAATTTGAGATCAAATTGGGGAAATATAAATAAGACTCACAACAAATTGGGAAGCTTGCCAATAAACTATCTTATTGAATGCATATATTGTAGTTTCTTGATTCAAATGAATTGAAGAAGGTTTCAATTTAATTTAAGGTTGTAGCATATGGGATCTATAATATGTCTGAATATCTCCTTTCAAGTAAGAGTTGAACTCAAATTCAACCTTTACAACACCTAGTCGCAAGATTAGGATGTGAATATAGTGGTGAATCGAGTCGCTCACACCTCACTTCATTCTTAACTTTTGACTTCGCTTCTGCTTTTGCCTTCTGTGTCACCGAATGCGCAACACATTGTACAAGCGAACATAAGGCGTTAATGAAGGCATTCTTAAATACACCCGCATGGGCTCCGACACTATGCTGAATGTTTAGATACAAGTATCTAAGGATGTTGTGCAGCTTGTTTCCCGGTTTGGTCTTAGGACCGGTCTAGGTTAACAAACCTAAAAATTCAATTATTATAAGAATTTTAGCTTATTCAAATATCTGAGAAGCTAATTCTGTCAGGTGGTAGTAAATATGATCCTCTATTAGTAGCTAAATAGAGTTGATAGGATCTAAAGCTCTTAAATATATTCAAATTAATCAAGTAACTACCCTGATAATAGCTGTGTTGAATGATAATTTCAATTGGAGGGGATACTTCCATCAAAATGTGATTCTAACTTAAAGTCAAATTAACTTAAATTAAGTATCAATCTAAAAACTTCTTAAATGAAATTCAATCATTAAAAACTTAAAGCAAAACTCAATCTATCCACCTTCCACAATTATTTATCGGAGGTGACAAATTAAGAAAACTCTAACTCATAAAGGAGTCATTGTCAAATCAAGTGTTCTACTATGTTCACTCTCAATTAATCTCACGCCAGTAAGGATGTGTCTCGTGTCCTCTTATTGCGTGGCTTGACCGGTAGGCTCCACAGATATTGCAGTTAAGACCAGAGTCCTCTGATCGAGTGGTTTGGCCAGTAAGGCTCCATTATATTACGATCACGATTGTAGCCCGTATGCTCCCCAATGGTTGTGCCCTTTGAGTTGTGAATCATAGGGTAACCTGATAGGGCCAAAAGCCCTCTCTCAGCTAAGTAGACTTAAGATTGTCTACTTAGACAAACACCACCCCAGATCTATAAGAATTTCTTCGATGACGTAACCCATGTGTTACTAATAAAGATCCTTTGATCAGGATGGGTCGACTACCTCCTCTAAGTGGACCAGGGACGACAGAGATGATAGAACCATATAATCTAGATTGGGCACGTCATCATCCTCCCAACCATCATCTTTAAGTTAAAATAATGAATTTAATAAATCTAAATTTTAAACTCCACATGCTGCTACTATACGCTACACATTAAGCGATTTAATGACTAGCCTTAATCAAAAGTTCTCTCTCAATATTGGGAGGGGTAATTAACTACAGAGGATTGCATCTATAGAAAACCTAGAACCAGATCTAAAGTCCTCACCAAATGAGGACAAAATCTCTAGGTAGTGTCTTATCTACTATTCCATCTACCTTCTAAAAATTACACCGACACATTTTAAATCATATTCTCCTTCATATTGTCGGCAGATCGGTGGAAAATTTTTGAAGCCCATAGATTTCTGGCAATTCTGCTGGAGATAAGTTTCTCTTTTCATCTTTGGCTAGTCAAATTTGAGCTATAGTAGTAGTAAAGCATGATAAAAATTAAAATGTAAAATCAATTATCAATGAACTAAATCTAAACTAATTATTTCATTACGACTAATCTATTTTTTTCTTTATATTGATGGATCTTCATGACACACCGTTCATCATGCAACTAGGTCGTGGAGCCAACATCTATCTACCTAGCATTGTTGTCAATACTGGAGATGTTGGAGCTACTATTCAATTTGATAATGTAGACTTTCTAGCCATCACTCCTACAAATAATCTTACTAAGTACCTACATTATTTAAAAGATTGGGTTATTCTGAGGTGTCAGTCCTGAAAAGAACCATCACTAGCAGAAAGTTTCAATCATGCCTATGAATGTGACCACTCTGTCAGTCGAACCTTTCGTACTTGGAAGGCATGATGCTAAAACCTTCTCTTTTAGAGAAAAAATGAGTAGAAGGCAAAGAAGGAGAAATGTTGGACTACGAGCTCAATAATTACTGCCTGAATCACTAGCCATGTGATCAGACTTGATGTCAAGCAAGTGTTCTCATTTATAGCAAGTTTAAAAATCTCAAGTGAGTGAAAAGGAATAGCTCTACAGGTTATATCAAACAATCATTCTAGGAGCAATGGCACCCAACTATAATCCCACAAAAAAGACATCTTGAGACTCTATTCTCTAGAGTGCATAAGGTGCTGAAAGTTGTTAAAAAGAAGGGTCTCATGAAGAAAAAGTACCAATGTCCGATTATCAAAAAGAAAATGAGAAAGCTTCACCCCAAAGGCTACTCTTAGGGGGTAATGCTCAAGACCGCTCGTGATGAACATCGGTGACACTTGAACCGTGAACCGCACCAAAAGTTGTGATAAAGAAAAGTAAATATGGAGGCTGAATCCCTCAAGAAGAAGTAGTGATGCAGAAGCTTTTCATCTGGAAGCAAGCTAACCCAAAGATGACGGAGAAAGATAAATGCCGAAATACCAATGTACCATTGTTTAAACAAAAAATTGTATAACTCCAGGGAACTGTGTTCCAACCCATAATAGTTTGATGCACGATGGGTAAAAGCGTAACATGTCTATCGGTCAAATTAAATAGCACTTAGACCCTAGCGTTCCAAATTTCTAGTGAGGGAACTCAAAACTGTATATTCAAGAGTGCATCCGATCCTCAAAGTTATTAAGGAGAAATGACTGATGAAATGAAAATATCAAGGTCCTGTCATCAGAAAGGCTAGAGTTGCTCCTCCAAAGAAACCTTCTTTGATAACTCTGGCAAGATGTCAACCAATTCAAGTCCCACATGGTGAGCATCGATGCATGACACTTGGACCACAAGTCTAAGAATATGTCAAAAGGTCCTGGGAAAATGCTAAGCAAATTTGGAGGCCAAAGCCTCAAAGTAAAACAGCCTTAAAGAAAAATAATGTCATGACATCTAGACGTACTACAAAATTCACTTATTATGCACTAATATTTGAGTCGCCTTGTCACTTGAAGTTGAACTACCATCACTCAGTAGCCATTCAAAGATAATCTCACTCAAGATGAGAATGCTACATCAAAAAAGCTTGATGCGCTTGATAAAATTAGGCTCCAAGCTCAGCAAAATCTAGAAGTCTACCGAGTGAGGATGTCCAAAGATTTTAATCATACATGAATCCATCAAACTTTTCAAGAAGGAGAATTGGTTATGGTGTTGAGAAGACTAATTATTCCTCACTGTCATTACATGTGCAAGTTTTGCTTGGAAATTTTCTTGCAAAGCAAGAATGCATTTCAATTAAAGATCCCCATTATATTACTCATGCTTTATGCCAAGATCCTAAATAAATATACTCAAAATGAAAACTTACGCAAGGCAAATTTTAGACTTCTATACATAGATAAAATTAATGTTATATATTAAAACCCTCTTAAGATCAAATGTATTAACTCATACATTGATATATTTTTCTTAAATTATTTTAGAGCTTTTTCAAAGTGCTTTAGAATTTTTTGTGCAAGGCAAGGGGCATTTTTATATATTTAGCCAAGTTGAAATGAAATAAGATGATATCCTCAAATATATTCGATTCAAGTCGACATCGAAGCTTTACAAAAAAATCCCTAAATATATACATAATTTGTTAAGTAATGATTCTTAGAGAAATAAAAAGAATCTATTTCTGCGCATGAAAAGATAGTCCTAAATGTCAAAAGTTTATCTCTCATATTTGCTAAATTCTAAAGATTTAGTCAGAAGAACTCCTAATTTTGGAAGCTTCAATCAACTGAGTTAGAAAAAAATCAACCTCTACATCCTGAAGTTTAGGACACAGATGGGTTCTAAAGGTCAAACTCATCAAGACCACAAATGGCCGAGTTGCTGACGCTATCCTCACTTAACAAGTCAAAAGGTCACAAAGAGCCCCGTTAGTCTGATGACCAAATCACCAACCCTTCACAGCTTAAGTCGAAGTCTCAAGTAGGTTATAAAGGTTGAACTCAACAAGCCTATAACTGACTGAGTTGATGACACTCTCCTCACTCAACAAGCCATAAGAAAAGGTCACAGTGAAAGAGCCCCTGCTCATCAATTCAATGATGATAATTGTTCAATCTCAAACCAGATCCATCTTAGTGACTACAAGCAACTAGAATCCAAAAAATCTTTCTACCTGATCGATAAACCAAGACAATCTGAGAAACCTCTCAATTTAGAGCTGCCTCAAGTCAATCTTTATATTGCTTACAGGGTGATATTTCAATCTATTCTCAAATGATCTATTAAAGCACAAAGCACAGATCAAATCCAATCTCCTCATTAAGTTTGCAAAAGTAGAAAGCACAAGACTGAGGAAGCAATTCCATAGTTCATATAAAGTTAATAGTCGAATTGAAAGAATTTTGTAGTTATTTAGTTTATTAAAGCACTCATTGCTAGATTGATAACTTGACATTATAGAACTAATATAAGTCAGAAGGTTAGGTCATCTATACGCATCCTTCAACAAGTCCATCAAAGAAGCAAGCATAAGGCTGAAGATATACGTACACTTCCTGATAAGTTAATGTGGACAAATCAGGTCAATCCTCATCAAGTCCATCAAAGTAGAAAACACAGGACCAAGAGAATAATTTCATGGTTCATACAAAGTTGATGGTCGAACTAAAGGAACTTTGTAGTAATTCAATCTATTTAAACACATATTGTTTGGCTAATAACTCGACATTATAGACCTAATATTAGAAGTACATATGCATCCTTCAATAAGTCCATCAAAGCAGCAAGCATAGGGCTGAAGATATATGTACACTTCCTAACAAGTCAAACTAGATAAAGCAAGTCAAACCTTCATCAAGTCCATCAAGCTTAAAGCTAGGATATAAGGAATTTCAATCTTCTCATCAAGTCCGCAGAACGGACCAGGGAACAATTCCATAGTTCATACAAAGTCGAAAAGTTGAACTAAAAAATTTTGTTATTATTCAAAGCACATTAAAGCACACATTAACTAATAACTCAACATATAAAAGTCTGGGTCATCAGTACCCTTTAATGAGTCCATCAAGGCAGCAAGCACAGGACTTAGGGTGTACAAACACTTCTTGACAAGTCAACATGGACAAATCAGGTTAATCCTTCATCAAGTCTGTCAAGCTTAAGGCTAAGATAGAAGGAATCTCAAATCTCAAAATAAGTAAACCAATTCCTCTATCAAACTCTCGACCAAGCAGTATGGTGGAGGAAACTCATAATAGAGAAGAAAGAGATCTTCAGCAAACCCATTAAGGTGGATAGTAGATGATAGGGGAAACTCTTAATCCGACAAGTCAATCAAGACAAATCGAGCAATCCCACTATTTAGCTCATCAGAACATAAAGCATCACACTAATGGTAAATTCCGTCAAAACTCCATAGACTATTGAAATTGAAGCTACAATGATTCAAGGTCTTTGGTTAACTTAAAAGCTCAGCTAGTTTTCAACAAACATGATCCACTCCATGCACAAATCACATTTATTGGTAGGCATTTTTTGACCTCCATATATATGTCATAAGTCGAGTCAAGCCCACAAGTCGAATTCGACGGACTTCGGATGCAATAGTGCATAAATCAGGGCTTAAAATGCACTGGATGTCACTGAAAATAATCAAAATAACCTTCGATCAATGAACGGACTTTACCATCATGTTCAAAATGTCAAACTTGATCTGAATATAAATATTGCATAATCTAACGATCAACTGAGCAAGCGATCGATCTGTCAATATGCCTGATGCGCATATAGGAGTCAGGAGGCTGCGACGATACCCAAATGACATCCAATCGATGAACGGGCTTCGCCATCACATTCAAAATATTGAAATTGATCATAATATAAATATGTACAAGTGATCAAACGATCAAGTGATTAAAGTGTTGACAGTCGGAGAAACGATGATATCCAAATGACCTTCGTTCATAAAATTGGTTATGCTATTAGCTTCATAATGCTAAAACTTATCAAATAAGATTATCCATACTTAATTCAGACGAGTCTACACGAATGTCAAATGATTGAAAGTGATAACATGCAAATCAAGACTAAAGTACACCAAACATTACTAAAATTAGTCAAAATGACCTTCTATCAATGAATGGACTTTGCCATTACGTTGAGAACGTCGAAAGTGAACAAAATATAAATATTGAATAATCTAACGATCAACCGATCAAGAGATTGAACCATAAATATGCCAACGTGTATATCAAAGTCAGGAAGCTGTAACGATGTCCAATGACCTCCGTTCATAAAATTGATTGTGTCATTAGCTTTGAAATATTAAAATCTATCAAATGAGATTATTCATGCTCAATTCGAATGAGTCTATATGAATGTCGAGTGATTAGAAGCAGCAACGCACATTTTTAAGCTAAAATCTACCCAATTTGATGCCGACGTGAACCAAATGGCCTTCGATCTTGAAACGGATTGAGCCGTTGCATCCAAAATATCAAAATAATCTTAAATCAATGTATATATTAACTATATAAATAAATGTTGCTCATTTAATCTTATTATAAAAGAAAAGTGATTAATAAAAATTAAAACCCTCTCATATCTCACCCACACTCATCGGTTTGGCAAAAAGAAGGTCCGCAAGCTTTCGCGATCTAGTGCTTGACTGCGGCGTCGTGGGACTCACTGAACCCGCTGACAAAATCCTTTAGTTACTGAACTACACTTTCACCACCACCGGAGTTGCTCGGAACCTCTCCCTCCCTAATCTCCTTCATACTCTTTCTCTCTGATCTTTCCCGGCACTTCCAGTGAGTCTTGCTACAATGTCCCTATGTTCCGTGGCTCTCGTTACCTTGCCCACACAACTTAGTTTTATGGTGGTATTAAGGGCCCGGGAGACCCTCCGGTCTTTGTCAAGATCGTGGATGGAACATTCTGGACCATTGCCAACACCACAGAGGATTACATTGTCGGTGTGGCGTTGAGCTATGAAGCAATTGTTTTTTTGGCCATAGGAAGCAAGATGAAAGTTTGTGTGGCCAAGAATGATTATAAAGATTATGATCCATTTATAAATAATCTAGAGATGATCATTTTGGAGGATTGTGTATAATTCCATGGATTTTACGAGAATCGTTAGATTGAGGAGAAGATTTGGATATGATGGTTCAGTTGAAAGGTTTCAAGACCCCACAAATTTGCCTACCAATAGCATTTGGTAAATCCGGATTTAACTAAGCGGCTGTTTAAGTTAAATCTGACTTCAATCCTGCTTGAAACCGACTTAAATCCTGCTTGAACCCGACTTGAATCCTACTCAAATCCTATTGCCAAACAACCCCATTATCTCTCTTCCTCTCTTTCTCTCATCCAGAATGTGAAATAAAACTACAGGAAGTAATATATGGATGCATGAAATTGATATTTGTGGATGTGAGGGAATGTGAATGTGTGGAATTATATATGTGCTTGTGCTTCTATTTGTGGGTTCCAAGACTCCGCTAATGCCTAATAGGGCATAGTGGTGTGAAAGGCAGTTTTGGTGTCAGAGACACCACTTTCCTGATCAATAAGGCATATGAGTAAGCCAAAAGAATTGTTAGATGTTACACCCTATGAAGAAATGCTACCAAAATTTCAACTTAGTAAAATATCTGAAAAGCTGATTTTATCATGTGATAGTAGATCCAATCCTCTACTAGGAACTAAACAGAGTTGATAAGATCTAAAGTTCTCAAATATATTCAAATCAACTAATTACCTACCCCGATGATGGCTGTGTTGAATGCTTATTTCAACCAGAGGTGATACTTCCATCAAAATGTGATTATAATCTCAAACAAAATTAAATTAAATCAAATATCAATCTAAAAATTGTCTAAATAAAATTCAATTATTAAAAACTTAAAGCAAAACTCAATCTATTCGCCTTCCATAATTATTTATTGGAGGTGATAAATTAAGAAAACTCTAGCTGTCAAAGGAGCTAATGTCAAATTAAGTGTTCTACTATGTTCACTCTCAATCAATCTCTTGCTAGTAAGGACATGGCCCGTGTCCTCTGACTGCTTGGCTTGGCCAGTAGGCTCCACAGATGATGCAGTTATGACCAGAGTCCTATGATCGGATGGCTTGGCCAATAAGGCTATTATATTACAATCACGATCGTAGCACGTATGCTCCCCAATAGCTCTGCCCTTTGAGTTGTGAATCATAGGGTATACTTGATAGGACAAACTGCCATCTGTTAGCTAAGATAGACTTAAGTTTATCTCCTTAGATAAACACCACCCCAGGTCTATAAGAATTTCTTGGATGACGTAACATGTGTTTAAGGATCCCTTCAGGTTGTACTACCTCCTCGACTAAGTTGACTAGGGACGGATGGCGAAACATGAGATCTAGATCGGGCATGCCATCAGTCCCCCAACCATCCGCTTTAAACTAAAATGGTGAATTTCATAAATTTTAAATTTTAAACTCCAAATGCTGCTACTATACACTACGCATTAAGCGATCTAATGACAAGCCTTAATCGAAACTCTCTCTCACTTATTAGGAGGGATAATTAATGATAGGGGCTTGCGCCTATAGGAAACTTGGAACCAGATCTAAAGTCCTCACCAAATGAAGATGAAATCTCTGGGTAGTGTCTTATCTACAATTCGATCTACCTTCTGAAAATTACACTGACACATTTATCATGCATGTCGAGAGGTTGGTGGTGAATTTTCGCAGCCCACATTTATCAAATTCAAATTTACTAAACTCTACTTTCAATGATACAGCCTAATATATATAATTTGTCCAATTGCACCATCACGAAATCTTCTCAAACATAATAATTTTATGTATAAAATAATTAAAAATAAAATTACCCTATATAACATAAAATTATTACATCATTGTTCTTGCGCAGTCAAAAATTATGATTACTCCAAGTCCAGGTATATTAAAATGAAACAAATTTAGCTTAAAATGTGTTGAATAATTCTAATTTGATTAATTGTTCTCTATAAGGACTGCAATTATTGCTGGTGTTCCCTTGGTCATGTTGCTTAACTAATTTGTATGTGACAACTAATTATTCTCTTTAAATGAATGGATGCAAAGGATATACATATATATAGTCTCGATAATCATATCTCATTTATTTATTCTCTTCAATAATCATATCCACGTTCTTCAATAATAACATTACAAATGCCGCCCGATTATTCTCAACCGGACAAATTATATTATTGTGTGATTTTATAATTTTTTATTAGTAATTTTAATTTTTCTAAAGCGCACATTATTGCTTTCGATCATAAACCAAGAGCATAATAGGCTTTAATATGCTCAAGTCAAATTTTAACTAGTTCAAGCCTTTGAGTCCAATCAATTAATAGCTTTATCCAAAGCTAATCAAATTGATGATTAGTTAGGTGGATGATGAGCTAATGGCAATATATTAAGATGCTTTATTGAATCCAGCTCGAAGGATGAGTCTAATGTGATTAGCATACCAACCAACCCCTCTCAGCAGGTTTCATTGGAGGTGACACTCAAGCTAGACGGTGATGAAGATCGGGCCTCTAGACAAAGCAACATGTTCAAATCAAATGTATGTAAAACTATCAAGCAAAAGTTATGAACCTTAGCTCTAACCTCACTTTCATCTCAAAAAGTTAAAGGTTTAGTACTTAAGGAAGCCCCTCAGTCTTCCAGGGATGTCAAGCTGAAGAGATTCTTTTTGGGATCATCATCCTTAAGTCCTGAACTTGATGGAGAACATGAGGGTGATTCATATAAAGAGTTAATGGAATTACCTCTTGATTGGTACTCGCCTTGTGTTATTAATCTTACAAAGAAGGGTTTGATTCCTTATACATGGTCCAAGCATAGGTCAGAGTACTTCTAGAAGCTGTGGAACAACAAAGATAAGAATGCACAATTAAGTCCTTAAACATACTCTCTAAGAGACTAGATCATGTAGGGCAAGAATAATGACTTAAATCTAATGCAAATTTTTGTTATATTTTATTTTCATTTAAGGACAGCTGATTTGACATAGGCTATGAGATTCATATGCCTGATGCATGAGAAATTGAATTATGGAATAAAAATCAGCAAGAAGGAGGTGTATTTCCACCATGACTCTCAAAGGTCAAGCTAGATTCTCTAGCATGGCTGGAAGCCCTCCATAATAAGAGTGAAATAATATGCTTTTTATGCATGATGTGAAACATACAACATCCAGCTAATGTGTTGCTAAATCTTTTATCTTGATTTATAACCTAGGTTTTAGGTGAGGTTATGAGTTATTTATTTTTAGTTTTGAGTTGATTAATTAGATAGAAAAGTTATTTTTCTAAGAGCCTAATCACATCTAGGCCATTCATCAAAGTAAAGAAGAAACTAAGAAAAATATTTCATCTTAATGCACAAGTTAAACAAGCATCAAATAATTTATAAAACTAGCATAAAAGAATAAGAGGCCTTTTGAGGTCGAGTACCACTGCACAACCCTAAAAGAAGAATGTCGTAGCCGAGCTTTTCCCTTATACAACCTGGATTAGAAATGAATTAATTACAATTTAGAAGAAATTCATGTTATGGGGGGTCTTCATTCTTCATTTCTTCTTTATTCATGTCTTCTTTTCTTTCTTCTTTCTTCTTTCTTCTTTTGGTTGGTTGGAATGTGGTTGCTCAAAAGGCTTCACATGGTGCACAAGACATAGTCTTATGACCAATATTCATCCTAATCCCCCATAACATTCATTCCAAATCCTAATTATAAAATTACTTGAAAATGTGAAAATTAAATCTAACAAAAACTTGTAAAATAGAGATTAGCTAAACAAACTACATAATCCCAAGCATGTATATGAATAAATTGGACTTAGCACCTCACACATGGATAACCAAATTCACCTAGCCTATTTTTAGATTATGCATAGGTGTATAAGCAACCTGCATAGCAAAAGCATTTATATTGTTATTACAGTGCCCCTTAAGCACAATCCCCTATAGAAGATATGGTTAGACTAAGATCGATCTACTATTTAGTCTACACATATACACCCTAACATCCAGACTAAAATATTAGGTCACAAAATAAAATCAGGCATCAAACCATGCACCGCTCAAATAGAGGACTAGAAATGGTAACTTAGCCTAATGTGTGTGCCATTTAAGGCTTGTGTGGTATGTCGTAGCTAGGCTTTAAGGTTGAAGTTTTCTAAGTATGAAGGATTCAACTTAGGGAGTGGTTTCATTTAACTAATTTAGTTAATTTATTAATTTTATTTTATGATTTGATTTAGTTTGAATGCATTTAATTACTAAGTGTTATAAGAGAGAAAAAAGAGAACTTCTCTTTCCTCCCTACCTTAAATAATTTATAAGGTAGATTCATTAATGATTTTTGTTTAGTGAATATTTTATTATGTGCTTTAATTAATCCTAAGTTTATATTTTCTCTAAATAAACCCATTCAATAAGAAAGGCATTTTAAGATTAATTAAAGTGATTACTATCATAAAATACACAACACTTTATTTCCTTCCAACATGTGTAACATGCACATGAAATGATCCTAAGCATATCTATACGTGCAAATGCAAATATTTAGCACACCTTAATGAAGAATTCCAAAAGAGTTGCTTAAAGAAATTTGGATGTTTTTATGATGCATGATTTTGTTAAGTAGAAAAGAGGAACTCTTTTATCCATTAACCAAATGAACATTTACATGTATGAAAGACATAAGTCAGTACGGCACCATTATTTTCTACACCAAGGGTACAAGGTATAAGACCTTCTTAGGGCTACATAAAGCCTCATAACCCCAAGATGTCCAGACTAATATACCACTTTTTTAAATGTATGTGCATGTACAAAAAAAATGAATGGAAAAAGAATCATGCAAAAAGGTTTTTTATGTTTGATTTGGTTATGCAATTTACATGTGTAAATATGAAGATCCTTCTTAAATGATAACATAGGAATGAATAGGAATAGATTTAATCAAGTGTTGTGTTATTTTCAAAGGAACTATACACTTTGCAAATCCCATTCAAAGCTATGTTAAAAGAGAAGAGAAGGAAAAGTCACATAATGCACATCTTATGTTATACTCACATGCAAGCTTATAAGTAATTATAAGTAGCATACCTTTCATTTGTAATCTTTGTTTTATAGGTTTTGAAAATAATTTTTGATTTAATAGTGATAATAGTCATTCAATATCTTACTTCAGTCAAAACATGCAGTTTGACATAAAGGAAATATTTCATTTTTATTTGATTTTTCAAAAGATATGAATGCATGATTTCATATGACAAACAAGATTTAACATGCTAGGAAAGAAATAAAGTGATGTAAGCATGTAACTTCATTCACCCTAATTAATTCCTAAAGACAATCCTATGGAATAAGATCATTTAAAGTGAACCAAAGTTATTTAAAGAGATTTTATTTTAATTTTGAGTTTGATTTGATTTTATGAAATGTGAAAAGTTTTGTTGGTCCTAACTCATTTCCCCCATATGTGAATTGATTTAGTTTAATTTTTATAACCATTAGATTGATTTTATGTTTTGTTTAGGTTAAGGTGTGAATTAAGTTCATTAATTACCCTTACACACTTTAACATAATTAACCTAACAATTATGAGCCAATGTATGCTATGCAACCACATTGAATTTAAATTGGCAATGCACCTAAGAAAGAAAGGAGCCTAATGCAATTGGCTTACATGTAGGTTGGAAATGAATTCCTAATATCTCTCTTAATTAAGCTAAAGGGTTTAATTAAGTACTTTCATAATCTTCCCACACATGTAGGTTGGAAATGAATTCCTTAAATTTACCTTAGGCTTTTGAACACCTAAGGATCCACCCAGCAAAGGATTGTTTAAGTTTAGATTTATTTTGAAAATTTGATTAAGTTAATTAAGTAGATCATTGGTGGATTAATTCGTAATTAGGTTAGAATTAAGAAAGAAAGGGGGTTTAGGAAATAGCTTGCAAAAAATATTCCAAAATTATTCCATAAGCATCCTTATCACTTAAACAATATTTAATTATCATAATTAAATGATTAAACCATTTTTCACATGCTTAATTACCCTTAATTAAATTAAGAGAGATATTAGGGATGCATTAATTAATTTCCCTAATCAAGTCATTAATAAATTCCAAGAAAATTAGGGGAGGCAGAAATCATCCCACTAAATATGCCTGAGAAGTTTGGAATTAATTAATGAAATTATTAGGGGGTAATTAAAGTTATTAAGATTTTAAATAAAGCCTAATTAAAAAAATTCACTGTTCAAAATAAATTAGAAACAATTTTATTGGATTTTTCTCTGAATTATCTTTAAAATGAAGTTGAGTTTGCATTTTTTTATTTTTGTATATTTAATTATATATTTTTGAATTTTTAGTGATTAATAAGTCATTAAATCCCCTAATTACATAACTAATTCCATCTACATCGCGTAAACTTCCTTTCCATGTGTGTGGCGAGATTGGTTATTTAAGTTGTCAAATCAAATGACACATCAGTCGGCAGTGTTATGCATTTTCTCATTGGACCGTCCAATCAAAGATCGGATGATCAAGATTAAACCCACATTTTTGAAGGACAAAATCAGAGGATCTAATCTGGTTAATTAAGATTGTTCATCTAAAACACGCAGGATGGATAGTCCATGATTCATCCCTGCCCTCACCTGTGGGAGATGAAGACCGTCCATCCATGGCTCAGCTCACTTTCAGTTGATTCAATTCAACCCACAAGAGTAAGAAGAATAATATCCAATAGTGGAATTCAATTGGGATCACACTTTCCTTCACAAAGGACCAAAGAATTCTATACCTTAGCTCAATTTTTAAGCATACCTTGCCAGAGGCTATCACTAGTGCTCCCAAATGTTAAGGTAGCTTCGTCTAGTGGTGATGAAGCTATGTTGAAGGTTTGAAGGCTTGAGATGGAGTGGATCTTCCAATTGGACAAAGCTTGCATCAATCATTTGTGGCTTTGGTCTAACTCCTCCTTCCATGGCTTGGTTGCTTGGAAAACATCTTGGGTGAGTTTGACTTACCTCCCTGATGGTGCTTGCAAGAGGAATTGGACTCTGGTGAAGTGTTGAGCAAAGTGGAATTCTCACTCACCTCCCCTATTTTTGGCTTAGACAAATCGAGAAATGGAGAATTCAATTAAGCTTAGGAATGCTTGAGAGAGCTTTGGGAGCTTCCTATGGGTTTCTAGGGTTCAATCGACAACAAGTGATCTGAATTGAAATGAAATTAGTTGTATACTTGGGCCGGGGCGGTCATGAGCTCCTTTACCATTTTGATCAAATTGATCAGATTGATTGGGTTTGTTAGGTTTTTAGGAGCTTCACATGGTTCAATTTTGGCAGAGGAGTGTAGTGGAGGAGTTTTCCATGTGTTAAATGAGAGTATGGAGTGATTCCATGTGCTCATTTTCCGTTAGGTGGTCAATTTTGGCTTTGGTTTGACTGACCCAAAACCCATTGGGTCATGTGCACCACATCTCTTGGTGTCCAAATGGACCAGTAAAAGGATGCCAAGTGGCCATGGAAAGGATTTGACCAAATTCTAAGTGGAATTGGCCATAGGTTACCCTTTGACCCAAGGGTAAAATCATCATTTGGCTCTGATTTCAATTTGTGAAGATCTGAAATGATTGGAAAATGGGTTTTACCAATTTTTAATGAATTTGGTGTTGATTTGATATCATTTGGCTCATGTTGACCCATTTAGGTCAAAATGGGTCAACTTGGGTCAAGTTGACTAGTTGGTCAAATTGGGTCAAACCAAGGGTTGGGACAAGTTCATATGACCATTTGGAGTGGTTTGGTATCATTGGTTTGGTTCAATTTGATTTGCATTTAGTTTTGATTCATTTGAATTTACTTAGGTCAAGTGGGTCAAGTTGACCAATTTGACCCATTTGACCCAATTGGGTTAGGTTATGGGTTGGTTGGTTATTTGAAATATTTTGCAAGCTTTGGTTTCAATCAATTTGGGTTTGATTTGATTTTGAATTCATTTAACCTTTTAGGTCATGTTGGGTTTATGGTCAATTGGGCTAGGATGGGTCTAGTTGATCAATTGAGGCTTTGGTCAAGTTCAACAAGTGATTTAAAATGAATCTCACCCATTGGTTACAATCAATTTGGCTTAGATCAAGATTTGACCCATTTTTAACTTTTTAGGTCAACTTGGGTCCACTTGGGTCAAGTGGCCAATTGGGCTAAGTTTGGCTCAAATGATGACTTGGTCAAGTCCAATCATTGATCATGAATTGGTTTTGATCAATGGCTTCAATCAATTTAGCCTATATCAAATTTTGGCTAGTTTAGGTTTCATTTAGGTCAAATGTTGACTTGGTCAAAGGCTAGGTTTGACTTGGTTTGACCTAATTTGAGTGATTGATCATCTTATGATGATTGTTGCTTACAATGTGAGGCTTAGATGGGCTTAGTTCAATCCAATTTGGTAGGATTAGAATTTGGCTCAAAAAGGTGCTTTAGGTCACTTTGGCTCAAGTGAGCCTAAGTGGGTCAATTGACTTGATCAAGGCTTGATTCAAGTTTGGTTGAACTCACATATGGACTTTTGATTGAAATATAAATCCATTTGCAAGTGGTTTGGAGTCAAATGGATTTTGATTCATTTGACAATTTCAAGTTCAAAGGATGAACATGGGTTTGATTTAGGTTTGAGTTTTAAATTTAGTTTTGGTTTGATGATTGAATTTTATGATTGAATTTGGTTTGTGATTGAAGGATTGATTGTTTGAAGAGAAAATCCAAAGGTTTGAATTGATTTGAGGTTGATTTGGTTAAGTTCAAGAATCTGACTTGAAAAAGTTTAGGTTGGATTTTGATAAGATTTGGGTTTGAGTTTTGAATTTGGTTTTGGGTATTTGATTTTATATTTCATTTATATTTGTGAATATAAATGAGAATATAAATGGGTTATGAGAAAATCTTTTGAATTTGAAGTGATTTGAATTTGATTTGAGCTAAGTCCATAAGATGAAATCAGAGTGACTTAGGAAAGATTTTTTTTGGATTTGGAATTAAAGTTGATTTAGATTTGAGAAAATCAATTAGGTCTTAATTTAAGATTTTATTTGGAATTGAAGTTGATTTGGATTTGGAGTTTATTTGAATTTTATGTTGATTTGATTTTGAAGTTGATTTGGATTTGAAGTTTTACCTGAAAGAGGGAAGTAAGGATTTGGTTCAAGCTATAGGGTAGGCAAATTTTCCTAACACCTTTAAGGCATGACCTATTCTTATGGCTAACTCTTCTAAGTCTCTAGGGTTAGGTTGAGTGTTCACCTAATCACTAGAAGTGTCTTAAGATTAAAGAACTCTTAGTGTCTAAGAGAAGTACTATGTCTAAGATGGAGAGGTTGAGAGCTCATTCTAAAAATAAGGTAAACAGGGTCTAATGGACTTAGCTCATAATTATTGATTAATTAAGCAAAAGGGTTTAATTAAGTACTTTCATAACCATCCTACACATGTAGTTTGATTATGATTTTCTTTGAAATCCTCTTAGGTTATTGAACACCTAAGGATCTACCCAAAAAATGATTAAGTTCTAGAATGATTTAATTTTGAGTTTGATTAATTGAACTAATTAAAAACCTAATTAAGTCATTAATTAATTTGCAAAGTAATTAAGAGTTTATCCAAACGAAATAAACTTAGGGGAAAAGATTGGAAAAAAATTCTAATCTCATGCCCTAAGTCCATTCACTATTTCATGATGATCAACTAGCTTAATTAGTAAATTTATCACTATTTAATAAGTTAATTAATCATTTAATTAATTAAGAAAGTGATTAGGGGTGAAACAAGTAATTTCCCTAATTAATCAAGCAATAAATTCTGAGAAAATCATAGGAGGTAGAGGTCATCCCACTAATTAATCCCAGAAAGTTTGGGGTTAATTCCTGTATTAAATTAGAGAGTAATTAACTCAATTACATTTCCAATAAAACCCAAATTGAGTTATGATCACTATTCAAAATTAATTAATTTTAAATTTCTATTATTCTTCTCTGAATTATCTTTAAAATGAGTGTTTATTTGCATTTTTTAGATTTTTCTACAATAAGTTATGAATTTTGAAAGTTTTGGCATTAAAATTAGATTAATTAAGCCTAATTGACCCCTTAATCCCATTGGGTCACGTGGCAGCTGATGCGGCTTTCCATGTGGCATGATGGGATAGGTTATTTAAGTTTCATATCACTGCGTTAGTTGTGGATGTGCTTTCTCATGGGGTCGATCCCAGATTGGATGGCTGACATTAATCCCGCAGTTTAGGTTTAAATCAAAGGGGATCTAGTGTGATCTAATCACAGCCGTTTGCTCCAATCACGCGGAATAGATGGCGTGTGATCCTTCTCCTTCGTGAGCGATGAGAGACAAACACCGTTCGTCTCACCCTGTTCAATTCAAGCTCACTTGAGCTCGAATTAGGATCAAAATGATCCCACACCTTCAGAAGGATGGGGGATGCACATCCAACAGTCAAGATCCAATGGGGTGACACTTTTCTTCAAAAAAGACAAAAGAAAATTTTTCTAAGACTACAGTTTCAAGCAATTACCTCGCCGGAGGCTATCATCGGTGCTTCCAATAGAGGAGGTAACTTTGTCTAGTAGAGACGAAGCCCTGTTGAAGCAATTAGGTCTTGATTTGAACTTGATGGTTTGGTTGATCAAGCTCCCCTTTAATGGTGATCGAGCTTGATCAAAGTAGTGCTTCCCATGGCTTGGAGAATTGGGAAATGACTTGGTTGAGCTCGACGAAGTCCACTAATGGTGCTTGCAAGGTTAATTTGGTTTTGATGGAGAATTGGATGAGTTTAGCTCAGGATTGAACTCCCCTATTTGGTGTGAGTGAAAGCAGAATGGGAAATCAATGGAGCTTGGGAATGGCTTGAAAAAGCTTGGGGAGGCTTCGATTGACTCTCCTTAGCTCTGTGGAAATGAGTCCTTCTCGTTTGAGTGCGAATGAGGGGAGTATATCTCCCCCTCCTTGGATCGGACTATGATGAGTAGTTTTGCCATTTTTGATTAATGGCAAGGATTGGGTTCACAGTTTGGACTGCCAAACATCCCATGTGAGTCATTTTGAGTCATGAAGGGAAGGAGAGTGGGTGCCCATGTGGCTAGGTAGGTGTATTTGGAATTTCCAAGTGTTCAATTTTTTTATTGGTGTGGTTTACCTTAACAGGTCAAGGGAGCTTATTGGGTCATGTTCACCACCTCCCTTGGTGCTCATGTGGACCACTAGGAGGATGTCAAGTGGCCTTGAGAAAGAAATAACCAAATTTCAAGTGAATTTGGTCATAGGATACCCTTTAACCTAAGGGTAAAATGGTTATTTGGCCATGATTTTTATTTGGGCAAATTTGAAATGATTTGAAAATGGGTTGGGCCAAATTTCAAGTGTTTTGGAGTTCATTTAGTTTGGGTTAGTTCAATTTGAGCCATTTAGATCAAGTTGGGTCAAATTAGGTTAGGTTGACCAATTGGTCAAATTGGGTCAAACTATGGGTTAGGTCAAGTTCAAATGATCATTTGGAGCCTATGGGTATCATTGGTTTGGTTCAATTTAGTTTAGATTTGGTTTTGATTCATTTAGGTTCATTTAGGTCAAATGGGTCAAGTTGACCAATTTGTCCCATTTGACCCAATTGGGTTAGGTCATGGGTTGGTTTAAGCTTGGTTGTTCATTTGAAATGTATTGCAAGCTTTGGTTTCAATCAATTTTGATTTGGTTTGATTTCAACTTGATTTGACCTTTTAGGTCAAGTTGGGTTCATGATCAATTGGGCTAGGTTAGGTCTAATTGGTCAATTGAAGCTTTGGTCAAGTTCAATAATTAATTTAGAATGAATTTGACCTATTGGTTGCAATCAATTTGGCTTAGATCAAGATTTGACCCATTTTGACTTTTTAGGTCAATTTGGGTCAACTTAGGTCAAGTGACCAATTAGGCTTTGTTTGGCTTAATTGATGGCTTGGTCAAGTTCAATCATTGATTATAGATTGGTTTAGATCAATGGTTTCAATCAATTTGGCCTATAGTGAATTTTGGGTTAAATGTTGACTTGGTCAAAGGCTAGGTTTGGCTTGGTTTGACCCAATTTGAGTGATTCATCATCCTAGGATGATTGTTGCTCACAATGTGAGGCTTAGATGGGCTTAGTTCAATCCAATTTGAGTTAGATTAGAATTTGGCTCAAAAAGGTCCTTTAGGTCACTTTGGGTCAAGTGAGCCTAAGTAGTCAATTGGTTTGGTCAAGGCTTAATTCAAGTTTGGTTGAACTCACATATGGACTTATGATGAAAATATAAATCCAATTGCAAGTGATTTGGAGTCAAATGGGTTTTGGTTCATTAGACAATTTCATGTCAAAAGGGTGAACATGGGTTTGACTTGGGTTAGTTTAATTTTGGTTTGATGATTGTAATTTATGTTTATATTTGGGCATGTGATTGAAGGAGTGATTGTTTGGAGAGAAAATCCAAGGGTTTGGATTGATTTGAGAATGGTTTGGCTAAGTTCAAGGATTTGACTTGAAAGAGTATAAGTTGGATTTAAGTTGGATTTAGATTTGAGTTTTGAATTGATTTTGGTTATTTGAATTTATATTTCATTTATATTTATGAATATAAATGAGAATATAAATGGGTTATGAGAAAATCTTTTGAGTTTGGAGTGATTTGGATTTGATTTGAGCTAAGTCCATAAGATGAAATCAAAGGGCTTAGGAAAGATTTTGGGATTTGAATTCAATCATTTAATTTGGAATTGATTTATGATTTGGATTTTGGAATTGATTTATAATTTGAGAAAATCAGTTGGGTTGGAATTGATTTAAGATTGATTTGGAATTGATTTATGATTTGAGAAAATCAATTGAGTTGGAATTGATTTTAAGATTTGGGTTTTTAGAAATGATTTATGATTTGAAAATCTTGAGTTGGAATTGATTTAATATTTGGGTTTTGGAAATGATTTATGATTTGAGGAAATCAAATGAGTTGGAATTAATTTAAGATTTGATTTAGATTGGTTTGAAGGAGGGAAGCAAGGATTAGGTTCAAGCTATAGGGTAGGCAAGTCCTCATAATACCCCTAAGGCATAACCTATTCCTATAACTAACTCTTCTAAGTCTCTAGGGTTAGGATATGTGTTCACCTAATCACTAGAAGTGTCTTAAGACTGAGGAACCCTTAGTGTCTAGAGGAGTCATATGTCTAAGATGGAGAAGTTGAAAGCTCACTCCAAAAGTGAGGTCAACAGCCACCAAAGGTCTTGGGTTCATCCACAAATCTCATTAAAATAAAGTTTGTTATAATATAATAGAAGTTGAGATCGAAATTAATAGTGATAAAGAAGATGATCTCTATAAAATTCTTCTACAAACGATGAAGAAGTAGAAGCCAAGCCAACATCTGAAGAACTCGAAGATGGTGGGCATATAGCTACTATGGATGAACTCAAAGAAATCAACCTATGAGCTGAGGATGATCCTCATCCAACTTTCATCAGTGCCCTTTTACCTAACGAGAAAGTTGAAGAGATAAAAGTGGTACTCCGTGAATTCAGGGATTGCTTTGCTTGGACATATGCTGAAATACCAAATAGCTCCACGATGTGGCAGTTCATAAATTGGCAATCAAGCTAGAGACAATGCCTATTAAACAAGCTCCGAGATGAATGAGATTAGAAATTGAAGAATAGGTGATCATTGAAACTGAAAAGCTAATTGAAGCAGGATTTATACGCGAAGAAAAGTATTCTGATTGGATAGCTAATATAGTGCCCGTGAAGAAGAAAAATAGTCAGATTTGTATATGTATCAGCATCCGGGATCTTAATAAGGCTTGCCCGAAAAAATGACTTCCCACTTATATCGAATTATTGGTTTATACATCCATCCTATGATATATTTTCTTTTATGGATGGATCTTCGGGATATAATCAGATCAAAATGGCACCTGAATATGAAAGACATACATCGTTCAAAACACTTATTGGCATCTATTGCTACATAGTAATGCCTTTTTATTTGAAGAATGCTAGAGCTACATACCCAAGAGCCATGGCACGCATTTTTGATGAGTTGATTTACCAGATGGTGGAATGTTATGTTGATGATTTTATGGTGAAGAGCTTAAATCATGAAAATTACTTTAAAGACTTGAGAATTGTATTTGATAGAATCAGAAAATATGATCTCAAGATGAATCCTCTAAAATGTGCATTCGAAGTGTTCTCTGGAAAATTTCTTGGAAACATTGTATGTCACATGGGAATTGAGATTAATCCTGCTAAAATCAAGGCAATTGTGGAGATGCCTCCATTGAAGAGTTTGAATCAACACCATTCTTTACAAAGATAGCTTATATTCATCTAATGATTTATATGAAACCTATCAGGATGCTGTCAACCATTTGCAAAGTTGATGAAAAAGAATGTTTCATTCAAATGAGACAAGGAGCGCCAAGAAGCCTATAATAGCATTAAAAGCTACCTATTAAATCAACCTATCATTGTAGTGCCTACTTTTGAGATGCCCCTCATTCTATACACAGCTGCATTAGAAGAGTCCCTCTGAGCATTATTGACACAACACAATAAAAAAAGTAAATAGAATGCTCTTTACTATATCAGTTGGGGGTTGATAGAAGCAGAAATTAGATACTCTCCAATAGAGAAGAATTGTTTATCATTGATCTTCGTAGTTTAAAATCTCTATCATTATATATTATCTCACAAAATTATCCTCATCTCAAGGATTGATCCACTGAAGTACTTAATGACAAGACCAGTGTTGACAGATTGCTTGGTAAGATGGGCAGTATTGCTCTTACAATTTGACATCACATATGTTCTACAGAAAGTAGTGAAGGGACAAATTTTAGCAGATTTTCTTGTTGCACATCCTTGTTGACTTCCATGCTTGATGTATTAGTCGAGTTGAGCTCAAAATCCAAAATTCGATGGACTTTTGATGTAGCAGCTCATAAATTGGAGCTGAGATGCACCAAACATCACCAAAATCAGTCAAAATGACCTCTGATCGATGAGTAAACTTTATCATCTCATTCAAAATATCAAAATTGGTCAGAATATAAATATTACATAATTTAACGATCAACCGAGCAAGCGATTGAGCTGTCAATGAGCCAACACACATCTCAGAGTCAGAAGATTTTGATGATATCCAAATGACCTCCGTTCATAAAATTTATTACACTGCTAGCTTCAAAACATCAAAATCTATCAAATGAGACTGTTCATGCTCAATTCGGACAAGTCTGGACGAATATTTAGCGATTGGAAGCGGTAATACGCATTTTTAAGCTACAATTTGTTCGATTCGACGTCGACTTGAACCAAACGGCCTCCGATTGTGAAATGGACAGCATCGTTGCATTCAGAACATCAAAATAACCTAAAATCAATATATATATATATATATATATATATATATATATATATATATATATATATATATATATATATATATATATATATATATATATATATATATATATATATATATATATATATATATATATATATATATATATATATATTAAAGTTGATTAAACACTAAATGATTTTTTATTAAAAAATCTTAATAACCTAAGTTCCTAATCGGCTCTAAAATGGAAGTATTAGCTTGGTTCGATCCATCTTCTCACGTGAACATGATAGAAGGAATGCAAGGCTACGGCTTCCTCCTCCCCTTTTGCATTCGATTTCTCTCAATCGATCCTGCCTCCTCCCAACCAAGCAACCATTGCCTCATACTCTTCCCTCAAAACTGAAAGCTCAACTCCTTTCTTCTCCTCTCTCCTTCAAAAAAAAGAATCACAAGGCAATCACCTTGTTCTCCCATTTTTCCTTCAATCAAAGCCCTCATTCGGTTCCACCTCATTCCTCTCTTCCACATTCACTCGGCTTCCATTTACTCCTCCATCGCAAGAAATCATAAGTTACTCTCTCTCGGTTTCCCTCATGATTTCCCTAGATCTGCACATACCAAGACGCACTCTTGGTTTCCCTCCCATCCTTCGATTCTTCTCCACACACGCATGTTCTCATTTCTGTCATTCAGTTTTGAATCCTCGTGGTCCTCTCTCTTCCTCGATTCCAGGAAGAGAAGGAGAAGGACTTTAGGTGTGAGGGTAGTTGGTCTCTGATCCAACTTGAAACAGTGAACGGAAGTTGAAATCCTCACTATAATAGAAATTTCAATTACTATTGTCACATGATAACTTTATCATATAGTTTGCTTTTATTGCACCTTACTCCTTAACAATGAAAAGCCATGAACATGCACCAAATGTTGCTCTTTTAGGTCTAACTTTGGCACCACTTTTTATGAAGGTAAATCCAAATATAAATGTAATTATGTCTGCTTGCCTTACAGTATATGTTGGTTACTTGTGATTAGTCAAGCCTGCGCCACCATCTGAAATAATGTCAAATGAACATGCAATGCGCTTCCCACTCATTAGTAGTGCAATTCTCTTATTGTTATTTTTACTCTTCAAGTTTTTGTCAAAAGACTTGGTCAATGCTGTACTCAGATGTTACTTTTTGTGCTTGGAATCATCGCTCTTTCCACGACATTATTGCCTTCAATTAAGCATTTTCTTCCAAAACATTGGAATGAGGACCTCATCATTTGGCATGCTCCATATCTTCATTCTTTTATAGTAGAATTCACCAGGTCTCAGATAGTTACCTCCATTCTTAGAACTTTTTTTCTCTTGGTATGCTTTTCAAAAGCATTGGATTAAACAATATTTTGGGAATTTCATTCTGCATTTAGGGCATTGAGATGCTTTCTTTGGCTTCATTTAAAACTAGTGTTATACTCTTGTCTGGCCTTTTCATTTATGATATATTTTGGGTGTTCTTTACTCTTGTGATGGTTAGCGTGGCTAAATCTTTTGATTCTTCTATAAAGCTATTTTTACTGCCAAAATTTGGACTAAATTTTGGACTTAAACAAAAAAGGGGCTTGAATGTGTATATATTGCATTGTATTGGCTTCTTTTTGCAAGTTTCAAGACCCTACTAATGCCTAATAGGGCATAGTGGGTGCAAAGAGACAGCTGTGGTGTAACAAAATATGGCTCTCTATGCTCATTAGAGCATACTGAGTAAGCCAAAAATTTTAGATGCATCCCCTTATGCCGAAATGCTGCCAAAATTTTGACTAAATCTAGGACTTAGAAAAAAAGGGGAGGAGGTTTGAATGTGTAGAAATTGCATATATATTCACTTTTATTAAGATGATAAATAAATACCTCATGCTTAACTCCAATTACATAAGTTGAGAAGAGTTGAAGAAATTTGAGTGAAATTTATAAAGAATTTGATAGCTTACATGCAAGCACGAATTCAATTAAATGGCTCACCAATGACTATGAATGATATGTCTTCAAAAAATACAATTATTTTGTATTTGAATGCAAAATTAAAGCACATAGGATTTATTGAGTGCTATTTTCAAACTAAAGTGAAAATTAAATAAAATTCATAAGAGGTTTTCACTATAACCAAATGGCTATTAGCAAGTATAGGCAAGACTTCTTAATGAATAATTGGCTTGTATTCAAAAGAAGCTTGAATTCAAATAAGCTTGTTTAAAGTATGCATAATAAACTATCATCAGAGCAAAAGTTGAATATGATGAGTTGATAAATATTTAAAAGATTATTAATGATCGCAAGCTAAAGAATCATTAATACTTGAAAAATTTAATGAACAAATTAAATATAAGCGAAGTTGTAATATTTTGAATCGAAAATATAAAGTTAAGACCAACGCCACCAGATTCACAACACATCGTATATGCGAACAAAAGGTGTTAATTAAGGCTTCAATTGAACCCTTGCATATATTATGAAGTATGATTAAAAGTCAAATTCAATGTCTTAAAATTATGCAAGCATTCTTAAAAACCCGCATGGGCATTGACATTATGCTGAATGCTTAAACCTAGTATATGGGGATGTTGCATGGGTTTTTTCCTGGTTTGGTCTTAGGACCGAGTCCAAATTTAACAAAACCTAAAAATCTAATTATTATAAGAATTTTAACTTATTAAAATATCTGAGGAGCTAATTCTGTCATATGACAGTACATCTGATCCTCTATTATTAAGCTAATAGAGTCGAAAAGATATGAAATAATAAAATTAAATGATTAAATAATACATCTACCCCGATGATGGCTGTGTTGAATGAAGATTTCAATTGGAGGGGATGCTTATCATCAAAATGTGCTTGTAAGCTCAAATTGAATTAATCAAAATCAAGTGTCAATATAAATATAAAAATTGAATAAATCACTAAGTGTTAAATGCTTAAATGAAATTTAATCTTTAAAAACTTAAGGAAAAATATAACTCAATCTACCTTCCACAATAGTTTGTCGAAGGTGACAAATTAAGAAAAATTTAGCTCACAAAGGGGTCAATGTTAAATCAAATGTATTTTTATATTCACTGTTAATCAATCTCTTCTCAGTAAGGACATGGCCTGTGTCCTCTATCTATGTGGTTTGTCCAATAGGCTCCACATATGATGCAGTTACGACTAGAGTCCTATGATCGGGTGATTGCTGCCAAATGGTACCATTATATTATGATCATGATTGTAGGTCATATGCTCCCCAATGGTTCTACCCTTTGAGTTGTGAATCATAGGGTATAATTGATAGGGCAAAAAGCCCTCTGTCAGCTAAGATAAACTTAAGCCTATCTCCTTAGACAAACACCACCCAAGGTCTACAAAGATTTCTCTGACGACGCAACACATGGCTGCTAACAAGGACCCTTCGGTCAAGTTTGGTCGACTACCTCCTCTGACTAAATAGACTAGGGACTGCATCAGCCTGAGATGATGGAACGATGATATCTAGATCGGGCATGTCATCATTCCCCCAACCATCTGCTTGAAGTTAAAATAATGAATTTCATAAAGTCTAAGTTTTAAAACTTCGCATGATCTTCTATGTGCATTTAGCAATCTAAACTAGCCTTAATCAAAGTTTTCTCTCAATATTGGGAGGGGTAATTATAAGTGCATGCACCTATAGGAAACACGGAACCATCTAAAGTCCTGCAAAATGAAGATGAAATATGGGTAGTATCTTTATACTATTCCATCGCTTTCGATAATTACACCACTAAAATTATACTCTCTCAATGTGAGAGAGAGGTTGGTGAATTTTTTGGAGCCCACATTTGACTCCAGGAGATAGGTTTCTCTTTTCATCTTGGCTAGTCATATACATGCTATAGTAGCAATAAAATATTTGAAAATTTAAAATAAAAATAGTAATTTAAATGTATAATAAATCCAAATTACTAATATATGAGACTCTATGTCGAATGAATTATTCTATAGAGTATATCTTTATTACACTATTATTTTATTTTGTAGTACCTTTTCATTTTGAAAGTATGGAGTAAAATAATAATTACTAATTACAAATCCTCATCTCTCACTTGTGTAGAATGGATTTATAGAGTACTCCTTTTACTATTCAACTAAGGCATGGTGCAAACATCTGCTTAGCTAACGCCATCATCAACACAAGAGATGTTAGAGCTACCATTCAATTTAGTAGCGTGAATTTTCCAGTTATTATAGCTGCAACTCCTGAAGTACCCACTCGTGGTGCACTTGCCAATCTTGAAGGTTTAGTTCTTGAAGCTCCTACTCATCATGCTCGCCAATTCACCCTCCAACCATTGTTAAGGAGTTCTCCGATAGAGAACTTGATTTGAAAGAGTGGGTGAATGAAACCTCCATGATGGAAAGAACCATCAGTGGGCATACTGTATCTCTAATGCCTCAAAGTACAGCTTCTTTGCTAACTGAAACCATTGTACTTGGGAGACATGATTATGAGGCTTCCTCATCAGGAAGTAAATTAACTAGAAGGTAAAGAAGAAGAAGAAATGTTGAGCTGAGAGCTCAGCAAATCATACTTGAATGACCTAGTGAACAAGTAATACTGCCACCAGAAGAGAGTATTACTACCCATAATAACTTTGATAACCTAAAATGAGCAAAAAGGAATAGCTCTACTGGTGAGGTGAATCAGTCTTTCTAGACTGAACAACTTCAAGCTCCACCATCGCAGAGGAGACAACCTGAAACATTGTCAACTAGAATGCACAATATTCTTAAAGTAGCCAAGGAAAGAGGCTTAATGAAAAGAAAATTTTAGAGGCTTATGATGATTGAAGATAATGAGATTCCACCAAGAAGGCTGTCATCTCTTATAGTAACTAGTCATCAAGCCAAGTATGCTTCATAAGGTGAGCATCAGAGCATGATACTTGGATTGCATGTCCAATAATCTGTTGCTAAAAGGTCCTGGCGAAAGGGTGAGCAGGTATGGAGGCCAAGGCCCCGTGATGAAATTCTAAAGAAAGAAAGATGTGTGGCATTTGATACACATATTCAGAAATCCACCTCAAAAATAACTCATCGAAAGTGGATACCTAGAAGAAGGGATATCACTGATAAAAGATATGATGGTCGACACCCTGAAGAATCCTCTAGGGGATCCTGCCATCAATCAAATTCACCCCCACTAGAGAAAGTTGATTATGATTGCAGTCCCAATGGAAGAAATTTTTGTTCCTCACAATGAACAAGAGATCCATTGGAAGCGTCGATTAGAAGTTCATGTGCAAAAAGAAGATGATATACAGGACACTATGGAAGTGGAAGTTGTCTATATGGTCAGAGATATAAATGAACTTGGAAGTCATCTATATGGTCAGAGGTATAGATGAACTTTACGCTCAACATCACCAAAGAACATGAATCAGTGAGCTTGAACTGAAGTTCGATGCTTATGAAAGAGAATCATCTCAAAAAAGAGTAGAAGATGGATCTTCAATCTATGCTAAAGAGGAAGAAGAAGAAGATCAAAATGAAAAGGAGGTGATAGTAGTTGAAGCTATTTATATGGTTGAACCAGGAGATGATCAGCCTAGTACACACTTTTATAGTCAGTATCATCGTTCAGCCCCAGCAACAACTATTCTTGCAAATACACAAGGAGAAGGACAGTCAAGTTCTTCCCCTGAAGATGAGGAGGGAGCAAAACAAAAATGAGAAATAGAGGAAGAATAAGTGCCTCTATTGATTGATGTCATGGTGTTAGCTAGAGAATAAAGACAAATGCAGCATCAAATGGAAGTTAAAGATAAGAAAATTTCACAAATTGGTGCCAAGATAAATAACATGATGATACAAATGAATATCATGATGGATATGTTGGAGAAGAATATCACATAAAATGTGGCACCTATTTTATCTGCTAATCAACAGGTAGCTAATAATGCAACCTTTATACCACTAGTCACTCTGATACCTCGGGCTCCTATAGTACATGCTACTCAAAAAGGGAGGAGTGAAGTTAATCAACTAGCTCTTCAACGTAATCTAGAATGTGATTAGTGCATCGTGAAGAATACCGCTCAACTAGAAATAATAATTAATGAAAAGATAAAGGAATAGCTTGAGTGAAAAAAGGTAGTGAGCAAAGGTCTCCCTTACCCAGTTGAATTTGATCAAGTGTCATACCTGAAAGATTATTCAATACCAAAATTTAATATTTTGAGCATGGTAATCCAAAACAACATCTAGCCCAATTCAAGGCTACTTGTGGTAACATAGGAGGAAATAATGCACTACTTTTTCACCTGTTCATCATCAGCCTGACCTCAACTACTTTCGAGTGGTACGCAGAACTGTCGAATGATTCGGTCAAAACCTTTGCTAAGCTAGAGATAATGTTCGTGAAAAGGTTTATGAGTGCAACCGAGAAAATAACGATTGTTGACATTACCTTGCTAAAAAAGAGAAAAGAGAAGTCAATGAAGAAATTTGTAACTCATTGGCGTAACCTAAGCATGAAATGTGACCAACAATTAGAGGAAGAACATGCGATCCAATTGTTAATGGGTAATATGGATTTTAAAATAGCACCATTTTTATGTATGGCATCAATCATAACATTCCAAGGCTTGATTTATAGGGTGGCCAAATTTGAAAAGTTAAATCGCCCTAAGTTTGAAATATATACAGATAAATCAAGAAAAAATAAGCCTTCAAACTCAAGAAAAAATGAAACTCATGCCACTTCCTATAGCTCAAGTGGTGAAAAACGAGTAATCTATAATATAGATAAAGGAAAGCAACCAATGTACAACGATGATAAGGGAAAGAAGCTCATATATCTTAATCCATAACCAAAATTGATATTATGAGGCAATGATAAACCTCTGACTTTTTCAGGTGGTGGAGAGCATCCAAAATAAGCGACAAGAGATAATGAGCAAATGCATCCATCTCTTAAGGAAAAGATGAACAAAGAATATTCATTTATAAGGGACAGTTTGGCTAAATTATTTCTACAAGCAATCAAAGCTAGTCTACAATTACCAGAAATTAAAAGGCTTGAAGAAGCTAATCAAGTCAATAATCCAAATTACTATTCCTATCATTGGTTGATCAGCCATCTTATTAAAGATTATTATGTCTTCAAAGATTGGCTAGAAAGGAAGTATCGACGAGATAAATTTATATTATCCGATAGTATTCTAGTCAACCTGAAAAAATAGTCTACAAGGATGATTACGTCATCTTCCATATCATCCATTAAAGCCATGTTAATATATTGCACTGAAAAACATTTTGGATTTAATCCATGTTTAATTATTAGTTTCATTTAGATCCATTAAGCAACTTAATTATGGACATCTCCTATAACACGACCAAAATGATGTGTATTGAGAGCAAAAAAAATGATTAGTATTCTTCCTTCCACCTGATCACATGCAATGGGCTTGACAACAAAAGAATAATTCATTTAGATTCATCAATCACCACTGCCTGACTACAAGAATCTTTACAGTGAGATTGTAAAGACATTTAATCCAATTAAGATCATAAAAAATCATATTAATATAAAAATATTAAATGGTTGGTCCTTACTTGCCGGTTTATATTTTTTTTTTATTGAAATAAATTAGACCATTGACTTATCTAATTAAATGTTAGCCCCCCTTTTGATTCACTTTTCCTATCATCTTTGTTTATATATATATATATATATATATATATATATATATATATATATATATATATATATATATATATATATATATATATATATATATATATCGTTGTAATATGAGAAGATGGATGATCATAAAATGAAAATCCCCATAATGAGAACATCATTGGTGAGTGATCAGTTAACAAACATAACTTTAAATAAAAGTGTACCAACTTCATGCTAAATAGTATATAATGTTTAGCTAGAATTTATTAGCTCAAGATAGAATTATATATATATATATATATATATATATATATATATATATATATATATATATATATATATATATATATATATATATATATATATATATATATATATATATATATGAATCTATAAAAGTGTGGATGTCATCCAAACTGAAACTATAATTTCTACGATGAATTTGACATAAACTACAGCTATAATGATTTATCTGATAACCATCCAATAAAATTTGTAATTTATTTATGATAAAAAAAATTTCTATATATTGGTTCTATCATGAAATTATTCTCTCATTCCCTCCGCCACCTACAGAGACAAAAAAAAAAAAAAAAAAAAAACAGTTTCACATGTTCTGCCAATCCTGCAAATTTGCAGCTTTTCCCAACATATTCATCCAAAAGTTCGAACCGTCTCCATTAGAAAAGCTCATCGGATTAAAATCATCGGTTATGAAAATCTCGTTCAAAGAACAGTTCTTTGTAATTGACTGTGGTTCAAGCCAGCAGAGACTATCATCAAACTGCAAAAGCTGATAATTCATATTGGTTTCACTATTATTTTCTCCACCCACTGTACTGATAACTGATGATGAGATGTCTCGATCGTTAGTAGTGGAACAAGCAGAAGAAACATTTTCTTCAAGTTTAGCCTGTTTGAATTCCTTGGCCTTACTATTTCCTCGGTTTTTTTGCTTAGCATCCTTCATGTTCTGATTCGGATCAAAGCGTTTCTTTAAGTGGCCATGCCATAAGTTTTTTATCTCATTATCAGTTCTGCCAGGCAAATTATATATATATCCAACCTCACCTATAGAGCAAACTTCTCAATACTTTGGTCAGAAACTTTGAATAATTAGAGCACTTTGACTAAAGTGTTTGGTCTGACATTTCTGTGAGGCAATAATAGAAACAAATTAGCCGGCTAACTGAATATTAACGAAAAATGTTTTAGTCAAACACCATCGAATTTTTATTTTATTTTTATTATTATTATTATTATTATTATTATTTTTATACTATTGAGGCTAAGATAATATGCACATACTCAATATATTCGAACGCACATCATCACATTGGAGGTAAAGGCTAAGATAATGTGGTGGATGGGCAGAAACTAGTCATCCATATTGAGATGCCCTCAGATTTTGAGTTTTCCTCGCTGAAGTGGAAGATGGTAGAAGTTCCCGCAGTAGCTACAGCTCGAGCAACCACACATTTTGAGTTTTTTTTATTAAAATTTGAGCTCTAGTTCGAGGCTCAATAAAATGAGCTCATGAGACTATAATTAAGTTAATTTGAGTCAACTTAATTCAGTTATATTATTAATTAAAAAGAATATCTCATGCTAAATCATAAGTAGGAATTAGTTAATTGACTAAAAAAATTATTAATATTACTTCAACATAAATTAAATCATTTTTAGTGAAATTCGAACACTAAGGAAAAATACAAAGACTATCAAACTAATCTATTTAAGACATTTATATTATTTATCACTAATCAAGTATTTGGCATCATTTTATATAATTATATAACTATTATATAATAAATATTTTAAAAAAATTATACAATAAATTACTGAAATATTTTTTTGCTATCTTATGATAATTCAATGGGAAAATTGCTTGAATTAATACTTCATTGATTTTAAGAATCTCAAGGAACTAAATTTTGATTAAAGAGAGAAGAATAATGTAGAGATTTTTGTCTAGTTATGCTAATCGATCTCTTAATAGTTTAGTTCACAAATATGTCACTAAGTTTACAATTTGACTGATAACAAAAAAATTCATATATTATAATTTAAATTATTAATAACATAAATTATGGATGTAGCTATAATTTTTTGAAAGTTTTATCTCAATAAAATAAAGAGAGATTTATATACATATCACACAATTCTTATGTATTTACATATCTAACATCTAAATTTTAATTTTTACATATATAATACCCTAATCTTCAATATCACATCAAAAATATCACTTTATTCATTTTTTAAAAGTGAAATGTACATTTTTAAGTATAGAAAAATATTAGATATGTAAATATCTTATGTAAATTTATAAGAATTATGTGATATGTATGTAAATCTCTCTAAAATAAAGTTTGATACATTTGAGATAATTTTTTAATTATTTTGATTTTTAAAAATAACTATAATTACATTTAACCAACAACTTTTTTTATTAATTTCTACAAAACTTATGGTAAAATTTTATTTTGAAAATTAGAATTATTAGAGAATAATAATTGTTAAAAAAATTACTATTTAAATTTTTTTTAAAATATATATATTTAACAATCTCATCAACTTTTTTTAAAAAAACTAATTTTCTCGTAATAATTTTATAATTAATTTTATGAAAAATTACATCTACCTGAAATCGATCCTAAATAACAGCAAATTGATTTACTGTTTTCTAATGTACATATAGTTATCAACTGATCTGGCCTAAGACAGTAAATGAATAAATCAAGAAACCTTCCAACAAAAAGGTCGCACCTTGTCTCCCGTGGAGAGAATATTATATGCCATGTTAATACAATTTTATATTTGAACATCAAATCACGTGCAAATCATATATAAATATGTGATAAAATAAAAATTAAATATACAATTATAGATAATTGATAGTGGAATGTATCAAAATATTACATATAATATTTTTTCTCTTGAGAGGCACTATCACCGCTTTTGAAAAAATATTATATGCAGAATGACTTAATAAAAATAAGACACGTTGTATTAGATAATTTTTTATATTAATTTTAATATAAATTAAAGAAGTTGAATGACAGAATATAATTAAAATTCTCGTATAAAATTAGATCAGACTCCGCATATAATATTTTCTATATCACAGGAGTCTTAACAACAAAAAATAGGGCCTTAATTTTTAAATTAACCTTAATTAAAATCATAATTAATGCCTTAATTAATAGCAGCTGACCGTATTAAATAAATTATTTTTTTTATAAAACCTCGACAGAGATCGAATCCGATCTCTCTCTCGCTCATTTTCTTTCCCACTAAATCGCCAGCATTCCTCCCGGCCGCCAGAATGCCGCCAAGCGTTCTTCCGCGGCCGGCCATCCCGCCGCCATTGATCCGGATCGGCAAAAGGTTTTGTTTGATTTTTTTTTTTCAAAACAAAAGGGTAATATATAGATCTAATTTGTGTTATGTTGTGGATCTAGTTTCTTTTGTGGATCTAACTTCTTTTTGTGGATCTAATTTCTTTTGTGGAGCTAATTTGTGACATGTTGTGGATCTAATTTGTGGATCTAATTTGTGTATCTATTTAAATTGTAGATCTAATTTTGTGTATCTCTTTAAATTGTAGATCTAATTTATTGTAGTATGTTTAGGTATGCATATTGTGGATCTAATTGATTTTGTGTGTCTCTTATATTTTGTGTCTCTTATGTTGCAATTATGAAAAAAGTTCCTACCTTTCTCATCTCATATAAGTTGATCAACTCCTAACTTTTGGTGTTGTTAAGTATGATAATGTTCAATGTTTATAGCATTTATAGTAACGATCCCTTTCGTGCAACTTAAGAAATTTCTTCTTGAATTATATGATCAGTATGTTTTTTTTTTGCAAGTTGTATTTTCACTAAATAAAATAATAATAATATTTAATAAGATATTATGCACTGATCTTAATCTTGGCCATCAGTAAATTCAATTTTTTTAATGAATAAAACTAGCTTAATATATCTTAATTTAAATTTAATTAAGATTTAACTTTGAATGAGTAAAATAGATGAATAATTAATCAACAGAAATCTACATATTTTAGAAATTATTCTGCTAAAATTTTAGTAATGATATATTTACAAGTTTTTTCATTTTGTTATCTGTATCATGATAGGATTATAGCAATATTATAAAATTAATAGGTTTCATCAAATATATATCATAAATTTGGGTGCAGATATCAAATCATTTTTTTTATTTTTTTTATTTATTTATTTTTTATATCCTCTCAAAGGGAGTTCAATGTGGAGAGGGGCTAATGAAGTTCATAGAATTTCAAAATTCTCATGCTGAGAGTCTAAAGTCATGATGACTAATGTTATTCTAAAATATCATATTTCATTGGTCTAATAGTCTCATTTTTCGGTCAACCTTAAGAGGAGAGAGGAGAGGCTTTCAATATTCCTATTTATTTGTTTGTATGAAGTTAATATTTGTGTTATTTTTAAAATGATTTTTGTAAGTCAGAGTAGATACTTAATATATCGATGAATTTAGCTATTCTTTTGTAGTGTTCTATATCATATGAATCCATCTGTTAGCATAATAGGTAGCATCTCGCATCTTCTATATCATAAATGAATCCAATAATTTTATTTCTCCTTAATTAAATTATTTGCATTTATCAAGTGTGGTGAAAGATTATTGTTGTTGTATCGAAGTGATAATTCAACTATTGTAGATAGACTTTATTATGGTGGCGAGAGTGAACAACGATTTCATTCCAACATACATTGGTGAAAAAAATCGTCCAGACCAAATCTCACGTCGGATTAGATTCGAGGAATTAGAAAGCGAATCATGAAATCGTTGAAGATAGATCCAACAAAGTTCTGTGAATGGTCGCATGGATTTATTGCAACTCCCATTGATGAAGAAGTCAATGACTCACTCTGGCACAACCCATTGTGGTTTATGTCGGTTATGGAATGATGGGTGGGAGGTTAACAATATAAGCAGAGAGCTCGAACGAGCACCGAGTACATCGAACTCGGTTAAGTACTTAGTGGAATGTTATGGCTGAAGCAAGAACATGATTTCCTTTGGACAAGTTCTTGGGTGACTTAAGATAATGAGATTAATGTAATACCCAGAAGATGTTGGAAAACTGCCTGGAGGTAGCAGTGATGATGATGAGGAGGAGGATGATAGCTGAATGGGCTAACTATGAATCATCCCTTAGTGGACTTGATTGTTGATTACTCAATTAGAACAAATCATAAGAGCACTTGATGAAATAATGATTATGTAAAACTCTTAGAGAGAGAATGGGATGAGGACCTCACATGATGGCCCATCATCATTCAATCTTTGAGGATGATAAGCGCATTCAGATGAATTGTTTGAAGATATGTGTTTTCAATTCAAGAAACAAATTGTAATTTGCTTTGATTGGATCATGAACAATGTTGAGTATGTCATTTGTGCTTCAAATCAATTAAAATTCACAGCAAGGTGCACACATCATTCTAACCAAGTAGACTTTGTTTGTGGAGCTTACATGCAAGATTAAGAAGAGGTTGTGTGGCGATTAGTTCACTCGCACCTCATCTCCACCATTTAGTGCTTAATACAGCAATGCACGAGTATAAAATTAAAATTCGAATAATTTTTCAGATCGGAGTCTTAACAAGGAAAAATAGGCCGTCGATATAGTTAAAGGCCAAGATTCCGCAATCTCCGATTCTTTGACCCAAACAAAGGAAGGGCTAAGATTGTTAACGGACCGAAGTCCGGCTTTGCCTCCATTGTCTGTTCGAGGCAAACATATTAGCGGTCATAGGGTTTTATCAGCTTCGAGTGATGGGAAGTCGAGTACACCACCTCACCCATAAGCTTAAACACCATCCGCCAATCGAGTCCGCCACCATCATGGAACACGTTCGATGGTAGCTCTTATATGAAGATAGAAACTTAATGACATGGATCCATTCTGAAGCAAAGACACATGGACTCACAATGTTTCCTCGGCATAAAGTCCATCAGAGGAGATCACCAAAGAACGACAACCCCTTGATTGATGTCTCGAGGAACGAAGCTCTCCATGGGGCAACTTTCAGGGGTAAAATAAACTGGCATTCAGTGAACGATAATCCCATTCAGTATATTCTAGCCTACCCTCTGCTACTACTCCCATGATAGACTTTGCGGTGGAGAGGATACTTGTAGGTTTGGACTAAGATACAAGATCGCCTTTTCATGCAACAATGAGGAGAGGATGGGCTTGATCTGTCTGCTATCGGGAAGTTCTTGCAGTGGGGTCCTACCACCCCAAGTGTGGGGAGGTTCCCACCAGGGGAAACTCTGAGGGAGGCTACCACAAGAGCTTCCCATGGAGAACTGAGGCTACCACTTGGAAAGCCCGAGGAGGGTACCCAGAGGAAGCTCTTGTGGAGGCTACCACATGAGCTTCCACTGGAGTTGAGACGCCAACGGGAAGCCCATATGAAATTGACAGGAGAAGTTCTTGTGGAGGCCTCCACACACACAGATGCTGAAAGCAAAAACATTGAGCATGTCAAAGCTCAAGAGATAAGAAGAGGAAAGCTTGTTCCCCTTCACACACACTGTGAAGTCATGAGAATGTGGTGGCCTCCACTCAAGATAAGAAGCAAAGGTGTTAAGTTACTTTCTTTTAAATTTGAGATAATAAAATAGATTTCACTAAATATTTTATAGTTCAGAGATGAGCTAGAAGGTTGATTACCCACAAAGCTATCATGGTGGAGGAGCATCAGGTATGAAAACACTCATTAGATACATCCTTAAGTGAATCTAGATCTTCATCACTAACTTTCAAGAATTCATCATGAGGCACTTCATATTGTTGAGTTCCCATCCAGAGTTGTTTTGCCTAAGCCAATGCTTGATCTTATTAACACGTCATGCTCCCGATTCGAGGACAAGTCAATCTTCAATCAGCTCCTTCATACATAAAATAATCTATTCGCTTTTAAGCTCACTTTAAAATATTTATCACTTGCGATGATACGATTGGTGGAATATCATTATGTGGACGGTCGATCAAAGTCATGATCAATATCTCTCGACGCACACATTGATTTCGCATTTTTCTTTAGAAGTATTGCTCAGTCAGTATGTCCCCATTTGTACATTTCATGCTTGCATTGGGTATGTTACCCCGCAAGAATGTTGGGTATTACGATTCAATTCTTGTTTGTTTAGATAAAAGCTATAATCTATAATCATTCTCTTTTTTCTGCGAGTTATCTATGCAGAAGACGAAAAGCAAAATGTTTATCCAACATGTCACTCGGCTCAGGGTGAGTTAATCTCTTGCGAATAGATAATCAAGACCTTGGACACTCTGGGCATGTGAAGTGAGGGGCTGGTATTTTACGACTCATTACCCAAACCAACCAGGAGCATTCTTCGAGATTGTAGAGAACGTTTTCAAATTTGGTTCCTCTTAACTATTTTTTTCTAGGCCAACTTGTTGAGATTATGTTTTGCATATTCAGATCAAATTATTTGTTGAAGATGCCAATCTTTTCCGAGCGATCCTAGAAAATGAATTGAAGAGTATTGGATACAGTCAATAATGAGCTGAATGTTTGTCCAAATAGAGACAAAGAATCAAGAAACCTCTTGGTGGACCACTAGGATTGGCCAAAGAAGATGAATATATTTAGGGCTGAGTTCGCTTACACTACATTTTGTTTGGGACTTAAAATCAAAAAGAACAATAGTATTTAGTTTGATATGAATTTTGTATAATGCATTTGGTGAAGTGAATGGATCGCATGAGATATTTTTCTCACTGTAACTTCTTTTCTCTCAATTCATATAGTTTAATTTCACTAATATTTTACTGGATGATATTTTACTCCAAAATCATATTTTATCTTATGGATTTGGTTATGTGCATAAAATAATTAATGCATAAAATAAATATTATCCAGCAGAAGGCATAAAATTAATGCATGAAATTAAATTAGGGATTCCCACAAGGGATTATCTTTTTTTAAAAGTTTTATTGTAAAGTTATGGTGTAAGTAAATTTTTGATTGTAAAATCATGATATTTTAACAGCTTTTAATTTTAACTCATATGTATTAAAATATTATGATTCCAGCTTTTTTTTTTTTTTTGAAAATAAAGGAGTTAAAAAATTAACTCATATGTATTCAAGCCTTACTCGAGTGAAATGAAGTTGAATATTTACTTGAACCTTATCGAGACGACATTTAGATGAAACAAAAACAAAATAAGTTAATCTATTATAAAAAATAGTATTTTTTTCATCAGACATAAATATATATAAAATGAAACTCCCAAAAGATAACTTTTAACATTTAATTATATAGTAATTATTTTCAATTACTGAATATTGTAAATACAATAGATTAAGAGATTTTTTTAATTTGTCATCACATTATGAGATTAAATTTACCAACTAAATTTTCGGACTATAAAGTACTTTACATTTTATGAAATGTTTTTTATTACATGCATTACAAAATTTGATAAGCCCGTATGTTCCTATCAACAAGATTAATAGAAGTCGAAGAAAAAAATATTATCCAATGAAGATTATATTAGTATTGATGATATTAGTTTAGTAATTACTTATAAATTTATTAATAATATTAATTTATTTCGGATGATACTTGATGGCATTATGAATGTGCCCGAGTATAATGGTTTATTACTAGCCGATTTGACATACCAAGTATCATTTAATTATTATATATTTCACAATACAAAATAATCGTAATTAATAAATTTTAGATAATGTAAATTTTAACTTCACTTTTCTCAAGCATCCTAATTTAAAATATGATATAATTTGAATATCAAAATTAAGCATATTTTCTCCAAACAAGTAAAGAAATCATCATAGAAATATAAAGCGTCAGATTATATCAAGTTACCCATGAGTTGAGTACAGAGAGTACAGAGTACAGTCTGAGAGTCAGAGAGCAAGAGCCTTCTTGCTCAATAAGGCTTCTTTTGCTTTGTGTTTTTTACCTTCAAGATGCTCTTTAAGGGCTTCCTCACTAGAAGTGCTGACCTCACAGATAGCACATTCTATCTATGCCATAAGACCTTCTCTCTGTTTGACATCCCTATTATCACTACAACTTCATCGGGGGTGATGCTCTTTAAGGCTTCTTTTGCTTACTGTAAGGCTTCTTTTGTTTTGTGTTTTTTACCTTCAAGATGCAAAATACCCACCAAAAATCATCCAAACAGCCTCCAAATGCTTCCATTGGAATGCCCTAAATATAATCACAATAAGTAGGTAAAATAAACTGGCAGAAGAAGTCCCAAAATGATCTGTACCCTCTAAAGAGGTACAGAGAGTACAAATGCAAAATACCCACCAGAAACTATGCAAACAGCCTCTAAATGCTTCCATTGGAATGCCCTAAACATAATCAAAAGAAGTAGGCAAAATAAACTGGCAAAAAAATTTCATAAATGATCTATACCCTCCAAAGAGGTACAGAGAGTACAGATGCAAAATACTCACCAGAAACTATCCAAACAGCCTCCAAATGCTTCCATTGGAATGCCCTAAACATAATCAAAAGAAGAAGTAGGCAAAATAAACGCAAAAAAGAAAAATAAAATGATGTACCTCCAAAGAGGTACAGAGAGTACAGATGCAAAATACCCACCAGAAATCATCCAAACAGCCTCCAAATGCTTCCATTGGAATGCCCTAAATATAATCACAAGAATCAGGCAAAATAAACTGGCAAAAGAAGTCCCAAAATGATCTGTACCCTCCAAAGAGGTACAGAGGGTACATATGCAAAATACCCACCAGAAACCATCCAAACAGCCTCCAAATGCTTCCATTGGAATGCCCTAAACAAAATCACAAAAAGTAAGCAAAATAAACTGGCAAAAGAATCCTTAAATGCTCTCTACCCTCCAAAGAGATACAGAGAGTACAGATGCAAAATACCCACCAGAAATCATCCAAACAGCCTCCAAATGCTTTCATTGAAATACCCTAAATATAATTACAAGAAGTAGGCAAAATAAACTGGCAAAAGAAGTCTTAAAATGATCTGTACCCTCCAAAGAGGTACAGATAGTACATATGCAAAATACCCACCAGAAACGATCCAAGCAGCTCCCAGATTGCTTCCATTAGAATGCCCTAAATATAATCAAAAGAAGTAGGCAAAATAAACTGGCAAAAGAAGGACAAAAATGATTTGTACTCAAAGAGGTAGAGATGCAAAAATACCCACAAAAAACTATCCAAGCCTCCAAATGCTTCCATTGGAATGCCCTAAACATAATCAAAAGAAAGACAAAATAAACGAAAAAAGAAGTCCCTAAATCTCAGACCTCCAAAGAGATGAGAGTACAGATGCAAAATAACACTGAAAACTCTAAATTCAACAAAAAAGCATCCAAATTGCTTCTAATGGAATGTAATAAACATATTCTCTTCAGACAGACCAGGAATATCACTAACAAACCAGAGGAGAAAAAATGCACGAGAAACATTACCGATGAATTTCTATTTAATACATCCTCAGCTAAATTGGTCACTATTTTTTCAACGTTCTCCATCTTCATGGTTCTTTTGTAAAAAGGAAATGAGATTTTCTATTTCTCTTCTGAGCTCGTTTTGCCTGAAAAAACTAACCCTAAACCCTAAATATGTCTATATATTTCTTTTAAATTCCTTCCGCGCATTTCAACGACGCTTACTGCCCGCTGGAAGTGTAACCGGTCTCTGAATACGCCATCCCTTAACATGTCTGCCACCGTCGCTAACCGGTAAAATGGAGAAATAAAATAGTGGACCGCTGGATTGGAATCCGTAGCTACGCGACCGGACGTAATAGTTTCTCGAAGGAGACAAGGTGAGATCATCGGGCGAGGAGTTCGACAAGGTCTTTAATGACATTTCCGAGGGGAAGGCGATTGATTCCCTGCTTGCGTGCTTGAAGGAGTGGAACGAAGCTCCTTTACCTATCTGCTAGATTCAAAGAGTAGTGGAAATAATCATGAAATTTAACCTTTTTTTTCTTTTGGGACTTTTCAGTGTTAGCATTTGTTGTTTATTACTTTAATTACTCGTCCTTTTAAAATTTTATGTTAGCAGGCATCCACTTCGATGCAAGTGCAATCTACTGTACTTAAAAATTATTAAAAATAACCCATAGTCTCTTAGCTCAATTGTTGGGCGAGCGTGGCCAAAAATCCCCAAATCGAAGTTCAATCCTTCCAAGACTATACCTAAAGAAAAATACGACGACGTGAGTGATGAATATGACGCTAGGCTCCGTGAGATTAGTCATAATGACATCTCCACCCACAAGATGGGTGGGGTGTTGGGTGGATACCCATTGCAAAAAATAAAAAAAAATAAAAATAATAATGAATATTATTAAATCAAATAAGATACTCAGAGATAATTCTTATTGATGACTTAGGGTCTATTTATTTTTTTTGGAATGGGTATTCACCCAACACCTCACCCATCTTGTGAGTAGGGATTTCATTGTGACTAATCTCATGGAAGTCTGGCACCACATTTATCATCCATGCCAGTCCCCACTGATTTCACCATTACCAATAAAATGTGAGAGAATTGAACGCCCAACCTGGTGATATAAAAATTTAATTATGAAATTATTAAAGAAAAATAATAATCTAAAAAACTATATTAGGTATTATAAATACTTTTTTCGTAAAAAAATCATGTTATAGTTTTGGCAGCCAACGCATTTTATCAATTTTTGTAAAAATGAGTTTTGATTGTCCCTCTCATTGATATTATAATGGGAGAGATAAAATTAATAATTTTAATAATATAATTTAAATTAAATGATTAACATTATTTATTTTATTTTTTCAATTATGATATAACTGCACCTGAGGATGGCAAATCTGAACAACACATTTATTTTTGGATAATTATTGGCCAAATTTAATGAAATTAAAATACAATTTATTAACACTCTGAAAATTATGCTTAACACTCTGAAAATTATGCTGAAAAGTATGCTTAACACTCTGAAAATTATATTATTATTATTATTATTATTATATTATTATTATTATTATTATTATTATTATTATTATTTTTATTATTATTATTGTTAGTATTGTTGTTCTTACAGCAATTATCATACCAATTTATTAAAAATGACTCATTAATAATATAATTTTATTAGTTAATTCTGTTTATATTTTAACTCAAGATTATGAAACAGTTGAAATTAAAAATTTTATGCATTTAAATATTTTAAATTTTATTTATTTAGTTAACTAATAATACTTAAACCAATTTATTAAACAGAAAGTTGATTCGGCCTGTGTTTATAAAGAATTTCATTTTTAATTTTCTCTTATATCATTAGTATTTTTATCATCATAAAAATAATTCTAAACTCATCAACCATGCAATAATTTAATAGATTTTAAATATTAAAGCTTTTAATTCGATTATTTTTTTTAAAAATGCTTGAATTAAATTCTAAAATCTAAATCCAATCACTTAAAGCCAATCATGATGAAACAAATTGATTGTTAACGAACAATCTTTATTCAAAATAGTAAATTTCTCATATAAATTAAAACCTACAAATTTGTACACTTTAAATTTGAAATCGGTTCCAACTCCTCACAGTTAACTATCAACATATATTTTCTTAAAAAAGATATTTATAAATTAATCAACTAATATATATGTATTTATAGTTTAATCATCTTTTTTATTTTTTGAGTTATTGGATTTATTTATTTAGATGTATTATGATCAAATCATTAAAAATTTTATAAAAATAAAAAATATGAGATGACATTTTGTTATGAATTTTAATATTTTAAAGTAAATTTAAAAAATTAAAATTGAAAATAATTAATTTATAAATATAGAAGAATAAGATATATATCTAAAAATTCTTTTTAAAAATATAAAAAATTGCACTAAAAATAAATTATAAAATCATTTATTTATCTGTATTTACTTCACATGCTCGGATCTATTTTAATCATTATTATTATTATTATTATTATTTTATAATTTATTTCAGCTATCCGCGTGATGACTTGGAGAGAGTGGAAGTGCGGGTAAGTGGCTTGTGTTTAGGGGCTCTTGATTGGCTGACAAAAAGAATGTATTATAAAATAATTATATTACACTGAGAGATATATAAATTCATGATTTTATTTTTTTTGTTTAGTTAAAAAAATATAATGTGAAATATTTTAAAGATTTTGATGCGACGACGACGATGGCGCGGCGCCGACGGACGGGCGACGGTACAATGTGGGATGTAAATGGCCAAGAAGTATGCGGTGTGGGCGGCCGGCGGCGCAAGAATGGTGACCGCAGATTTTACATCGCCTGCCAGATTGAATTTGCTCAAATTTGAGCGAATTATAAATACATCAAAATATAACTAAAGAGTAAATTTCAAATACACTAAAACCTATCTAAAGGATATATTTTGGTAGGATATCACTTTAGCAAGTATCACTTTGGCAGTGCATACATACTGATATTACTGACCAAATCATATTTATCACTTTAACAGGATGTTACTTTAAACATTATCACTTTAGACAGATTTTACTGTACATTACTTTTACTTTTATTTTACTTTGTATTTCAACCAAAAATTAAAATTTTTAAAATGATTACATTTACTTTACTTTCTTTTTTATTCCAACCAAAGAGTAAGTGACTACCTCTTAGAATTATATTATCTTATAAATATTAACATTTCCATCTATTATTTATCACTAAGGCACTCATAATTTGATTTATTTGACATTGTCATTTTATATTCATATTTTGGATTTGAAATATTTTAATTTAGTGATTGAGTTTCAATAAAAAAAATTTTAAGTTTAAAATATGTTTATACAATATATGTTTAAATTTATGATTAAATTCACTCAAATTTTTAAAAAAAAATATTATTAAAATTGTGGTCACAAATTATCATCAAAGATTCACACCAACCTTCATTTATACGAGTCCTACAAGTTAACTTAGGGATAGCTTTGCAACTAATAATTTTTGTTAATTATAAGAGAATATTATCTTCATTATCCATAGAATCTCAAGACAAATAATATTTATTGCTATAAAAAATTATAAATAGAGCTTGTTACATTAAAATTATTTTATGGAGTTCTTATCCTATTATTTTAAATACCAACTGATTAAATTACGCATGCACATGTGCATGCATTACAGCATATATATATATATATATATATATATATATATATATATATATATATATATATATATATATATATATATATATATATATATAATCAAATTGTTCGTATTTCAAACTTATTTTAGTATGTGAAAAATTTTAAATACTTCATTAAAATTTATGTTGACAAAGACAAACTTTATATGAACGAGCATGAAACTATTTATCCAGCGTTTGAACCCCTCAATTCATTAATTGAGAATAATGTATAGAATTTCAACGTGTTGAATTCGTATGCTCACCATACCTTAAAAATGTATTCATCTAGTGCACTATTTCCTTTACAATTCGAACTACTTGCCCAATCTTATTACTAAAAAAGATTAATTTATTAGAAATTAATTTTTCTAAACTAAATTAAATGGAGACTCTTTCAACTAGTATATAATAAAAAAATAAGAGACATTTATATAGATAGCGTATAATTCTTACATATTTACATATTTCATACTTATAAAAATAGCATTCAAAATTTTAATAATACATTAAAAACATCATTAATTTTTTAAACTATAATGCATAAAAAAATTATATTTCTAAATATCAAAATTTAGATATTAAATATATAAATATATAAGGATTAAGTGTTATGCATGTAAATCTCTTAAACACCTAATGAGATTGAAGATGTAGTTATAGTTTTTTTTGGGAAAAATGAGGGCCACGCCCAATAGTTTATATATTGAAAGGTTAGGGACAAAATCATCTGAAGGATTAGAAAGAAACCCAGAAAACTATGAAGAACACAATTGAGAAAAAAGAAAAGAAAACGAACAGAAAACATAAGTGAGCTCAGGAATCCAATACATAGTACAGAAAAAATAGAGCTCCATCCAAGGCTATCCAAAGTAGATTTGCACAATCCAAGAGCTTGCAGTCCCCAAAATTATGAAACATAAGTTGCATCTGTTTGAATAGGAATAAGGAGCAGCAGAAGAGAGATTCACAAGAAGCAGAGAGCATATCACATGTCTGATAAAATCCATTAGAGATTCCAACCAAAAGAAATACTTCATATAATCAAAGAGGGTATAGAAAAATCAATAGATCAACCACAAAAATATAGTAATAGACGAGCGAATTATAGGTAGTGACCCATTGGACGGCAAACTCAAGGTAGTAAAAGATAGACGGTTGAGCTCACGTAAGAGAAGGATTCATCATAGCTCATCAAAAGGAAAAGCCCCAATAGTAAAATGTATCTCCAAATGTCAAAAGTATAACCAATAGAGTGAGCAAAGCAGAGGCCAAAAATGCATTAAATATTAAATAGTCTTTTAATATGATTCGATATCCCATTCTTGAATTTCCATCGCCTCATTTTCTGTTTTATAGCAAAATGAATATTTTGGACCTGCAGATTAAAACTGGAAGAAGAACCCCTGAAAATTCTGCAACTCCTTTCCTTCCAGATATAATGGGTAGTGATATGAATGACTTTAGTATAGAATCTTTTTCAAAATTTGCATGATATGTTGTTAGAATGAGCAAGTACTTGGTGGAAGTTACTTGCAATAAGAAAAAACTTATCATCAGGAATACAACTTTTGAGCAATGCATGAGAGTATGGGCACTCAAAAAATAAATGTGTGTGAGATTATGTCAAATCACAGCAAAAACACAGATTGATTTATGTCAAGACCTCTCTTAGTCAAAATATCTTTTGTTTTGAGCCCCCCTATAAGAATTTTTCATGAGACTGTTGAAAATTGGAGAGAGTGACCTTTGAACAATAGATACCCACTCCAATCCATTTTGTCATAATTTTCATAAGTAAAAGAATAGGTAGATTTATGAGAATAGGAGCCTATTCCCCTCCATATACAAACATCTTTGTTTTCCCCAATGGGAATATTTTAGATGTGTTGAATGCAAAATTCTTGAGCATTTTGAGTATGAGTCAATACACAGATGTGATTCACTATAAATTCAGAGAGCGGGGTGTGAATCGGATAGGGGAACCACTTAAAAATCTGATTCCCAAATTTCTCAGAGAATAACCGTGAGAGTCATGGGTGAGACGAGTAGGTTGCTTTTAAGTGACTTTTAAGTGATATACAATCCTAATTATAGTTGCCACTTGCATCAAACATTTCCAAAAAGGAGATGAATTGGATCTTATCTTAGACCAAAGGGAGCCATAGAACTTGCAACACCAATTAGCCAGGTAAAAGTTAGAGTTGTAGTGTCTTCAAATGATCTTTGATTTGCACATGAGGTTGATGACATCAATATTGGGATTTCAGAAGTGACTTTAAGTGATATACAATCCCTAATTATAGTTGCCACTTGCATCAAACATTTCCAAAAAGGAGATGAATTGGATCTTATCTTAGACCAAAGGGAGCCATAGAACTTGCAACACCAATTAGCCAGGTAAAAGTAAGAGTTGTAGTGTCTCCAAATGATCTTTGATTTGCACATGAGGTTGATGACATCAATATTGGGGAGACCCAGCCTACCACATTCTTTAGGTTTTGATTGTGGAAGAAGTTGTATGCAATTTTCATTCAACCACATTATTGTGGAGAAAGTTGTTAATGATGGATCTGAGCATTTTCCTTAAACCTTTAGGAAAGATGGAGGATCAAAACCAATAATAAAGATAGGTCCAAATAATTGATTTAATTAGTTGGAGACTCCCTGCAAAGGAAAGGAGTTTTGCTTCCAAGGAGAAAGCTAATGATGTAGTTTATCCATGATTTTGGACATTCTGAGGCTTTGAGCTTAGAGGAACTGATAGTTATCCCAAGATAATTCCAAGGGAGAGGGTTAAAACTAAAACCACTGAGTCCACTGATTTGCTGTAGCAAATTATTATCAACTGATTTGGAGAACTAAATAACAGATTTTAAAGGATTAGCACAAAGATTAGATGCCAGATTGAAAACATGGAGAGCAAAAGATAAGCTGTTGATGATATTAATGTCAGCTTTCCCAAAAATAAAAAGATCATCAGCATATATAAGATGTGATATATTACAACCATTAACCACAGCATTGTTATTTCCAGTGTCGAGAAGATGAAAATCCAATAGTTTAGAGAGAGCATCCATAATGATGGCAAAGAGGTAGTGTGAAAGAGGGTAGCCTTACCTTAAGTCGGAGGAGGATTGAAAATAACAGCTTATCTCACTATTGATAATAATAGAAAAAGGGACTAGACATGTACATGCTTTAATCTATTTAATGAATAAGGGTGGAAAACCTAAACTCTCCATTCTCAATATAAAAGAGGAGACTTTATCAAAAGCTTTCAATAAATCAATTTTGCACAAAATTTCCTAGAGATGAGACATAATTGAAGTCATATAAGAGCTCATTTGCTAAGATAATGTTATTCAATATATCATGACCAAAGAACAAAGGCAACCTGGGCAGAGTGTATGATACTGGGCGGGGCAAGTTTGACCCTCTCAGCAAGTAGTTTGACAACAACTTTGCATATGGTACTGCAAAGAGAGATGAGTCTGTAGCCATTTAGGGATTGTGCATGAGGGCTTTTTGGGATAAGTGTGATCGAAGTGTGTTTTACTCTTGTAGGAAGGGTGGAGGTGTTGAAGAAGTGTTTGATGGCTTGAATACATAAAGTACTGGTGACAGACCAAGTATCTTAGAAGAATTTAGAATTAAAACCATCAGGGTCTCGTGCTTTATCAAAGTTAATGCTAAAAAAGGCATCTTTGATATTCGTGTCACTAAAAGTGTTGAGAAGTTCTTCACATTCAACCTAATTGAGAGTAATCAAAACGGATATTTACAAGATAACTGTTGTTTGAAGAAGGAGTGGTATTGAGCATTGAATGAAAGAAGGAGATGGTTTTACTAGCTATGCCATCTTGAGTGCAGATATGGTATTACTATCAAAAAACTCTCAAGTGCTTTCATATTTCTTATTATGATTTTTGATAGAGGAATTTGATATCATCTTCTCCTTTGGCAAGCTAAGTGCATTTAGCTCATTGTTTAATCTACTTGTACTCACAAGCAAGAGCTTCATGAAGTTGTCTTTGAATGGAGGCAGTCCTCTCAAGAAGATCTTTGCAAAGAGGCTAACTTTCTAACCGATACATGATCTCTTTTTGTTGATTTTTGAGATCATAAATGAACTTAGACATGTTATCATAAGAGTTCCAATTTCAATTTAGGAGTGAAGATTTGACATTTTTCAGTTTATTGCAGAGAGCAAGATAGGATCACCAGCAATTGGGCAGCTCTAGGTATTAGCAACAAGATTGAGAAAATCTGGGCAGTAATTACAGTAATTTTTTTTCAAGAACCTGCACTTGAGTTTTATAGCATTGCCAAAAGAAAGAAGAATGGGAGCGTGGTAAGAAGTAAGACGTTCCATCACCTTGAAATGAGAGAGGAAAGGAATTCATCCAATTATCATTGCAAAATCCTATTTAGAAGACATCTGATGGGATTGTCATGTTGTTGATTGTACCACCAAAAAAGACTACCCAGTTTGGAAGATCCAAGCTTAGAGGTTGTGAGAATTAAAGTCAGTGATCTTGCTAGGGTTGGGAGGAGCACCACCAAGCTTATCTTTTATTCTTCTGATACAATTAAAATCACTCATGACTAACCACGACTTAGTGATAAAGTTGGTAGTAGAATGCCACAACTCTTTTCTCTTAGAAGCACTCTTATCAGCATAGATAAATGTAACAAGAAAGTTGATGGTGGTAGAGAAAGTAATACGACCATGAATGTATTGTGCATTGATTTGAAGAGCTGAAAAAGAGATGGTGGAGGGGTTCCACTTGAGCCAAATTCGACCGTTAGGGGCAAAATTGAAGTTATCCAAGTTCTCTTTGGCAGTGAATAAACTAAAATTCCTATGGGAGAGGGGGTCAGAGATGGAGGAGGTTTGGAGTTTAATTTTTAAGAGGAAAATATGATTAATCTTGTTATCTTTGCCAATATTTCTACAGTCAGTGATCTGAGCATCACTATTAAAGACACAAACAGTCCAAGTGAGGATGTTGGGGTAGAACATAGTTCACTACTGAGATTGAGAGGAACCTCCTTTGGGTCTACCTTTTTTTGCATAGGCGTGACGAGCATGGGAGAGGAGGAGGAGGAAGCAAGTTTGGTTGATCGGCCTTGATTGGAAGTTGTGAGTTGGAGAGGAGATTGGAATGAGCCTCCTCCACCTGGACATGCTCTTTAAGCGAGGTCGATTGATCAATATGTTCATATGAGTTGAAGTCATTCATATTAGTGAGGGAATCATCAGTAGTTGATTCCACACTGTTGGAGGGGTTAGATGTGAGAATATTAAGGTCGGGGCAGAGGGAGGTGGTTGTTTCTATGGGGAGTGGTGGGTTAGAGAAGGTCGACTAGTGCTACAATTAAGATGCGGTTGAGGACAGGCTCTACTAGAGCTTCTACCACAACGAGTAGAAATAGTAGAAGGAGATTTCTGATTAGGTAGTTTAGGCCAGTTGGAGGGATCGTGGGCATATGTCTTACAAATTCGGCATGAAGAGGGCCCCCTTTCATAAATAATTAGTTGTAATATGCCCTGGCCTTTTACTGTGATAGTAATAAAATCAGGGAGGGTGGAATCAACATTGATCTGAATGGTCACTTTAGCAAAAGTGAGGCGAGTAACTTTGGCAATGAGAGGATCCATAGTAAGAGGAATACCAATTTTGTTAGCCATTTTAGAGGAACCATTTTCTGACCAGCAGGAAATGCGGAGATTAGGAAGCTTGACCAAGATAGGTACCTCTTTAAAGTCTTCCTTTATAGGCTTGAAATCTAGAGACCACTTTTTGAAAATGAAAGGCTTACCAAAAATAAACCAAGGGCCACCACCAAAACCATATCCAAATCCTCAGCATAGTTAAACTTGAACAAAAAAAACCTTTGCGAGAGAGATTTGCTCAACTGTACCTTGTAGCTTCCAGATTTTGTTGAAAACTTGGAGAAGATTTTCATAGAAAGGACGCTTACCCAAAGCATATCTAACCAAAGCAAGATTCCATGGCTTGGAGCCTTCCTCGATCTCCTCATCAGAGAAGGAAACTTTTTCGTCAATAAGGAATGAAAAAATGGTTGAAATTGGGAGGGTTGAAAGCTTGAGAGGAGAGGAGAGGAGACCCTTCCAATTCAATGTGGGAGCCGGACTAAGAAGAGATGTGGGAGAGGTAGAAAAGAGTGGGGAAAAGGCAGAGGAGTCCATTAGGGCTCATGGGCAGAGCCCCCGGGCCAATTGAAAGGGGAGAAGGGAGGTCAAAAGAGCAGTAGTGAGGGAAGATCGAGAGGAGGGAAGAAGAGAAGGAGAAGGAAAAGGCGGAAAAAAAAACCCTAGCAGACATGTAATTGTAGTTACATACGAAATAATCAGCTTTTTTTCTTTATTTGCACAAACTAAGCCTTTTTTTTATTCTTTTGGCAAACGGCTAAAGGACTAAGGAGAACTTTTTAAAATTAGAAAATATATTTTCACTAATTAAGTCAAAATATGTTTTAACATCACTTTAAAAATATATCACAAAAAAATATCAACATATTATATATAAATTTTATAGAAGTGACAAACATTATTTTACTTAAAATAATAATAAATATTGTTTATGTCAACTTACATTTGTCAGTGAGATTAAATCATGAGAATTATAGTACATTATAATCACAGTAAAATGGGGCACGGGTATATATAGACATATGTTACATGAATTTTATCCTAAAAATTTAAAAAGAAAATTGAATTATTTGATAAAAAGATAAATAAAAAAATATTTTTAATAAATTTATTTAAAAGATAAAATGATAAGCGAAAATATAGAGAAGGCCAACCAAATAAACGCTAAAGATTCCTGATTATTTATTTTATCTCCAATTAAAATAATAAATGGACCTCGTTTTGATGGACTAACTGTTAATCCAGCTCTTTATAATTGGGCCCTTGATGAAACAAACATACACCTCCAAAGTACAATAAGATACTAAGGGTCCTCTATGAGGCAGCTACATAATTTGAAAAATGAAATCATAAAACTACTGCAGAAGAAATTAATAACTTAAAAATTATGATAAATATTATACATTTTTTTCTAATTAAAAAAAAATTATAGTTTTATGACGGTCATCATATGGTGTTACGTCACATTAAAAAATAAATTTAAAAATATAACTTTTTAACTACATATTCTCTAAACACACTTATAATATATATTCACAGTGCATCTTACCACCACTGCTACCTCAAACACACTCTTCGAGAACATAGTTTCTTAGATGCCACATATGAGGATTCATAACTAATATGTCTTAGATAAAAATTAAATAGAATATCTGAGACAAAAGGTTTTTATTGATTCCTTGCAAATTGAAACTATCTTTTTTATTGTAAATTTGTTAAACTTTTTGTTTGGGTTTTAAATTTTTTGGGAATTTATATACATACCACACAATTCTTAGAAATTTAAAAATATGACACCTAAAATTTAATGTTTATATACAAAACATCTAAATCTTATAAAAATATTATTATATCTAACCTTTTAAAAATAGAATATATCTTTTTATATGCATAAGAGTGTTATATATATAATTATCAAACTTTAAGAGCTAGCTATGTAAATTAATAAGAATTGTGTGGCATATAAATCTTTCTAAATTTTAATATTTTAACATAATAAGTTCATTCTAACATTGAGTAAATACAAAATATTCATTTCCTAAACATGTTTAACAAGCAATCAAATTAGGACAACGAATGGATCACTAAGCTCAACAAAGTACTCATGATAAGATTTGGTTAGAATTCTTTAAATGAAATGCTTGTTTCATTTATGATCATGAATAATATCACTTATGGCTTATGAATAAGCTTGTTAAAAAGCTCTATTAAAGTTCTATAAAATGTTGAAGATTTATTATTTATAAAAGTTATTAAAGTCATGTTCAATATTAGCTTCTAATATTAGTTTACTTTATGCATGAACATAAGTTATTTATGTTTATTAACATATTCATTAAGTAGTTTATTCAGTCAAAGTTTTATTTTAAGCTCAATGGGATGTTCATTAATAACTTGATAAAACTTTTAATTAATGAATAAGCTATAAAATACTGTGACTTGTTAATAGGCTTGTTTAGACTCATTCAATTAGTACAGAGCTAAGCACAAATAGTCATAATTTTAAGTGAATTAAACTCGAGCACTTTTACAAATGTTTGAATTGAGCTAATGCTAGAGCTTACTCAAATTTAAATATTATTTGAGCTCATACATATATACATACATACATACATACATATATACATACCCCAAATGAGATTAAGACTATTATATAAATATAGGAGAACTTATTCTCACATCATTCAGCTACCTATTTGAATGGTGTAATTTAAAGTATATCATCTTTTCTTATATCCTAATATCATATTTAAGAAATTAAACCCACTTTAAATCTTTATCATTCAACATTATGGGTTGATAACGTAAATAGTGTGAGGATAAGTGCTTGTACATGATTGTAGTAGAATCTTTAAATTCTTTTCTAAAATACTAATATCCCTATGAGAGTCTCTAACGTTTTCATTATGATGCGAAGGATATATATATATATATATATATATATATATATGTTGGTTTGTCATTAATTTTGTCTAATGTATTTAGCAGGAGAGTCTAATGTTTTCTGCAGAATAAAATTTTGTTATTTAAGTAAAATCTTAAAATAAAAAAAAAAACACACACACAAAGAAGAAAATTGGCTATGTTGATTGAATTCTTAGCATGATTAATTGAATCAAAACAGGTCATCATCCAATTTTTCTTTTTTTTTTTAAAGTTTATTTCTAGTCCTTAACTTATATTCTTAGGATTAGACCCTTTACTTAGCTAGAAGCACTAAAGAACAAATAGATCCAAATCCTACAATGATTATAGAAACTCTTTAGACAAATCAAACTCATAGGAGGAGATTAGAAATTGATCTTAAATTTTTCTTTTTGATTATGATTAATCACAATTAACTCTAAAATGGCCTTAAGTCTCAATAAACCCTAAATTGGCCCAATGGGCCAAGATTTTAGTCTAAATACTCTATCAACTTTTTGAGTGATTTAACTATAATTATACTATTTATATTTGATCGTTAAATTTTCAAATTTAAACTTTCATCCTAGATTTTACCTACGATAAACCAAGATTATAAGTCCTTTAGCACCTTAGACTTGATCGGTCACTTTAAGCTAATTGAATTAATAAACCTTGGAAATCTATCCCAGTAGTTGTCGAATGTTTAAACATAAATTAGTTGACCTAATAAACCCTTGAATTAGCCCAATTAAACCTTTAAACTTAGGTTATCATAAGTGTACCTATTCGGGATGATAGAACTTAAACCTTTAAATTGGCCAAAATAATTGAATCTAAGATTATAAATAAATTTTAATTGATCAATCATGGATGAATGAAGACTAATTGGCCTTTAATTAGCCTAATTAGTTTATTTAACCCAAATTAATTTATATAAACCCCAAATGCTTTTTTAACTAACTTGAGCTAATTAAAATCAAACTAATCCTTAGAATACATTCCAAATAATTAATTATAATTTAATTGCCATCAATTATTTCTTAAACTCATCTGATTAAGTTAATTTATCAAATTAACTCAATTTAACATCTTTAAACTTTTTATGACAAATTGAGCAAGTTAATCAAATCGCTTTGACCGAGCCATTTAGTTAACCTAAGTTAGTTTGCCATAAAAATAATCAAAATAGTCTCACCAAGGAGCACTAACTGGAAAAAAAAAACACTATAAAATTTCATATTTCATTTTATAAATGAAATGCCATATATTGTTTCAGCCTAGTATAATTTTTTAATGTAACTCACTTCATATTTTTAAGTAATAAGTTATATAATTTTAAGAAGAAAAAAAATTCAAGGTGCGAGATATTAAAAATCACTACATAATTAATTATCACCTTACTTAATTGAACAAATCTCTCATTATAAACTTTCTAAAAAATCTAAAATTTTTGCAATCCAACAATAGATCTCAATAATTATTTTTATGACCATTAATATCTTTATAGATTGCTATTCTTAATTATATATATTGATAATACAATTTTAAAAGAATAAATTTTTTTTTATTTGAATAATAAAATTTAAATTTAAAATATTTATAAATTTAAATTATGACCATGATGCTAATTTTCTTCATGACAAGGTGAAAAAGTAGAATTTTTAGAACTCATAAATTTTCAATAAATTGATGAATTACATTCATATTATAAATATATAATGAGGATAATGTGCAATTTTTTTTTCACTTATTTACATCATAACATAAGAAACAAGACACCTACGAAGAACTTTACAATTTTGTTTACAATTGTGAAAGAATTCTTGAATTTTTAAGTTTTTGCACATATATCAGTATCAGATTAAATTCATTTAAATATTTTAAAAAATTATTTTTTAAATTTTTTGAGAAGAAATTAAATTTCAATTATTGGCAATTGTAGTTTTTAAATATTTATTATAAAATCTCCATTTAATTAATTATAGATGGGCCAAGTGGCAGAATTCAGCCATGTGCAGAGTTCTTTAATTTATTCCATTAACTGTCACCGACACTAAACGCTACATACTCTCGATCACGTGTCTCTGCTTTGGATGCTTTTTTTTTTGAATGCTTTGGATGCTTTGCTCCCATCCGACAAGATCTGATGTTACCGCATTTCATTAGTCCTATACATTTGAGTATATCTTTGATTTTTTTTTAAAATATTATATATAGACCCAAAAATTGTCATATATCATGTATATATTTAATATTATTACTTTCTAAAATATTTATTGGCGAAATAAAAATTAATTATTAATGATGATCATATAATAATATAAGAATATCTCATAGTAGATTTTTACATGAAAATTTTGAGAAGAAGAAAAAGCATAATGCTGAAGGAAAATGCATAATTCTTAAGAATATCTCATAATAGACTCAATAATTTATTATGTTACTTATTTATTTATATAATTTTATTAATTTATTATTTAAAATAAATCTAAAATTTTGATTTAATTGATTTTACAAAAGCAAAAACTGAATTAATAATCAAAATCCTAAAAAGTTAAAATTATTAAAGTGATAGTTTGACAAATAAACTGAACCAATCAAATATGATTGATTAGGTTTCACGTTTTATTTTTATTCAAATAATATACATCTTTACTTATGATAATTTATCTTTTAAATTGTCTTCTTATTGATTTATATAATTTTTATGGTACCCAAATCATATACAATGTCTTCAGCAAGATTACTAAAGACATATGCTTGATTTTTAATTAGTCCTCCTATAGCTTTCACTCATCTTGGTCAAATTTGTGCCAAGAGAGGTTTCACTACACATGTTAAGATATTGCCCTTTCCATATTTTCTTATATTGTCAAGCTACAATATAATATTTTAATAAATTAGAAGAAATGTTGCTTTGCTTATGGTAAAGTAGTTGCATGGGATCAAAAATATATGTACTTATCAATCTCTTTCTTCATATGCATCCTCTTGAATAATGATGTAATTGACAGAAGCAATTTGAGGTCTTATGTCAATACTCACCAATATAATATAGGAGGCCATCCTATACAGTATTGTGCTTCCATAATGGCATTTAGTTTTTGGTGTTGCCAATTCTAGATAGGTTAGCATTCTCTAAAGTATTTATAATTTTTATCAAATGCTTAAAAATAATATCTTCTTTTGCATCTCAAGCTATTTAAGTCTCCTCTAAAAATTGAGAGAAGTGATTATGAAATTAGAAAGTGTGACTCTATTATAAATGTTAAATTAAAATTAAAGGGATTAGTAAATAAATTGGATATAACTTAAACTAACTTCAAAGCTCTCCCAAAGTACTATGTGCAAAGCATGCCTTATATAGAAAAAGAGTGACCTTGACTAGATCCCATATTACTCTATCGGTCATAAAACTTAATATGTTACTAAAAATACTACTAGTTGAAGCATAAATCTTGATATCGAAAGCAATCTGATTCTGAGTTGAGACTAGCCCAAATCAAATACTTAAAATATAATTGAAAAGTGTGATATCAGTCGGATCTCTAAATATCTCTTAAATATGTAGTGTTTATAGTCAAATCGAGCATCTTAACGAGATGAATCCAACGAGCTTAAGATCACCCAGATCAAAGGTCATTTGAATGGTCAAATCACTAAAAACTATCTATAATCAATGAATCAATACAAACCATCTGATGTTTTGAGATTTTGGCTATAATAATCAAAATACCCCTCTCAAAATCCTATAAATAGTACACCATTCTTGTCATAAAGGGAGGAGGAGCTATAAGCAAATTGGGAGAAAGCAGAGAATAAGTTCAAGTACATCATCACTTTGCCGACGCCATCATTGCCGCCAACCGCCACCAACAACAAGTGCCACTACATAGTGAACCTAATTCTAGATTTTTCATTATCAGGATTTCTCACATACAACCTTGTATTCTCATCAAAAAACTTAAACTTTGTACTCCAAAGATATATATTGAGTGACTTTTCCTCTCTTCACGGGGTTTTCCACTTAAAATTGTAGAGTTTTTATTCTCTTTTCAATTATCCAGATGCGTCGGATTTCAATGCTAAGACATGAAGTTTTATTCTACCACAACTGGTTTTCTAGCACGCAATAGTTTGTCATCATCCGTGGGAAGTGAATCCCACAATCGCAATCTCTGTGAACACTTACATTATGGCCAATAGACTCAATACTCATAATAACGGAGTCTCCTGCTCCAACTCCCTTCACTCCCGAAACTAATCCTTAAACCAAGGATGTTAAGCTTTTGCCTTACTTTCCCCTTATATGCATGACCTTATTGGTGAAGGTACAACTAGAATCTCTAGAAGATCATGTTCACGAATGGAATAGTCTCAAATGAGATAATTCAACTTTTACATGAAACACTACCACTTCGCGACAAATGCTTCTCCCCAAGATCGATCATTAGCGTGGGAGGTCAAAATGCTGATACGAGGCCTTCTCGCCATCAGGCTGAAGTTCATTTGCTTCCAGACCATGATGCTAACCTCCTTGACACTGCTAGTTCTATTAATCCAACACTTACGGCTCAACCGATTGCTAACCCACCGATTATTGTCAATGGCTTGGCACGTTCTTGTCCTGTTGATTCCACTCGTCATGTTATATGTGCGGAATTAGAATGCTTAATGCGAGAAGAATTTCACCTTAAAGATAAAAATTATCTTCCCTCTCACTGTAGTTATCAGGAGTCTTCAGCTTTGACTGAAGCAATTCTTCAATATCTTTTTCCTATAGGTTTCAAGCTTCTAAGCATCAACTCCTATGACTGGGCAACCGACCCATATGAAGACTTTGACCATTAACTATCATCCAACAAGCTCGACACACCGCTTTGCTTTGTTCTTTCCATCACCCTTAATGATGGAGGTGGGCGTTTCTTTCTGAGATTGAGAGAACGTGGGTATTGGAGGTGAAGGAAGAAGATATGTTGGATAACTAGCCCAAGGATTGCATAGGTTTGGCCACCAAGCTCTCAAACCACAAGAATAACTCAAAATTTTGTAATTGCCAAAAAGATCTCCTTCATTCTAATAAGAGGGGCTATTTATAGCCATTACAAGCATCTTTCAAAAGAAAAGAATTCAAAACAAGGGTGGCCACATTAATGTGAAGTAATAAATTGCCTCATTATTTTATGCCATTCACCCATTTCACATGCTATTATTTTATGTGGATTCAACCACCTCACATGTCATGCTTTGAATTTTAAATGCAAAATTTTAAACATGGAGTTTCTAGAAGAAAATTAAAATTACATAAAAAAAAGATGAAATCATAAAATGGGCCTTAGATTAATGGGCTAAGTCTTCTTCTTTCTTGAATTTTCTTGAGCTTTAGCTTGAGATCTTGTAAATGGGCCTTGGGCTCTAATTTGTTGATCCTCATGATTAGCTTGAGATCTTGTAAATAGGGCTCTAATTTGTTGATCCTCATGATGTTCTACATCAACTCCTGCTCAATTGAACTGTAGAGTTGAAATCTAAGTCTTCTACTAATTGTGGGGCTAAAGTCTCCAAATCACTGTCAACCATGTGTCTTGGTTGGTGGCTTATTTTTCCAACGAACTAGAAAACGATGTTCAGAAGCTGGATTAATGGGTGCTTCCTCGGTGATAATATAGTCAACTTCAAAGGAAGAGGGCTTCTGCAAGTATGGTGCTATATCTCCTACTAAAGAGTTAGACTGAACAAGTGGAGATTTTCTAATTCCTTCATATGATAGAATATCTTCAATATTAATAATTGGATGAATGAACATATCAACATGCAAATCAAGGTGATAAGCATTAGTTCCAATTTTCTTGAGAATTTTAAATGGACCATAAGCTCATGCATGTAATTTCTTATATTTAGTAGTTTATAACGCTCAGGACGAATGCGAATCAATACATAATCACCTTCTTTATATTCTTTCGTTGAACGATTATGATTTGCCTTAGAAGCATAATTATCATTACTTATAGTAATTTGCTTTCTTATATCTTCATGGAGGCTTTGAAAATCTTTAGCAAATGAGAATGCATGAGAAAATACATGAGATGGTAGGTTTGCTACATCTATTGGTCGTGGGTTTTGACCATAGACTATTTCAAATGGTGATTTTTTTGTAGTTCTAGATATAGTACTATTATAGGCAAATTGAGGTTGGTAAATGTAAATCCCAATTTCTAAACTTTTACCTACCAAACATCTAAGCAAATTTCTAAGATGATTAACTACTTTAGTTTGTCCATGGGTGAAAGGCGAAGAGAATTTTAATTTGGTACCTAATAATTTCCATAATATTTTCCAAAAATATGAGACAAACTTAACATTTCTGTCAGAAACAATGGTTAAAGGGAGACCATGGAGTCGCACTATTTTCTTAAACAATAATTTGGCTATATAAGAAGCATCATTTGTTTTTGAGCAAGGTAAGAAATGAGCCATTTTTGAGAACCTATCCACTACAACAAAAATACTATCATGTCCTCGACTGTAGGTAATCCTAGAATAAAATCCATTGATAAGTCTTCCCAAGGCCTATACAGTAAGGTATGTATTGTCCGCACCTTTGTTTGATAGTTTTAGCTGTTACAAATTAAACATTGAGCCACTAATTTTTGAATATCTCGCTTTAATGAAGGCCAATAAAATCTATTTTCTAATAAACATATGGTCTTATCCTTTCCAAAATGGCCTACACGATCATTTCTGATAAGGAATTCTCTAAGAGAAGATCGAGGAATGCATAATTATTTTCCTTTATATAAATATCCATTTGTTATCAAGAATGTCCCTTGTAAAGTTATTGGTTTATCTAGGTGTTCAAGATAAGTTAGGTGAAAGTCCACACAATATAATCATCTTTAATTCTATCAAATCGGATTCTCAATTCAAAAGAGGAAATCATTAGGTTTACCCGGATAAAGCATCGAGGCTTATTCTCAATTCAGGGCTTATGCTTTAGAACAAAAGAGTAGTCTTGTAAAAAATTCAACCCATTTTGCATACCTATGACTTAATTTTGAGTATTAATGAATTTTAAGGCATGGTAATCGAATTAAGTATAAATTCTCTATGTAAGAGATAGTGTCGCCAATGCCTTAAGGATTGAATTACATAAAACTCTCTATCATAAGTGGAATATTGTTTAGCTTCATTTAACTTTTCACTAAAGAATGCTATGGATGATTCTCTTGACTTAAAATTCCACCTATCCCAATTCGAAGCATCACATGTCACTTTTTAAAAAATCGAAGCCTGGGAGGTGATAAGAACTTTAATTTGCTCTAAGGCCTTTTGTGCATTAGAGTCCAACAAAATTTATCTAATTTTAGTATATCGTTATTGGAGCAACAATGGTACTAAAATTCTTAATAAATCCGATAAAAGTGGCTAAACCATGGAAGCTTCTAACTTCAAGAAACTTTTAGGTGGCCAATCTAAGATTGCTTTCACTTTAGAAGGATCGGTTTAAGAAGTGGATATATAATAAAGCCTAAAAAAGATTACCTCGGCTTGCAAAAAGAAACACTTTTTTAAATTAATGTATAATTTCTCTTGTCTAAGTAGTTCAAAGACTTTTTGTAGGTGTTGTAGATGTTCATTTTCACTTGGACTAAAAATCAAAATATCATCAAAATACACCACCAAAAATTTACCAATATATGGTTTAAGAACAGTATTCATTAATCTCATAAATGTGCTAGCATTTGAAAGTCCAAAGGGCATGACAAGCCATTCATAAAGTCCATCAGGTCTTAAAAGCCGTCTTCCACTCATCTCCGATCTAATCAATTTGATGATATCCACTTTTAGATCAATCTTTGAAAAAAAATTTGCTCACGAGATTAAATCTAACATATCATCTAATCGGAATAGAAACCTATATTTGATAGTAATTTTATTTATCGCCGACTATCAACACACATTCGCCATGTTCCATCTTTCTTTGGAGTTAATAATCTGACTGCACAAGGGCTAAGACTCTCCTGAATAAAACCCTTTCTTAATAATTCCTCAAATTGTCTTTTAATCTCAACATGCTCGGTAGGGTTCATCCTATAATGTGGAAGATTAGGAAGTTGAGAACCGTAAGAACTCAATAGCATGTTGAATGTCTCTGGAGGTAGCTCAGGAAGCTCATCAGGTGCAATATCATTAAAATCAGAAAGAAGAGAAGAGACCACAGCAGGTATGTGAGTCTCATTAGAGTCTAGTATGACTTCTTTTACATGTAATATGTGAAGAAGAAATGGATCAGAAGTGCCAAAACCTATTATTTCTATCTTTGGGGTCAAAGGAGAAAGAGTAGGTGTTTTAGAGTAAGGATCAGAAATGATAGTGTTAGGCCAAACAATAGGATTTTCTATGATAATTAGTTGAAGTTTGGCATTTTTCTTCAATAGAGGCTTAGGTTGCAAGTCAGAAGTTGTTTTGTGTGGTGTTATGGAGGGTGTTTTTTCTACTGGCTTTATTGGTAGGAGTTTAATAGTCTTATTATTATGTTTAAAAATATATATATATTCCCTACCATAATGAATAACATTCATATCATATAGCCAAGTCTAAGAGAATATGAGCAATGTCCATGGGGAGAACATCACACCAAATTTGATCCTCATAACTTCCTATTTTAATAGGAACTAAACACCGATGATGGGAAGAGATGTATGATTTACCCAACTAACATGAAATGGTTCGGGTGAGGTTGATTTTAACTTGGCTCGAGTTAAGGTATGTGTTGAAATGACATTCATAGCACTCCCTCCATCTATAACTAACCTACATCTCTTTTCATTACACAAAACATACATGCTAAAAATGTTCTTTCTCCTCCAATCTTCCTCTTTTTTATTACGTAAGACATCTCATCACATTAACATGAGGGTCATCTTAATTCTAATTCTTCATCAGATAATGGGGTGTCATCATAAACTTCTTCTAGATTATCATCTATTGGATTTTCAACTTCTTCTAAAAATAAGATTTGAGCTTTACATTGATTTTGCATATGACCTTTTTTATGATATTTAAAACATATTACTTCCCTAATATTCTTAGAGCTCCCTTCAATTGAAGTTTTAGGCAAAGGGGATGGGCCATTTGGATGGGTGGGTCTAACAAGAGATCTATTTGATGAAATGGAAGGTACTTGACTTTTAATTTTAGAGGGAGGCTGATTTCTTTTGTTGTTCAACCAATAATGCATAATGAAATGCTTCCTCTAAAGATTGTGGGTCAAATAATTCAACTTCATTTCTAATTTCAGTCTAAGTCCAATAACAAATTTATAATTGCCAATCATTATCACAATCGCTATAGAAACTAGATCTTCAAAAGTGTTAGATAAGATAATTACCTTGTCTTAAAGTTAATAATTGGCTATGTAGCTTCTTATCATGATGCTAGAGATTTTGCTCTTAACATTTCTTTCATTTCTATCCAAGTGAGGTTTGTCCTTCCTAATCTTTGTTCTTTAGCTAAAGTATTTGTCCAATAAATTTTAGCATGCCCTATCAATTTCATTTTAACAAAAGTAACCCTTTGGTAATCATCCATTTTATACCAATCAAAGAAGCCATCCATTTGACTTAACCAATCGAGAAATTTATTTGGATCATGTATACCATCATAAGTTGGGGCTTCTACTTTAACTCTTCGAGATGGATCATTAGAGTCTTCTATAGTCTTAAAATAAGTTTCTCCCCTTCCACCATTTCTAGCAATTGAATGTCTTCTAAGTGGTTGATTTTCTATGGTTTGGATATGAATCTTCTTCATCTATCCCTATTGGCACAATCAGTAGGTATTGGAGGAGGAGTTGGTACTCTATTATTTTGTAGATGCTAAAGTTTGCATTTGTTGTTTAAGTTCTTGCATTTGATTCTTACTTTCTTCTAATATTTGTTGAGTTTTTAGTTCATTGTCTTGAATCCTAAGATTTAAGACATCAACTAATCTAGTCAAATTTTCAACTTGATCTTGAGAGATAGATTTTGGTGCCATGAGATTTTTTTTTAAGGAAGAAAAAAAAAGATATATGAAAAGGGACCAATGAAAAAAAAAAAAAAAAATAAATAAGTTTAATATAATTGTGCAATCAAAGCGATATTTTAAGCTAAGAGAACTTCCAGGTGAGGAGGGGGGTACAAGACCACTTAAATCCCAAGCTCTCCTTAGACAGTTTAGGTCTTTTTGACAAAGTTCTATTTAGCTTCCAAAATCACCAAGTTATATATATATATATATATATATATAATGCAATGAAATAAAAATGCTCAAATTTATCAAGCCTCTTTTTTTCTTTTTAAGAAAGCAAGTTATCATAAGTTAATCAAAGAAACTTCTAAAATTAACCATAAATAATAACAAAGATAACAAAGCAAGTAATTAGATTTTGATTTGCACTAATGGCTAGGTTGCTTTAGGTGATGAACTACCTCACCAAGGTACTCTCTTAATTTTTTTTTCTCTTTTTTTTTGGAGGGGAGGGGTGCGCATTCACACAATTGGAAAATGGCTAAAATATATAATGGAGCTTACTAATTGAAATTTTATGCTATCACCATAAACTTGCAAGCAATATATATCTTTCCAAGCTACTAATATGCTTTTAAACTATCACATAAAAGAAAATTAATTAACCTCACAAGTTCAAGAAAAACTCACAAGTTTGAAGACAAGTCCAACACTTGAGTTGCTCCCTTTGTTGAAGCAAACTTTTGACCAAATTTGCACCTGTGCTTCACGATACCAAATTTGATGGAGGTGGGCGTTCTTTTTTTTGTTGAGATTGGTTGAATGTGGGTATTGGAGGTGAAGGAAGAAGATATGTTGGATAACTAGCGCTCCCACCAAGGATTACCAAGGTTTGGCCACCAAGCTCTCAAACCACAAGAATAACTCAAAAATTTGTAATTGCCAAAAGATCTCCTTCATTCTAATAAGAGGGGCTATTTATAGCCATTACAAGCATCTTTCAAAAGAAAAGAATTCAAAATATGGAGGGAAAGGTGGGTGGCCACATTAATATGAAGCAATAAATTGCCTCATTATTTTATGCCATCCACTATTTCACATGCTTATTATTTTATGTGGATTCAACCACCTCACATGTCATGCTTTGAATTTTTAAATGCAAAATTTCAAACATGGAGTTTCTAGAAGAAAATTAAAAATTACATAAATAAAAAAAAAAGATGAAATCATAAAATGGGCCTTAGCAAGCTAATGGGCTAAGTCTTCTTCTCTCTTGAATTTTCTTGGGCTTTAGCTTGAGATCTTGTAAATGGGCCTTGGACTCTAATTTGTTGATCCTCATGATTATCTTGAGATCTTGTAAATGGGCCTTGGGCTCTAATTTGTTGATCCTCATGATGTTCTACATCACTTAAGAGCCAAGCTCGTACTTGGTTCTACTCCCTTCCAAAGGGATCTATTCATACCTTTGACGAATTCATCAAGATTTCTGTAGAACAGTTTATTGCGAGCCAGATGATCATTAAAGATTCATCTCATCTCTCATACATTCATCAAAATGAAGGTGAATTACTTAAGGAGTACTTTCAAAGGTTCTTCTTAGAAGCTCGCTAAATATCAGGGGTGTACCCTAAATTACTAAGAGGAGTTTTTCTTGGAGGGCTCCATCCTGGGCCTTTCTACTCGTCACTGATGTATGATACGGTTTGCTCGTATGCAGACTTGGTTCATTCTATGGAAGCACAAATTTCTACTAACGAGGCTATTAATTCTCATCAAAAATAGTTTAAACTACAACTATGATCCCAAAATGATAATAATAGTTTAAATACAAATCAAATTTTTATCTTTGATTTGGATACACGTGGCAATCACCTCATTCCAATTAGAGTATAATTAGTCCTAGGAGGATTCGATTCGACATCTTTCATAAAGATTAATGTTATCAAGTACGCTTTGACAAACAATCTCGGATGGGTCAAAAATTTTTGGTGGATTTCTTTCGACCTCTTCCATTTAGTTAATGTCATCAAGTAATACTTTGACAAATAACATCGGATATGTCAAAAATTCTTGACAGATTTAGTTCGACCCCTTCCATATAGGTTAATGTCAGAAACTTTGACAAACAAACTCAGATGGGTCAAAAATACTTCACATATTCTTTTGACCCCTTCCATACAGATTAATGTTATCAAGTAACGCTTTGACAAACAACCTCGGATGAGTCAAAAATCCTTGGTGAATTTCTTTCGACCTATTATATACAGGTTAACGTCATCAAGTAACATCATGACAAATAACCTCAGATGGGTCAAAAATTCTTAGCGAATTCGATTCGGCACTTTCCATACAAGTTAATATCATCAACTAACATTTTGAGAAACAACTTCGGATGGGTCAAAAATCATCAAGTGACACTTTGACAAACAACCTCGAATGGGTCAAAAATATTTCACAAATTCTTTCAGCCTCTTCCATACAAGTTAATGACATTGAATAACACTTTGACAAACAATCTTGGATAGGCCAAAAATTCTTAATGTATTACTTCTAGGTTCTTTCATACAAGTTAACGACATCAAGTAATATTATGAAAAATAACACTCTGAAATTATCTGCCTGAATTTCTGAGTTTTTTATGAATGATTCCTAATCGATGCTTCATCACCACCTTGTCAGTTGTCAATTGTTGAACCATCTATTAGAGTTTCAAGAAAATCAATTTTTTATAAGAAAAATAGAAACTACGGGCTTTGATCACCTCCAAACCTGGTTGGTCCGACGATGACAGTTAATGCCTCTTTTGAGAGAAAATCAGAGCTTCGCCATATGAACTACGGGCCTTGATTGCTTCAAAACCTGGTTGATCTGATAAGGATAGTTAACACCTCTCTCGAGAGAAAATTGGATCCTCATCATATAAACTACGGGTCTTAATCAACAAAGCAACTAACATTCTTTTCAGAAAAAAAAAGTCACTTGCAGACAAAAAAGAAGAAATTATTACCCTTAACTCCTGAACTTCTACCAGATAATTTCTCATCAAACACAGGAAAACATTAGAGCATATGAAATAAAATGATGTCTCCTTACTAGACCCCAATAGGGGGGGTTTATAAATCTACAATAAGGGTAAAAAGGAAATAAATTTTGAGAAAACAATTTAGAAATATTTAAATATATTTCAAAATTTCTATACTCAAATATATAGTTCCTTTTATAAAAGTGAAAAAAAAAGAAGAAAATAAAAAAAATCAGAGAAAATATTAAAAAAATCAAGAAAAAATTCAAATTTTCTATCAGTTGCGCTCACTGGCCACGACCTCGCGCATCTACTGCTCTGCTTGCCCACACATTCGTGGCCTCATGCACTTATGATCATAGTTTTGTACGCCCATGAATATCTATTCTCTGAAATTATATCTGACGCAAAAATTAATGAACTCGCAAATTTCATTAATATTGAAGAAGTTATTATTTTCAATTATTTGACATATATTTTTGGATGATAGAGATGATATCATCCAAAAATAAGGGGCAACTGATATGTCATTAAAAACTCTACTAGTTGAAGCACGAATCTTGATATCGAAAGCAATTTGATTCTAAGTCAAGACTAGTCCAGATCAAACACTTAAAATATAATTAAAAACTTTGTGATATCAATCGGATCTCTAAATAACTCCTAAATATGGAGTGTTTATAATTAAATCAAGCGTCATGATGAGTCAGATCTAACAAGCCTAAGATCTCTTAATTCTGATTTCATTTAAGCACTCAAATACTTAAAATACAATAGATGATCGAATTAATCATTTTGAGCCGTCCGATGGAGTGGTTTAGATTTTGCCTATATTTATAGAAATGACACTCTCATAATCAATAAATAGCCCTCATTCTTCACATGAGGGGGACCCAAAGCTAAAGAGAAGAGAATTCTGAGACTCGAAGAAGCTCAAAGCATAATCGGGTCACCGGCCGACCGTCGCCGGATTATCTCTGACCACCGTCGGCCACGACCGCAGCCATCGGTCACCGCCATCGACCACCGCCACTGACAACCACTGTCGACCACCACCACCGCCGACAGCCACTATAGGTCACCGCTGCCGACCACCGCCGCCGATCACCTCCGTCGGCCACCACTACCGGTCATCGCCGCTGCCGTCGGTCACCACCACCAACATCGATCTGCCGACCGCTGTCATCGGCCACCACCATCGATCATCGTCCGGACGACCGGATTTATTAACACCGGTCCGTCGCCCACCATTGTTGGCCGGCCGCCGCCAGGTCACCACCACTAGTTGCCACCGCCCGAGGCCGTGATCCGACCGCCGTATTCACCATACCCACCGCCACGACCATCTTTCGTTAGTTTTCATCGGATCATCAAACTACCACCTCAAGCAAGGCATTCGCCGAAAATCCAGCGAAGCTTGTCACAAAACTTATTCATGTAAGTTATGATTCTACAACTTTGGAGAAATGATAATAATTGTAATAGAAATTGATATGGTAAAATTATTCACTGTTGGTCACCGCTGATCGTCGTTGTTCACCATTGCCAGCTGCTACCCACCGGCACCTGATCATCTTTTGTTAGTTTTCATCGAATCATCAGACTACCACCTCAAGCAAGACATTCGTCAAAAATCCAGCGAAGCTTGTCACAAACTTATTTATGTAAGCTATCCTTCTCCAACTTTGGAGAAATAATAATAATTGTAATAGAAGCTAATATAGTAAAATTATTTCTAAGTGGGCTAAGCCCCGTGATTTTTCTTTTTTTGGGTTTTCCACATAAAAATTTTGAGGTCTCTCAAACTCTTTTGCTATGTGTGTGGAACTTTTGTGCAATGCTAAGGCATCAAATTCTCCTACTTTACCAACCCGAAACTTCCTGCATGCAACAAAACTAAAAAAAAATATTAGTTAAAAAAACTTAAAAGTGAAATGTGCAATCTTAAGATTAAATAATATTTTAAATCTTATTTGAATGACTTCTCACCCATATGGTAGTTTTCATTGTTATCATCTATGTCCAAATCAAAATATATCATTCTACAAGCTTGATAGTTTGACATCACCCTTAGTTAGCCTAAATGTCCAACACCACCATCAAAATTGCTAGTTCATCCCTTACTTTGTCTTCTCACATTATCAATAACTACTTAATAGTGAAAATTAATTATAATTGATTTTAAAATAAGTATAATTAAAGTTATAAGAAAATTAGCAGTTGTAAATAAAATTTATTATTCAAGTATTGTATTAATTGATAGAATTAAAATACAAAGTAAATGTTTTAATGATCTATAATAATATTATGGCCTTTGAAAATTCATCAATGACCTCTCTATGAAAAGAGTTTGACTAATATCAATTAAATTTTCGAAGTCAGCATGTGAGAACATTTGATATGACAGTAGGATTTTTATAGGCGCAAAACCTATAGTTAACTACCCCTCATAGTGCTGAGAGAGAACTTTCAATTAAGACTTATTGCTAGGTCACTAATAGCTTAGCATATAATAATAATATATGGAGTTTTGGAGTTTAGAATTTATAAAATTCATCATTATTTAACTTAAAACAAATGATGTGAGGAATGATGATGCTCGATCAAGATCACATGATTCCATCATCTCAAATTATTGTGGTCCCATTATTTACTTAGAGGAACTAATTGATCCAACATGATCGAATAATATGCACAGTATTTTAATTCCTCAATCTTATTTGCATGTATTTCAAGATTTAGGTGTACGATTATCTTAAGATAAGTGTGAGAAGTATGTTTTAAACATTTTGCAAAATGATCCTATTTTTTGTCCCCACATTATTGTTCTTTAGCGAGATGAGAACCACAAAAAAATTTTTGTCCTATAAATAAAGAGGAAAGTGATTCATTTCTTCACATCCTCCTATTCGTAACCTATTTCCATTAGTTGACTGTAAGCTTTTGAGTTTTAAAAACTTGGAGCTTATCTGAGGTTCCTTTCATTTAGGCAAGTTCTTTAAGTTCATCTCTTTTTACTATTTTCATATTAAAATTGACTATTTTTTTACATGTTCAAATTATATCTTAACTAACCAAAGCCAATTTTCATTTTTTTTTATTTTATTTTATTTATTATTATTATTATTTTAGCCAATTTTCATTTAATTAAGTTTGTTTAAAGCATTAGGGGCTCAATTAATATAACTTAGATTCTTTTGTAAGTCCAAATCTAGATGAAATTTCGATAACACATCTCTTAGGAACTTCCAGAGTACAACCCACCAAATATCAAGAGGAAGTCAGGTTGACCACGTTCAAATAGATTCAGAAATACTATGGATGAAAATACTACAAGAAGTAACAGGATTTATAGTGTATGTAAAAAATGTTGGCCATAAACAAGCGTGCGTAAGCTCAAAGATAGTGATCTGTGATGCGCATCTAGATTTTGACTTTTAGTGGTTTGTATTGTAAGTTGTTTGTTTGGCCATTGTGTTGGGAATACAAGGGTAGGGCTTCATCTATACAACAATATAACTATTGAGAAATGTGTGCTCTAATCACACTCTCCTTGTTTGTTTGGCTTGAAGAAGTTTTTTTTAGGGAATCTATGGTTTCAAAACCAATATGTGGCCTATTAATTATTTGTCTAATAATAGAATTACTTAGCTTTTTCTTCACATTTACAAAGTCAAATCTGCATGTTTTCCGACCCACTAGGATTTTAGTCAATGGTTTCTCAAGTGCATTATAGTTTGGGATTTTAAAATAGGAAATGTAATGTGTTTGTGTATCTTTTTATCTTGTATTTGTTCAATGATAGAATGTTTCTTTTTATCTTCTTTTGTGGCTTTCTTCTTTCTGTTCATCATAATGGCTTCAAGATCAAGATTGACTACTCCGTTCAAGAACAGAATCCTGGTCCTCAATCATTTCGTGTATGATTTTTGGTTATTTATCATATTTTCTTGTAGTAGGAATGCTTTTGAAATCCCAGTGCAGTAATGATGTTGCATGGGCTGTTAGTATAGGGAATAAATGTTGTCGGTTTATTTTTGCTTGTGTTTAGGGTATTAAAGTAGAAACTGCTGCGCATCAAGACTGAATCTCAAAATTTGACCAACAGGAAAGTTGTAGAAAATTTCCTTATGATTCCAACGATATGAATTTCGCTCAATTCTGACACCATGTCACTCTGATACGTGCAAATAACAGTCGCTGCGCCGTACTTTCAGCGTAGCGCAGCAGCTTTTGCACACAGTTTTTGAACATTCATGGATTCATATGAGTATGTTGATTATTAATAAAGATTTCTAATGTAATTTTAGCAAAAATGCTAAAGATTTTATGTTTAATATTTTTTATTTAGAATAAAATTATCACTTATTTAATAAAATCTTCAAGAAGAATGATGATAATGTTGATGTTTTTGTGGTCCATTGGAGATAATTAAAAAAAAAGTAAATGCTAGAGAATAGAGATTACTTAACATATAACAAAGCATTGGAGAGGCTTTATTTCACATAAAAAGCTCTTTTTTGACTCATATAATAGAGATTACTTAACATATAACATAAACATAATCTTTAGCATATCAATGGGTGGTGATTTGTATAAATAGCACATAACTTTTATTTATTTATATATCTAACATTTATACTATGATATTTACAAGAATAGAACTCAAAAATTTAATGTCTTATCAAAAATAGAATCAATATAAATTTTTTTAAAGTCAAATACATCTTTTCATGCATATAAAGAGTATTATATTTATAAATATTAAACTTAAGATATTAAATAAGTAAATGTATAAGAATTTAGTGTTATGTATATTAATTTCTCAAAAAAAATAATAATTTATTAACCATTACAGAGATTTGCCGTCAAATTTTGGTGTTAAAATACATGTGAGAGGACAATTAGTCCACACTTGAGTTTCTCATATAATGTTTTTCCATATCAAAAGGTTTAATTTTGAATTAAAAATATATTCACTTATATTTTGAAGCATAAATTGTGTGATCATTGTATGCATTTTTCATGCATATTTATTAAACTAAGATGTCACGAGCGTGCACATGCATATTTATTATTCAACACATTTGTTATTATAAGCATAAGATAGACACACATTGAATGATGGATACTCAAATTGAGGTAAATATAAAATAAATTTATATAATTATAAAATTACTTAAATGTACTGCTTTGAGCGCATCTAATTTAGTATGTTAAACTCAATCAAGAATATCATTATGATATTATAAATTATGTGCTTAAAGGTGAGAAAGTTCATTATTTTATAAACTTAAAAATTGACATTAAAAATATTTAGAGAAAAATAACAAGAATAATAATATAAAATTATTGCAATGTAAAAGAGCAGAATTAGTCTCAATTCTTAAAAAGTATAAATTTATATGTTAGGATAAAAGCAAAGGTTAAAAAAAAAAAATTTTAAGAGATGCGACTAATTTGATTATCTCATATAAGAAAAATTATGAAGTTCAAAGATTATTCAATTGTGTTTGCGTCTGACTAGGTAGATTTTAATTTATTTATGTAATATTTATTATTAAAAATTAGGAAATATTTGAATAAAGATAAAAATGACATCAATAAAACATATTCGTCTTTCCAATAAGATTTAAAATATCTAGTTTATTTAACTATTTTTAGCTTCAACAAATTTTGAAACTAATTTTTTAATTATTTTTTTAGGTATTGAACCGTTTTAAAATATATATATGTAATGATACCCATATTCTCATTCAAATTCAACGAAGTAGCAAATGCGATGTGAGGCTCTGGGTTTTGCCGCTTCGTTCGGGCTTGGGGTTTCAGTTGTCTCTTTACTCCTTCGCCAGGTAAGTGTGGGTCTTTCTTCTACTTAGTAGTTTCTTCCACCGACCTGAGGTCCTCCTCTTCCCTCCTCACTATGACTTCCTCAACCAACCCTTTCTTCTATCTTCTCTAAACTCTGCTAACCTCCCCTCCTCTATTTTGGGAGCCCCTCCTAGGAGTCATTCTTCCTCAGGGCTCCAACCCCTTTCTTAGACCCCAACCTTACATTTGGAAAGATTTGCTTCTTGTTAGTAAGGATAACAATAAATCTAATGCTCTTTCCGCTCTGTGAAGCATGAAGTTTGTTTCTCAAGAGGAGCTTTAGGAGGAATGAAGGATTGGAGTTTATCCAGATTGGCCCATGCTTTGGGAAAAGAGACTGCACTGCTGCAAGAAAAAAATGGAACTTTAAAGGGGGTTAGAGCTGCTCACTGAAGATTTTTCCTCTTCAAATTCCAGAAGATTGACTTGTGCGGAGCAATGGACTTTGCTTTCTTAGCATATATTTTTTTGCCTTTCAAAAGTGGACCTAGAACTTCAGAACATCCAAGTAGAATATTTTTAAATTTCTCTTTGGATTAAACTGCTGAATTTTCCCCTCTACTGTTGGAATGAGGCTAGGTTCTCCAAAGTTGCGAGCTTGATCGGTACTCCCCTTGTAGTGGACAATTTGACTGCTTCTAAGTCACGAATCACCTTTATCAGAGTCTGCGTTCAAGTTTTCATGAACTCCCCCTCTCCTTGACTCCATCAATATTAACTTGAAATTTGGCAGATATCCTCTGACTAGAAGTCAAAGCGCAACAAGTGCTATTCCTTCTCTCATGATGATAATTTTTATCCTCTCAACCCTTCCAAGCTATACTTTGCTAGAGTAGAGCAGCCACCTAATGTAAGCAATTCTCCTCATATTCCTCAACCGGCTTCCTTAGGTGAGGAGCCCTCTACCTCATTGATCCCCTCTTTAGCTAACCCCCATGACTAAGGTTTAACCACTCCTATCATTGATCATTCAACCAACTACACCTCAATCCCTCCTCTTTAGGAAGATCAATTGATCATTTTTCATTCCTCCTCCTACTTAGAGGCTTTGATTTCAAACACTTCCTCCTCCTATAATATTATAACATGTTCAGCCACTCTCTCTCCAAACCACCATCAAGCCAATAAGGAAGCTGAACTTGCACATATTACCTCAGAAAGTTTTGCGATCTCGAAAAGGCAAGCATCACTCCCAGAAGTAAAAGTAATTTAGTCCTCAAAGTCAATAACAAAGAAAGAGAAGAAAGGCGCCTTCCACATCTCGATCCTCCTCATGCGATTTCTAGTCATAGGAAGTTGGAATGTTCGTGGCATACAAGCTGAAGGGCGCTCCCTTGACTGTCGCAGACTTATTATTATCTTCAATCTTGATGTTCTCTGCCTTTTGGAAACTAAGCTATCTCCTATCTCTCTCAATGACAAGCTCCTTCTCAATAAGCTAAGTCTCTTCCTAGAAGAAGACAATGTTAGCAATTTTGAATGTAATTAAGGGGGGAGCATCTAGATCAAGTGGAACTCTAGTCGTGTCTCCTTCAGGCCGATTATGGTTTCTTCCCGACTCATACATGGGGAAATGCCCATAAATAACACCTTTTCTTTTATGTTCACTTGCATCTATGCCTTTAATGGTGCTCAAGATCGTCTCTCCCTTTGGTAAGCTATCAGGGGCATCCACTCGTCTATAAACTCCCTATGGCTGCTTATGGGGATTTTAATTGTGTGCTCTTCAACTCTGATAAAGCTGGCGGCAACGTTGTGCCTCTAAAAAAAAATCTTAGACTTTAGGTATTGTATCCAGGATTTTGAGCTACTTAATCTTCCTAGTATTGGCCTAAGATTTACTTGGTCGAATCAACAAGAGGATCATTTCATCCAATCAAAAAATTGATGAGTCTATGTAATATGAGGTGGTTGGAGAATTCCCTCTTCTTTCTATAAGGTTTTCCTCCCCTCTCTTGGACCACTCTCTTCTTACAATCCTCCCGTAGATTTCTTTTCAAAATTATTGGGCTATTTCCAGTCTCCAAGGCCTAGAATACCTTCATCAAAGGGGTCCCTTTGTTTGTCTTCTCTCAAAAACTCAAGAAGGTGAAAGGGGCTCTCAAATGCATGATTAAGGGTTCCTCTTCCCTCAGCCATGAGATTGCTGAAACAAAGAAGGATCAAGAGAGGCTATTGCTCTCTCTAGAGGATAATCTTGAGGATGCTAATCTTATAAGACAAGTTAAGGAAGTTAACTCCCTTTCACAGGCTGGTTAAAGAAAGTTTGTGGTTAAAGCAAGGGCAAAAATTCAGTTCACCCATGTGAAGATGATCATGGCTCTATTAAGGAGGAATAGTGCCAACCTCATTAGGAAGTTACACACTTCTCAAGGTGTCATCTCTAATCCTGCTATAATAACTGATGAAATCTGCTCATACTATGCTTCCCTTTTCAATAGATGTCGAGGAGAAAATCTTAATCTTCAAGACATTCCTTGTGGCACAACTCTCTCTCTCTCTCTCTCTCTCTCTCTCTCCACAAGCCAACGAATTAATTGTAGAAGTCAGTGATTTGGAAATCATTGCTTCCTTTCATAGCATCAATGAAACCAAATCCCCTAGGTCTGATGGCTTTAACTCTAAATTCTTTACACACTATTGGGATATCGTTGGCAAACAATTCCTTCATTCCATCCCATTTCTTGAAATCTCCCTTAACAATTCAAACATAACCTCCTCCTTAATAATACCCAACATTCATGCTCCTTATCGATTTTAGACCTATATCCTTAAGCAACACCTTCTACAAGGTTATTGCTAAATATTGGACTGCTGATTGAAGAAGGTCTTGCACTCTATTATCCATCCAGCTCAATCAGCATTCATTCAATCTAGGGATATAGCAGACAATGTTTTCTTGACACATGAAATTTGCTCTGATTTCATTCTCAGTTACAAAGCAGAGATGTTTATTGCAAAGTTGGACTTGATGAAAACTTTTGATTCTGTTAACCGGTCATTTCTTTTAGCTAGGCTTAAACAGAAAGGATTTCCTCAGCTCTTCATCAAATGGATTGAAGCTTGCATTACTAATGTGCCATTCTCTGTTATGATGAATGGAGAAATTAAATGATATTTTGCTTCTTCAAATTGGCTGCGACAACGTCGTCCCCTCTCCCCCCTTCTCTTTACAATTGCCATGGATGTATTATCCTGTTTACTTGATCGAGAGGTGGAACCCAAACATTTTTCTGCCTTAGTCTTTGGCCAGCGCTATCTCTCTCACTTTCTCTTTGCCGACGATCTGTTAGTCATGGGACATGTTAATCACCAATCTGCTAACTCCTTAAAGTTTGCTCTTGATGCTCTTTATGCCTCTCTAGGTCTGGAAGCGAATAAGGATAAGTCAATGATTTGCTTCTCTAAGTCTTCTAATAGTGCTACCCAATTCTATGAGATTTTGGACATCAAGAGTGATTCATTCCCTTTTAAATACTTGGAGCTTCATCTAGTGGCAGGCACCGCCAAAACTATACACTTCTCCATGCTTATTTATAGGCTTTTTGGTTGGCTTGCGGGCTGGAAATCCAAACTTCTCTCTTTGAGAGGCAGGTTGGAATGAGTTCTAGCAAAAGGAGAGGCTTTATTTCACATAAGAAAGCTCTTTTTTGACTCATATAATAGAGATTACTTAACATATAACATAAACATAATCTTTAGCATATCAATGGGTGGTGATTTGTATAAATAGCATATAACTTTTATATATTTATATATCTAACATTTATACTATGATATTTACAAGAATAGAACTCAAAAATTTAATGTCTTATCAAAAATAGAATCAATATAAATTTTTTTTAAAGTCAAATACATCTTTTCATGCATATAAAGAGTATTAGATTTATAAATATTAAACTTAAGATATTAAATAAGTAAATGTATAAGAATTTAGTGTTATGTATATTAATTTCTCTAAAAAAAATATTAACCATTACATAGATTTGTCAGTCAAATTTTGTTGTTAAAATATATGTGAGAGGAAAATTAGTCCACACTTGTGTTTCTCATATAATGTTTTTTCATACGGAAAGGTTTAATTTTGAATTAAAAATTATATTCACTTATATTTTGAAGTATAGATTGTGTGATGCGTTTTTCATGCATTTGCATAATATATATTAAACTAAGATGTCACGATGGGACACGTGCATATTTATTATTCAACACATTTATTATTATATGCGTAAAGTTGTCAGTCAAATCAAATATATATATATTCACGAGAGAAAGGTTGTGACGTCGCCCTGTTTTTTTTTTTTTTTTAAAGGGGGTAGGTTTTGGAGAAAAATATATTTTAATGCTTTCGTTGGCTCATCGACGCTTTCCTGATACGAAAGTAGCATCTTTATAATCATTTTCCATTGTAGACTGTGGAACGTGCAGATCCACAAATATGCTAATTGCTACATTAAGAATCACCGACGATAACTGCTACATTAAGTATCCATTATGATAGTTGTAGTAGTGCTTGCCATCCTATTTAAATATCATTTCAATGCCAGCTTCTAGCTTAAGTTCTTCAACTTCAGATCAGTAGTCGGGCAAACACCTTGTTTCAATGGCGAAAGAGGAAATTTTGATTCCGGTTATCGACCTTGCCAACTTCCCAGCTGAGTTGGGGAAGCTTGCTGCTGCGAGCACCGAGCTGGGCTGCTTTCGAGTTACCAACCATGGCATGCCTGCGTCGCTTCTGGCCGAGATGAAGGAAACCGCCAGGTCACTGTTCGAGATCCCCGCCGAGACTAAGCTGCGCAACGTTATCCACGACCTAGAAGATGGAGGCTACCGGCCGCCTAATTTCTTATCCAACAGCCAATTTTACGAGTCGTTAGGCATATACGACGCCGCCTCGCCACCCGACGTCCACACTTTCTGTTCTGTTTTGGACGCCTCGCCGCAGCAACGGTGTGCTCCGCCTCACTCACTTCTAGCTCATCATTTATAGCTGTTTTTCTCTTAAAACAGTACTAACTCTATTCCAACTAACGAAGCTTGCAGTGGTATCATTACTGATTATTTCGTGAAAATTCATGAGGTAATCATTAAAACAGCTTCAAAAGTTGCAGAGAGTTTGGGCTTGATTGGCTGCTCCTTCAAGGAATGGTCTTGTCAAGCAAGGATAATCTCTTACAATTTTTCTTCTCAAGACGTTATCGGCTGGATTGGCGCTCCTGAACACACGGACACCAGTTTTCTGACCGTCTTGCAAGAAGATGACTGTGTTGGTGGCCTTGAAATTATAGACGCTAACGGCAACTGTATAAATATTGATCCCAAGCCAGGAACCTTATTTGTTAACATAGGTGATATCGCAAAGGTAATTAATTCATATGTATCTCTGAAAATTTTTTTTTCTCTCTTTTGCATTTCAATATATATATATATATATATATATATATATATATATATATATATATATATATATATATATATATATATATATATATATAAAAAACAATCATGAAAAAATGTTTAATAAAATGCATGCATTTGTGTATGTTGAAGGTTTGGAGTAATGGAAGACTGCAAAATGTGAAGCATAGAGTGATCTGTAAGCAAGCTAAGCAATCTCAATAGCTCTATTTTTACTTGCGCCAAAAGATGGCAAGATAGAGACTGAATCTGCATTCATCGATATTGATCACCCGAAGCTTTACCAAAACTTCATTTACAATGAATATCGTAAGATGAGAAATAAATGTGGTTTTAGGACAGGTGAGGTCCTCCAAGCCTTCAAAGCAGATCATGAAGCGATGTGATGTCAGGTTTATAAGTGCAATCCCGACTATGCATTTGGTTGTGCTCGCTTGCAGAAGTCTTGATTCAAATATATGAACATTCATGGATTCATATGAGTATGTTGATTATTAATAAAGATTTCTAATGTAATTTTAGCAAAACTGCTAAAGCTTTTATGTTTAATGTTGTTTTATTTAGAATAAAATTATCACTTATTTAATAAAATCTTCAAGAAGAATGATGATAATGTTGATGTTTTTGTGGTGCATTGGAGATAATTTAAAAAAAAAAGTAAATGCTAGAGAATAGAGATTACTTAACATATAACAAAGCATTGAGGCTTTTATTTCACATAAAAAAGCTTTTTTGACTCATATCATAGAGATTACTTAACATATAACATAAACATAATTTTAGCATATCAATGGGTGGTGATTTGTATAAATAGCACATAACTTTTATATATTTATATATCTAACATTTATACTATGATATTTACAAGAATAGAACTCAAAAATTTAATGTCTTATCAAAAATAGAATCATTATAAATTTTTTTTTAAAGTCAAATACATCTTTTCATGCATATAAAAAATATTTTATTTATAAATATTAAACTTAAGATATTAAATAAGTAAATGTATAAGAATTTAGTGTTATGTATATTAATTTCTCAAAAAAAAAAAAAATTTATTAACCATTACAGAGATTTGCCAGTCAAATTTTGGTGGTAAAATACATGTGAGAGGACAATAGTCCACACTTGAGTTTCTCATATAATGTTTTTCCATATCAAAAGGTTTAATTTTGAATTAAAAATATATTCACTTATATTTTGAAGCATAGATTGTGTGATCATTGTAAGCGTTTTTCATGCATAGTTATTAAACTAAGATGTCGCTAGCGAGCACATGCATATTTATTATTCAACATATTTGTTATTATAAGCGTAAGATATGACCACACATTGAATGTACAGTTGTCACTCAAATTAAGTAAATATAAAATAAATTTATATAATTATAAAATTACTTAAATTGTGCATAACTTGAAAACGCATCTAATTTAGTATGTTAAACTCAATCAAGAATATCATTATGATATTATAAATTATTTGCTTAAAGCTGAGAAAGTTCATTATTTTATAAACGTAAAAGTAGACATTAAAAATATTTAGAGAAAAACAGCAAGAAAAATAATATAAAATTATTCCTATGTAAAAGAGCATAATTAGTCTCAATTCTTAAAAAATATAAATTTATATGTTAGGATAAAAGCAAAGGTTAAAAAATAAAAAATTTTAAGAGATGCAAATGACTAATTTGACTATCTCATATAAAAAAAATTATAAAATTCAAAGTGGTAATTGCGCACTTTCAATTGTGTTTGAGTTTGACTAGGTAGATTTTAATTTATTCATGTAATATTTATTATAAAAATTAGGAAATATTTGAATAAAGATAAAAATGACATCAATAAAACATATTTGTCTTTCCCAAGAAGATTTAAAATCTCTAGTTTATTTATCTATTTTTAGCTTCAACAAATTTTGAAACTAATTTTTTAATTATTTTTTTATGAGGTATTGAACCGAATTTTAAAAATATATGTGCATATATATATATATATATATATATATATATATATATATATATATATATATATATATATATATATATATATATATATATATATATATATATATATATATATATATATGTAATGATACCCATATTCTCATTCAAATTCAACGGATAGCAAAGTAGCAAATGCGGATGTGAGGCGCTCTAGGGTTTTGCTGCCTCGGCTTCTGGTTCTGGGTTTGGGGGTTTCCTGGTTGTCTCTTTACTCCTTCGCCAGGTAAGTGTGGGTCTTTCAGGTTGTCGCTTCCTTAGTAGTTTCTTGACCACTGCCTTTGGCTGAGGTCCTCACGCTCTCTTCCCTCTCCGTCATGTATGGCTTCCTCACCGACCCTTCCTTCTCTTCATTTTCCCCTCTAAACTCGCTAACCTCCCTCCTCTATTTTCGGTGCCCCTCCTAGGAGTCATTCTTCCTCAGGGCTCCAACCCCTCTCTAGACCCCAACCTTACATTTGGAAAGATTTGCTTCTTGCTAGTAAGGATAACAATAAATCTTATGCTCTTTCCTACGTTCCCTGTGAAACCGATGAAGTTTGTTTCTCTGAAGAGGAGCTTTAGAAGGGACAAAAGGATTGGAGTTTATCCCTGATCGACCATGCTTTAGGAAAAAGACCCTATTACAGCTCTTTACTTGCGGCTACCAAGAAAAAATGGAACTTTAAAGGGGGGTTAGAGCTGCTCACTCGGAAGGGGATTTTTTTCTCTTCAAATTCTCCTTCTAGGAAGATTTCAACTTGGTCTGGAGCAATGGACTTTGCTTTCTTAATGGTAGATATTTTGTCTTTCAAAAGTGGACCTAGAACTTCAGACCTTCCAAGTAGAATATTTCTGAAATTCCTCTTTGGATTAAACTGCTGAATTTTCCACTCTACTATTGGAATGTGGCTGGGTTCTCCAAAGTTGCGAGCTTGATCGGCACTCCCCTTGTTGTGGACAATTTGACTGCTTCTAAGTCAAGAATCACCTTTGTCAGAGTCTGCGTTCAAGTTTCCTGAACTCCCTCTCTCCCTGACTCCATCAATATCAACTTGAATGGCTTGAAATTTAAACAGGATATCCTCTACGACTAGAAGCCGAAAGCCTGCAACAAGTGCTCTTCCTTCTCTCATGATGATAATTCTTATCCTCTCAACCCTTCCAAGCTATACTTTGCTAAGGGCAGGAGTCGGAGCAGGCCACCTAGGCTCTATGTAAGCAATTCTCCTCATATTCCTCAACCGGCTTCCTAAGGTGAGGAGCCCTCTGCCTCATTGATCCCCTCTTCAGCTAACCCCCATGATGAAGTTTTAACCACTCCTAATCTTCCTATCATTGATGTCAACCAACTACTCGCTCAATCCCCTCCTCTTTAGGAAGATCAAATTGATCCAATTACAATTTTGAATTCCTCCTCTCCTACTTTTGAGACTTTGATTTCAAACACTTCCTCCTCCTATAATATTATAACACGTTCAGCCACTCTCTCTCCAAACCACCATCAAGCCAATAAGGAAGCTGAACTTGCACATATTACCTCTAAGAAAGCCGCTGCTGATCTTGAAAAAGGCAAGCATCACTCCCCAGAAAGTAAAAGTAATTTACTCCTCAAAGGCAATAACAAAAAGAAAGAGAAGAGAGGCAAACTGCCTTCCACATCTCGATCCTCCTCATGATTTCGCCTTAGAAATGTTCAGCATACAAGGGCCCCTTGACCGACTTATTATTAACTTCAATCTTGATGTTCTCTGCCTTTTGGAAACTAAGCTATCTCTGCTCTCTCAATGACAAGCTCCTCCTAAGCTAAGTCTCTTCCCGTAAGACAATGTTAGCAATTTTAAATGTAGTCAAAGGGGGAGCATCTGGATCAAGTGGAACTCTACTCGCGTCTCCTTCAGGCCGATTATGGTTTCTTCCCAACTCATACATGGGGAAATGCCCATAAATAGCTCCTTTTCTTTTATGTTCACTTGCATCTATGCCTTTAAGGGTGGTCAAGATCTCCCTTTAGTAAGCTATCAGGGGCATCCACTCGTCTATAAACTCCCCATGGCTGCTTATGGGGATTTCAATTGTGTGCTCTTCAACTTTGATAAAGCTGGCGGCAACGTTGTGCCTTTAAACAAAACCTTAGACTTTAGGGATTGTATCCAGGGTTGTGAGCTACTTGATATTCCTAGTATTGGCCTAAGATTTATATGGTCAAATCAACAAGAGGATCATTTTATCCAATCAAAAATTGATAGAGTCCTATGTAATATGAGGTGGTTGGAGGAATTCACCTCTTCTTTCTATAAGGTTTTCACTCCCCTCTCTTCAGACCACTCTCCTCACATCACTTTCTTGAAACACTGGCCCCCATCCTCCCATAGATTTCTTTTCAGAAATTATTGGGCTACCATTCTTGAAATTTCTGAGGTGGTCTCCAAGGCCTGGAATACCTTCATCAAAGGGGACCCTTTGTTTGACTTCTCTCAAAAACTCAAGAAGGTGAAAGGGGCTCAAATGCATGATTCAGGGTTCCTCTTCCCTCAGCTGCTAGATTGCTGAAACAAAGAAGGATCAAGAGAGGCTATTGCTCTCTCTAGAGGATAATCTTGAGGATGCTAATCTTATAAGACAAGCTAAGGAAGTTAACTCCCTCTACTCTGAACTGGTTAAAAGGGAAAGTTTGTGGTTAAAGCAAAGGGCAAAAATTCAATGGCTCACCCATGCTGAAGAGGAACTGAAATTCTTTTATGGCTCTATTAAGGAGAGGAATAGTGCCAACCTCATTAGGGAGTTACACACTTCTCAGGGTGTCATCTCTAATCCTGCTATAATAGCTGATGAAATCTGCTCATACTATGCTTCCCTTTTCAATAGATGTGGAGGAGCTAATCTTAATCTTCAGGACATTCCTTGTGGCTCAACTCTCTCTCTCTCTCTTCCACAAGCCAACGAATTAATTGTAGAAGTCAGTGATTTGGAAATCATCGCTGCCCTTCATAGCATCAATGAAACCAAATCCCCTAGGTCTGATGGCTTTAACTCTAAGTTCTTTACACACTATTGGGATATCGTTGGCAAACAATTCCTTCATGTCATCCAGCATTTCTTTAGAACCCAGAATCTCCCTCAACAATTGAAACATAGCCTCATAACCTTTATACCCAAGAATAAACATTCATGCTCCTTATCTGATTTTAGACCTATCTTCTTATGCAACACCTTCTACAAGGTTATTGCTAAAATACTGGCCCGCTGATTGAAGAAGCTCTTGCACTCTATTATCCATCCAGCTCAATCAGCATTCATTCAATCTAGGGATATAGCAGACAATGTTGCTTTAGCACATGAAATTTGCTTTGATTTCATTCCCAGTCGCAAGGCACAGATGTTTATTGCAAAGTTGGACTTGATGAAAACTTATGATTCTGTTAACCGATCATTTCTTTAGCTAGGCATAAACAGAAAGGATTTCCTCAGCTCTTCATTAGATGGATTGAAGCTTGCATTACTAATGTGCCATTCTCTGTTATGATGAATAGAGAAATTAAATGATATTTTGCTTCTTCAAATGGGCTGTGACAACATTGTCCCCTCTCCCCTCTTCTCTTTACAATTGCCATGGATGCATTATCCTATTTACTTGATCGAGAGGTGGAACGCAAACATTTTTCTGCCTTAGTCCTTGACCAGCGCAGTCTCTCTCACCTTCTCTTTGCCAACAATCTGTTAGTCATGGGACATGTTAATCACTAATCTGCTAACTCCTTAAAGTTTGCTCTTGATGCTCTTTATGCCTCTCAGCCCGAAATGAATAGGATAAGTCAATGATTTGCTTCTCTAAGTCTTCTAATACACCAATTCTGAGATTTTGGACATCGAGTGAGTCGCTCCTTTAAATACTTGAGCTTCATCTGGGCGCATAACCGCCAAAACTATACACTTCTCCATGCTTTTATAGCTTTTGTTGGTTTTTGAAAATCCAAACTTCTCTCTTTGGGAGGCAGGTTGGAATGAGTTCTAGCAAAAGGAGATGTTTTATTTCATATAAAAAAGCTCTTTTTTTACTCATATAATGGAGAGTACTTAACATATAACTTAGACATAATCTTTGATATATCAATGATATGATTTATATAAATAGTATATAATTCTTATATATTTACATATCTAATACATGCACTTTATTATTTACATGAATAATACTCAAAATTTTAATATCACATTAAAAATAGAATTGATATGACACTAAAAATTTTACTAGTTAAATCGCGAATCTTGATGTTAAAAGGAAACTGACCTGAAGTTGAAATTGGTCGAGATAGAGCACTTAAAATATCATTGGAAAATTTGGGATATTAGTTAAATCCCTAAATAACCCTCAAACATGGAGTGTTTATAGTCAAATCGAGCGTTTCGATGAGCCGGATCTAACAAGCTCAAGATCTTAAAATTCTGACTTTATTTGAGCATTCAAATATTTAAAATACATCAAATGATCAAAGGGATCATTTTGAGCCATCCGATGAAGTGGAGTGGTACGGGTTTTGCATGTATTTATAGAGACGCCACTTCTCTAATCTATAAATAGTCCCTCATTTCTCATATGAGGGGAGCAAAAAGCAAGAGGGAGGAGGGAGCTCTAAAGCTTGAAGATCCTCCAAGACAATCGCACACTGATCCCAACATTGCTGCCGCCAGCCGGCCACCGCCGATCCTCGCCATCGTCAGTCATTGTTCCCTGCTGTTCACCATCATCTACTGCCACTAGTAAATGTTACAACCTGATCGTCGCTACATAGCTATTGTTTCTTTCTCATATACAATTTTGTAATCCCATTATTGGGAAGATTTTGTACTCTGAAACATATACATAGTGGATGATTTTACGAAGTGGTTTTTCCCTCTTTTGAGATTTTTCACATTAAAATTGAGTTTTCTTATTCACTTTAAATACCTCATTTCTAAACGATAAAAGAAGTCTCAAATGATCAGACCTCCAAAGAGATATAGAGAGTATGATGCAAAATACCCATAAACCGCCCAAGCAGTATAAATGCCCTAAACATAATCAGAAGTAGAAAATAAACCGCAAAAGAAGAAAATGATAGACTAAAGAGAAGAGGATGCAAAATACCTACAAATCATCCAAACATCCTCCAAATGTATTGGAATGCCCTAAACATAATCAAAAGGAAAATATCAAAAAAGATTTAAATGCTCCACTCCAAAGAGAGATAGTGAGAAACAATACTAAAACCTAAATTCAACAAAAAATATTCAAATTGTTCCGAATGAATATATTCTCTCAAAATATCACTAACAAACCGAGGAGAAAAAATGCACGAAACATTACAATTTATTTAATACATCCTTAAATATTTCTCATCATCTTCATGATTTTTTTAAAAGGAATGATTTTCTATTTCGATGTTCAAAAAACTAACAATAAACCCTAAATATTTCTTTAAATTCTTAAAAATCTTCTCGTGGAAGTGTAAGAATACGCCATCCCTAACCATCCATATCATTAACCGCTAAAACAAATAAAATACATTACCATTGAATACGAAAAGCTACGCGACTACAATATTTTCGGGAGACAAGGTGAGATCGTCATCAGGAGTTCGACAAGGTCTTTAATGATATTTCAGGGAAGGCGATTGATTCTGCTTTGTTTGAAGGAGTGGAACGAAGCTCCTTTACCTATCTGCTAGATTCAAATAGTAGTGGAAATAATCATGAAATTTAACCTTTTTTTTCTTTTGGGACTTTTCTGTGTTAACATTTGTTGTTTTTTACTTTAATTACTCGTCGTTTTTAAATTTTATGTTAGCAGGCATCCACTTCGATGCAAGTGAAATCCACTGTACTTAAAAATTATTAAAAATAACCAATCGTCTCTTACTCATTGCTGATCAAAAATCCCCAAATCGAAGTTCAATCCTCCAGATGCATACCTAAAAGCGAGGAAATAAAAGTACGACGTTGATGGATGAATACGACGGAAGTGCGGAGATAATATTATATCTCCACAAGAGAAATGGTCTTGAAAAATAAAAAAAATTAATAATGAATATTATTAAATCAAATAAGATACTCAGATAATTTTATCAGACTTAGGGTATTTATTTTTTGAATGGTATTCACCCAACACCTCACCCATCTTGTGAGTAGGGATGTCATTGTGACTAATCTCATGGAAGTCTGGCACCACATTCATCACCCACACGTGTCGAGTCCCTACTTGATTTCCTCACCATTACGAACAGGTGTCTCTGCCCTAAAAAGAAATTGAACGTGGCCCAACTGCGGCGATATAAAAATTTAATTATGAAATTATTAAAGAAAAATGATTATCTAAAAAACTACATTAGGTATTATAAATACTTTTTTCGTAAAAAAATCATGTTATAGTTTTGGCAGCCAACGCATTTTATCAATTTTTGTAAAAATGAGATTTGATTGTCCCTCTCATTGATATTATAATGGGAGAGATAAAATTAATAATTTTAATAATATAATTTAAATTAAATGATTAACATTATTTATTTTATTTTTTCAATTATGATATAACTGCACCTGAGGATGGCAAATCTGAACAACACATTTATTTTTGGATAATTATTGGCCAAATTTAATGAAATTAAAATACAATTTGATGCGATCGGATGCTGAAAAGTATGCTTAACACTCTGAAAATTATATTATTATTATTATTATTATTATTATTATTATTATTATTATTGTTAATATTGTTGTTCTTACAGCAATTATCATACCAATTTATTAAAAATGACTTATTAATAATATAATTTTATTAGTTAATTCTGTTTATATTTTAACTCAAGATTATGAAACAGTTGAAATTAAAAATTTTATGCATTTAAATATTTTAAATTTTATTTATTTAGTTAACTAATAATAATTAAACCAATTTATTAAACAGAAAGTTGATTCGGCCTGTGTTTATAAAGAATTTCATTTTTAATTTTCTCTTATATCATTAGTATTTTTATCATCATAAAAATAATTCTAAACTCATCAGCCATGCAATAATTTAATAGATTTTAAATATTAAAGCTTTTAATTCGATTATTTTTTAAAAAAATGCTTGAATTAAATTCTAAAATCTAAATCCAATCACTTAAAGCCAATCATAATGAAACAAATTGATTGTTAACGAACAATCTTCATTCAAAATAGTAAATTTCTCATATAAATTAAAACCTACAAATTTGTACACTTTAAATTTGAAATCGGTTCCAACTCCTCACAGTTAACTATCAACATATATTTTCTTAAAAAAGATATTTATAAATTAATCAACTAATATATCATATTTTTTATTTTTTGAGCTATTGAATTTATTTATTTAGTTGTATTACGATCAAATCATTAAAAATTTTATAAAAATAAAAAATATGAGATGATTTTGTTATGAATTTTAATATTTTAAAGTAAATTTAAAAAATTAAAATTGAAAATAATTAATTTATAAATATAGAAGAATAAGATGTATATCTAAAAATTCTTTTTAAAAATATAAAAAATTGCACTAAAAATAAATTATAAAATTATTTATTTACCAGTATTTACTTCACATGCTCCGATCTATTTTAATCATTATAATTATTATTTTATAATTTATTTCAGCTATCAGCGTGATGACTTGGAGAGAGTGGAAGTGCGGGTAAGTGGCTTGTGTTTAGGGGCTCTTTCGTTGGCTGACAAAAAGAATATATTATAAAATAATTATATTACACTGAGAGTTATATAAATTAATAATTTTTTTTTTTTTGTTTAGTTAAAAAAATATAATGTAAAAAATTTTAAAGATTTTGATGCACGATGACGATCATGATGGCGGCCAAGACGCGACGCGCGTATATGCTACGGTGGGGCGGTGGTGCGGTGGCGTGACGCTGCCGAAGGCTACGAATTGACATGAAGATTTTACATCGCCCGCAGATTTGAATTTCTTAAATTGAACAAATTCCAAATACACCAAAATATAACTAAAGAGTAAATTTCAAACACAGTAAAACATATCTAAAGTGATATTCGGACCGTAAGAGATATCACTTGCATTGCGACAAGACATACAAGATTATATAGCCGGAATCAATCATATTTATCACTTTAGGCAAGATATCACTTTAAACAGTATCACTTTAGACAGATTTTACTGTACATTACTTTTACTTTTACTTTACTTTGTATTTCAACCAAAAATTAAAATTTTCAAAACTATTACATTTACTTTACTTTCTTTTTTATTCCAACCAAAGAGTAAGTGACTACCTCTTAGAATTATATTATCTTATAAATATTAACATTTCCATCTATTATTTATCACTAAGGCACTCATAATTTGATTTATTTGACATTATCATTTTATATTCATATTTTGTATTTGAAATATTTTAATTTAGTGATTGAGTTTCAATAAAAAAATTTTAAGTTTAAAATATGTTTATACAATATATGTTTAAATTTATGATTAAATTCACTCAAATTTTTAAAAAAAATATTATTAAAGTTGTGGTCAAAAATTATCATCAAAGATTCACACCAACCCTCATTTATACGAGTCCTACAAGTTAGCTTAGGGATAGCTTTGCAACTAATAATTTTTGTTAATTATAAGAGAATATTATCATCATTATCCATAGAATCTCAAGACAAATAATATTTATTGCTATAAACAATTATAAATAGAGCTTGTTACATTAAAATTATTTTATGGAGTTCTTAACCTATTATTTTAAATACCAACTGATTAAATTCACACCATACGCATTATATATATATATTATATATATATATATATATATATATATATATATATATATATATATATATATATATATATAATCAAATTATTTTCAAACTTATTTTAGTTTGTGAAAAATTTTAAATACTTCATTAAAATTAATGTTGACAAAGACAAACTTTATATGAATGAGCATGAAACTATTTATCCAGCATTTGAACCCCTCAATTCATTAATTGAGAATAATGTATAGAATTTCAACGTGTTGAATCCGTATGCTCACCATACCTTAAAAATGTATTCATCTAGTACACTATTTCCTTTACATTTCGAACTACTAGCCCAATCTTATTACTAAAAAAGATTAATTTATTAGAAATTAATTTTTCTAAACTAAACTAAATGGAGACTCTTTCAACTAGTATATAATAAAAAAATAAGAGACATTTATATAGATAGCATATAATTCTTACATATTTACATATTTCATACTTATAAAAATAGCATTCAAAATTTTAATAATATATTAAAAATATCATTAATTTTTTAAACTATAATGCATAAAAAAATTATATTTCTAAATATCAAAATTTAGATATTAAATATATAAATATATAAGGATTAAGTGTTATGCATGTAAATCTCTTAAACACCTAATGAGATTGAAGATATAGTTATAGTTTTTTTTGGGAAAAATGAGGGCCACGCCCAACAGTTTATATATTGAAAGGTTAGGGACAAAATCATCTGAAGGATTAGAAAGAAACCCACTGAAAACTATGAAGAACAGTTACAATTGAGAAACAAGAAAAGAAAACGAACATAAAACAGAAGTGAGCTCAGGAATCCAATACATAGTAGAAAAATAGAGCTCCATCCAAGGCTATCCAAAGTAGATTTGCACAATCCAAGAGCTTGTAGTCCCCAAAATTATGAAACATAAGTTGCATCTGTTTGAATAGGAATAAGGAGCGAAGAGAGATTCACAAGAGAGGGCATATCACATGTCTGATAAAATCCACTAGAGATTCCAGCCAAAAGAAATACTTCATATAATCGAAGAGGGTATAGAAAAATCAATAGATCAACCACAAAAATATAGTAATAGACGAGCGAATTATAGGTAGTGACCCATTGGACGGCAAGCTCAAGGTAGTAAAAGATAGACGGTTGAGCTCACGTAAGAGAAGGATTCATCATAGCTCACCAAAAGGAAAAGCCCCAATAGTAAAATGTATCTCCAAATGTCAAAAGTATAACCAATAGAGTGAGCAAAGCAGAGGCCAAAAATGCATTAAATATTAAATAGTCTTTTAATATGATTAAATATCCTATTCTTGAATTTCCATCGCCTCATTTTCTGTTTTATAGCAAAATGAATATTTTGGACCTGCAGATTAAAACTGGAAGAAGAACCCCTGAAAATTCTGCAATTCCTTTCCTTCCAAATATAATGGGTAGTAATATGAATGACAAGAGTATAGAATCTTTTTCAAAATTTGCATGATATGTTGTTAGAATGAGCAAGTACTTGGTGGAAGTTACTTGCAATAAGAAAAAACTTATCATCAGGAATACAACTTTTGAGCAATGCATGAGATGGGCACTCAAAAAATAAATGTGTGAGATTATGTCAAATCACAAGAAAACACAATAATCGATTTATGTCAAGATCTCTTAGTCAAAATATCTTTTGTTTTGAGCCCCTATAAGAATTTTTCATGAGAGTTGAAAATTGGAGAGTGACCTTGAACAATAGATACCCACTCCAATCCTTTTTATCATAATTTTCATAAGTAAAAAAATAAGTAGATTTATGAGAATAGAGTCCATTCCCTCCATATACAAACATCTTTTTTCCCAATGGGAATATTTTAGATGAGTTGAATGCAAAATTCTTGAGCATTTTGAGTATGAGTCAATAGATGATGTGATTCACTATAAGAGAGAGCGGGTGTGAATCGATAGGGAAACCACTTAAAATCTGATTCCCAAATTTCTCATGAGAGAATAACCGAGAGCCATGGGTCAAGACGAGGAGGTTGCTTTCAGAAGTGACTTTAAGTGATATACAATCCCTAATTATAGTTTCCACTTGCATCAAACATTTCCAAAAAGGAGATGAATTGGATCTTATCTTAGACCAAAGGGAGCCATAGAACTTGCAACACCAAATGTAAAAGTTAGAGTTGTCTTCAAATGATCTTTGATTTGCACATGAGGTTGATGACATCAATATTGGGCTTTCAGAAGTGACTTTAAGTGATATACAATCCCTAATTATAGTTGCCACTTGCATCAAACATTTCCAAAAAGGAGATGAATTGGATCTTATCTTAGACCAAAGGGAGCCATAGACTTGCAACACCAATTACCGTAAAAGTTAGAGTTGTAGTCTCCAAATGATCTTTGATTTGCACATGAGGTTGATGACATCAATATTGGGGAGACCCAGCCTACAACATTCTTTAGGTTTTGATTGTGGAAGAAGTTGTATGCAATTTTCATTCAACTACATTATTGTGGAGAAAGTTGTTAATGATGGATCTGAGCATTTTCCTTAAACCTTTAGGAAAGATGGAGGATCAAAACCAATAATAAAGATAGGTCCAAATAATTGATTTAATTAGTTGGAGACTCCCTGCAAAGGAAAGGAGTTTTTTATAGATTTCCTGGGAGAAAAGCTAATTTTGGAAGCGAGGCGATTAAGTAGAATGGAGCTATTTAAGAGGTGTAAGAGAGATGGCGATAGCCTTTCCCAAAATAAAAGATCATATATATAAGATGTGATATATTGCAACCATTAACCACAACATTGTTATTTCCAGTGTCGAGAAGATGAAAATCCAATAGTTTAGAGAGAGCATCCATAATGATGGCAAAGAGGTAAGGTGAAAGAGGGCATTACCTTAAGCTGAGGAGGATTGAAAATATTTATCTCACTATTCATAATAATAGAAAAAGGGACTTGACATGTACATGCTTTAATCTATTTAATGAATAAGGGTGGAAAACCTAAACTCTCCATTCAATATAAAAGAGGAGTTGACTCTATCAAAAGCTTTCAATAAATCAATTTTTGCACAAAACTTCCTAGGAGATGAGACATAATTGGAGTCATATAAGAGCTCATTTGCTAAGATAATGTTATCTGCAATATCATGACCAGCAACAAAGGCAACCTAGGCAGAGTGTATGATACTGGGTGGGGCAAGTTTCACCCTCTCAGTAAGTAGTTTGACAACAACTTTACATATGGTACTGCAAAGAGAGATGAGTCGAGCCATTTGGGATTGCATGAGGGCTTTTTGGGATAAGTGTGATCGAAGTGTGTTTTACTCTTGTAGGAAGGGTGGAGGTGTTGAAGAAGTATTTGATGGCTTGAATACATAAAGTACTGGTGACAGACCAAGTATCTTTGAAGAATTTAGAATTAAAACCATCAGGGTCTCGTGCTTTATCAAAGTCAATGCTAAAAAAGGCATCTTTGATCTTCGTGTCACTAAAAGTGTTGAGAAGTTCTTCACATTCAACTGAATTGAGAGTACACTGAAATGGATATTTACAAGATAACTGTTGTTTGAAGAAGGAGTGGTATTGAGCATTGAATGAAAGAAGGAGATGGTTTTACTAGCTATGCCATCTTGAGTGCAGATATGGGTATTACTATCAAAAAACTCTCTCAAGTGCTTTATGTTATTTCTTATTATGATTTTTTGATAGAGGAATTTGATATCATCTTCTCCTTTGGCAAGCTAAGTGCATTTAGCTCATTGTTTAATGTGCTTGTACTCACAAGCAAGAGCTTCATGAAGTTGTCTTTGAATGGAGGCAGTCCTCTCAAGAAGATCTTTGCAAAGAGGCTAACTTTCTAACTGATACATGATCTCTTTTTGTTGATTTTTGAGATCAAAAATGAACTTAAACATGTTATCATAAGAGTTCCAATTTCAATTTAGGAGTGTAGATTTGACATTTTTCAGTTTATTGCAGAGAGCAAGATAGGATCATCGAATTGGGCACTGGTGTTAGCAACAAGATTGAGAAAATCTGGGCAGTAATTACAGTAATTTTTGTTCAAGAACCTGCACTTGAGTTTTATAGCATTTCCAAAAGAAAGAAGAATGGGAGAGTGGTAAGAAGTAAGACGTTCCATCACCTTGAAATGAGAGAGGAAAGGAATTCATCCAATTATCATTGCAAAAATCCCTATTTAGAAGACATCTGATGGGATTGTCATGTTGTTGATTGTACCAGCTAAAAGACTACCCAGTGTTTGGAAGATCCAAAAGCTTAGAGGTGAAAATGTGAGAATTAAAGTCAGTGATCTTGCTAGGGTTGGGAGGAGCACCACCAAGCTTATCTTTTATTCTTATGATACAATTAAAATCACTCATGACTAACCACGACTTAGTGATGTTGGTGGTAAGGTTGCTAGTAGAATGCCACAACTCTTTTCTTAGAAGCACTCTTATCGATAGATAAATGTAACAAGAAAGTTGATGGTGGTAGAGAATACCACCATGAATGTATTGTGCATTGATTTGAAGAGCGAAAAGAGATGGTGGAGGGTTCCACTTGAGCCATTCACCGCTAGGCAAAATTGAAGTTATCCAAGTTCTCTTTGGTAGTGAATAAACTAAAATTCCTATGGGAGAGGGGGTCAGAGATGGAGGAGGTTTAGAGTTTAGTTTTTAAGAGGAAAATATGATTAATCTTGTTATCTTTGACAACATTTCTACAGTCAGTGATCTGAGCATCACTATTAAAGACACAAACAGTCCAAGTGAAGATGTTGGGGTAGAACATAATTCACTACTGAGATTGAGAGGAACCTCCTTTGGGTCTACCTTTTTTTGCTTAGGCGTGACGAGCATGGAAGAGGAGGAGTAGGAAGCAAGTTTGGTTGATCGGCCTTGATTGGAAGTTGTGAGTTGGAGAGGAGATTGGAATGAGCCTCCTCCACTGACATGCTCTTTAAGCCAGGTCGATTGATCAATATGTTCATATGAGTTGAAGTCATTCATATTAGTGAGGGAATCATTAGTTGATTCCACACCGTGAGTTAGATGTGAGAATATTAAGGTCGGGGCAGAGGGAAGTGGTTGTTTCTATGGAGAGTGGTGGGTTAGAGAAGGTCGACTAGTGCTACAATTAAGATGTGGTTGAGGACGGGCTCTACTAGAGCACAAAGTAGAAATAGTAAGGAGATTGACAGGTAGTTTAGGCTTGGAGGGATCGGGGCATATGTCTTACAAATTCATGAAGAGGGTTTTCATAAATAATTAGTAATATGCCTAGCCTTTTACGATAGTAATAAAATCGTGAGGGTGGAATCAACATTGATCAATGGTCACAAGCAAAAGTGAGGAGTAATTTTGGCAATGAGAGGATCCATAGTAAGAGGAATACCAATTTTGCTAGCTATTTTAGAGAAACCATTTTATAACAGAAATGAGGATTAGGAAGCTTGACCAAGATGGGTACCTCTTTAAAGTCTTCCTTTATAGGCAATCAGAGACCACTTTTGAAAATGAAAGGCTTACCAAAAATAAACCACCTAAGAAAATATATCAAATTCTCAAGCATAGTTAAACTTGAACAAAAAAAACCATGCAGGAGCCTGAATTGAAAAAGGAGAGAAGGGAGGTCAAAAGAGTAGTAGTGAGGGAAGATCGAGAGGAGGGAAGAAGAGAAGGAGAAGGAAAAGGGTGAAAAAAAACCCTAGCAGACATGTAATTGTAGTTACATACGAAATAATCAGCTTTTTTTTCTTTATTTGCTAAAGCCTTTTTTTATTCTTTTGGCAAGCACTAAGGACTAAAAGAGAACTTTTAAAATTAGAAAATATATTTTCAGTAATTAAGTCAAAATATGTTTTAACATCACTTTAAAAATATATCACAAAAAAATATAAGCATATTATATATAAATTTTATAGATGTGAAAAACATTATTTTAAACAAAATTATAATAAATATTGTTTATGTCAACTTACATTTGTCAGTGAGATTAAATCATAAGAATTATAGTACATTATAATCACAAAAAATGCACATATATAGACATATGTTACATGAATTTTATCCTAAAAATTTAAAAAGAAAATTGAATTATTTGATAAAAAGATAAATAAAAAAATATTTTTAATAAATTTATTTAAAAGATAAAATGATAAGCAAAAATATAGAGAAGGCCAACCAAATAAATGCTAAAGAATCCTGATTATTTATTTTATCTCCAATTAAAATAATAAATGGACCTCGTTTTGATGGACTAACTGTTAATCCAGCTCTTTATAATTGGACCCTTGATGAAACAAACATACATCTCCAAAGTACAATAAGATACTAAGGGTCCTCTATGAGGCAGCTACACAATTTGAAAAATGAAATCATAAAACTACTGCAGAAGAAATTAATAACTTAAAAAATTATGATAAATATTATACATTTTTTTCTAATTAAAAAAAATCATAGTTTATGACGGTCATCATATGGTGATACGTCACATTAAAAAATAAATTTAAAAATAAAACTTTTTAACTACATATTCTCTAAACACACTTATAATACATATTCACAGTGCATCTTACCACCATTGCTACCTCAAACACACTCTCTGAGAACGTAGTTTCTTAGATGCCACATATGAGGATTCATAACTAATATGTCTTAGATAAAAATTAAATAGAATATCTGAGACAAAAGGTTTTTATTGATTCCTTGCAAATTGAAACTATCTTTTTTATTGTAAATTTGTTAAACTTTTTGTTTGGGTTTTAAATTTTTTGGGAATTTATATACATACCACACAATTCTTAGATATTTAAAAATATGATACCTAAAATTTAATGTTTATATACATAACATCTAAATCTTATAAAAATATTATTATATCTAACCTTTTAAAAATAGAATATATCTTTTTATATGCATAAGAGTGTTATATATGTAATTATCAAACTTTAAGAGCTAGCTATGTAAATTAATAAGAATTGTGTGGCATATAAATATTTCTAAATTTTAATATTTTAACATAATAAGTTCATTCTAACATTGAGTAAATACAAAATATTCATTTCCTAAACATGATTCATATTAACAAGCAATCAAATTAGGACAACGAATGGATCACTAAGCTCAACAAAGTACTCATGATAAGATTTGGTTAAATTCTTTATGAAATGCTTGTTTCATTTATGATCATGAATAATATCACTTATGGCTTATGAATAAGCTAGTTAAAAAGCTCTATTAAAGTTCTATAAAATGTTGAAGATTTATTATTTATAAAAGTTATTAAAGTCATGTTCAATATTAGCTTTTAATATTAGTTTACTTTATGCATGAACATAAGTTATTTATGTTTGTTAACATATTTATTAAGTAGTTTATTCAGTCAAAGTTTTATTTTTAAGCTCAATGGGATGTTCATTAATAACTTGATAAAACTTTTAATTAATGAATAAGCTATAAAATAGTGGGACTTGTTAATAGGCTTGTTTAGACTCATTCAATTAGCACAGAGCTAAGCACAAATAGTCATAATTTTAAGTGAATTAAACTCGAGCACTTTTACAAATGTTTGAATTGAGCTAATGCTAGAGCTTACTCAAATTTAAATATTATTTGAGCTCATACATATATACATACATACATACATACATACATACATACATATATACATACCCTAAACAGAGATTAAGACTATTATATAAATATAGGAGAACTTATTCTCACATCATTCAGCTACCTATTTGAATGGTGTAATTTAAAGTATATCATCTTTTCTTATATCCTAATATCATATTTAAGAAATTAAATCCACTTTAAATCTTTATCATTCAACATTATGGGTTGATGACGTAAATAGTGTGAGGATAAGTGCTTGTACATGATTGTAGTAGAATCTTTAAATTCTTTTCTAAAATACTAATATCCCTAGTTTTCATTATGATGCATATATATATATATATATATATATATATATATATATATATATATATATATTTAATATATATATATATATATATATATATATATATATATATATATATGTTGGTTTGTCATTAATTTTGTCTAATGTATTTAGCAGGAGAGTCTAATGTTTTCTGCGGAATAAAATTTTGTTATTTAAGTAAAATCTCAAAAAAAAAAAAAAAAAAAAAAACACACACACAAAGAAGAAAATTGGCTATGTTGATTGAATTCTTAGCATGATTAATTGAATCAAAACAGGTCATCATCCAATTTTTCTTTTTTTTTAAAGTTTATTTCTAGTCCTTAACTTATATTCTTAGGATTAGACCCTTAACTTAGCTAGAAGCACTAAAGAAAAAATAGATCCAAATCCTACAATGATTATAGAAACTCTTTAGACAAATCAAACTCATAGGAGGATATTAGAAACTGATCTTAAATTCTTCTTCTTGATTATGATTAATCACAATTAACTCTAAAATGGCCTTAAGTCTCAATAAACCCTAAATTGGCCCAATGGGCCAAGATTTTAGTCTAAATACTCTATCAACTTTTTGAGTGATTTAACAATAATTATACTATTTATATTTGATCATTAAATTTTCAAATTTAAAACTTCATCCTAGATTTTACCTACGATAAACCAAGATTATAAGTCCATTAGCACCTTAGACTTGATCGGTCACTTTAAGCTAATTGAACTAATAAACCTTGGAAATCTATCCCAGTAGTTGTCGAATGTTTAAACATAAATTAGTTGACCTAATAAACCCTTGAATTAGCCCAATTAAACCTTTAAACTTAGGTTATCATAGTGTACCTATTATGATAGAACTTAAACCTTTAAATTGGCCAAAATAATTGAATCTAAGATTATAAATAAATTTTAATTGATCAATCATGGATGAATGAAGACTAATTGGCCTTTAATTAGCCTAATTAGTTTATTTAACCCAAATTAATTTATATAAACCCCAAATGCTTTTTTAACTAACTTGAGCTAATTAAAATCAAACTAATCCTTAGAATACATTCCAAATAATTAATTATAATTTAATTACCATCAATTATTTCTTAAACTCATCGATTAATTTATCAAATTAACTCAATTTAACATCTTTAAACTTTTTATGACAAATTGAGCAAGTTAATCAAATCACCTTTGACCGAGCCATTTAATTAACCTAAGTTAGTTTGCCATAAAAATAATCAAAATAGTTGATTCAACTCACCAAGGAGCACTAACTGGAAAAAAAAACACTATAAAATTTCATATTTCATTTTATAAATGAAATGCCATATATTGTTTCAGCCTAGTATAATTTTTTAATGTAACTCACTTCATATTTTTAAGTAATAAGTTATATAATTTTAAGAAGAAAAAAAATTCAAGGTGCTAGATATTAAAATCACTACATAATTAATTATCACCTTACTTTTTCTCTCATTATAAACTTTCTAAAAACCTAAAATTTTTGCAATCCAACAATAGATCTCAATAATTATTTTTATGACCATTAATATCTTTATAGATTGCTATTCTTAATTATATATATTGATAATACAATTTTAAAAGAATAAATTTTTTTTATTTGAATAATAAAATTTAAATTTAAATTATTTATAAATTTAAATTATGACCATGATGCTAATTTTCTTCATGACAAGGTGAAAAAGTAGAATTTTTAGAACTCATAAATTTTCAATAAATTGATGAATTACATTCATATTATAAATATATAATGAGGATAATGTGCAATTTTTTTTTCACTTATTTACATCATAACATAAGAAACAAGACACCTACGAAGAACTTTACAATTTTATTTACAATTGTGAAAGAATTCTTGAATTTTTAAGTTTTTGCACATATATCAGTATCAGATTAAATTTTTTAAAAAATTATTTTTTAAAATTTTTTAAGAAGAAATTAAATTTCAATTATTGACAATTGTAGTTTTTAAATATTTATTATAAAATCTCCATTTAATTAATTATAGATGGGCCAAGTGGCAGAATTCAGCCATGTGCAGAGTTCTTTAATTTATTCCATTAACTGTCACCGACATTAAACGCTACATACTCTCGATCACGTGTCTCTGCTTTGGATGCTTTTTTTTTTTTTTTTAATGCTTTGGATGCTACCGCATTTCATTGGTCCTATACATTTGAGTATATCTTTGATTTTTTTTTAAATATTATATATAGACCCAAAAATTGATCATATATCATGTATATATTTAATATTATTGCTTTCTAAAATATTTATTGGCGAAATAAAAATTAATTATTAATGATGATCATATAATAATATAAGAATATCTCATAGTAGATTTTACATGAAAATTTTGAGAAGAAGAAAAAAGCATAATGCTTAAGAAAATACATAATTTTATATCTCATAATAGACTCAATAATTTTTTATGTTACTTATTTATTTATATAATTTTATTAATTTATTATTTAAAATAAATCTAAAATTTTGATTTAATTGATTTTACAAAAGCAAAAACTGAATTAATAACCAAAATCCTAAAAAGTTAAAATTATTAAAGTGATAGTTTGACAAATAAACTGAACCAATCAAATATGATTGATTAGGTTTCACGTTTTATTTTTATTCAAATAATATACATCCTTACTTATGATAATTTACCTTTTAAATTGACTCCTTATTGATTTATATAATTTTTATGGTACCCAAACCGTATACAATGTCTTCAGCAAGATCACTAAAGACACATGCTTGATTTTTAATTAGTCCTCCTATAGCTTTCACTCACTCATCTTGGTCAAATTTGTGCCAAGAGGTAGGTTTCACTACACATGTTAAGATATTGCCCTTTCCATATTTTCTTATATTGTCAAGTTGCTACAATATAATATTTTAATAAATTAGAAGAAATGTTGCTTTACTTATGGTAAAGTAGTTGCATGGGATCAAAAATATATGTACTTATCAATCTCTTTCTTCATATGCATCCTCTTGAATAATGATAATTGTGAGCGATTTGAGTCTTATGTACTCACTAATACAATATAGGAGGCCATCCTATACTGATATTGCTTCCATAATGGCATTTAGTTCTTGGTGTTGTCAATTCTAGATAGGTTAGCATTCTCTAAAGCATTTATAATTTATATCAAATGCTTAAAATAATATCTTCTTATGCATCTCATGCTATTTAAGTCTCCTCAAAATTGAGAGAAAGCGATTATGAAATTAGAAAGTGTGACTCTATTATAAATGTTAAATTAAAATTAAAGGGATTAGTAAATAAATTGGATATAACTTAAACTAACTTCAAAGCTCTCCCAAAGTACTATGTGCAAAGCATGCCTTATATAGAAAAAGAGTGACCTTGACTAGATCCCATATTACTCTATCGGTCATAAAACTTGATATGTCCACTACTTAGTTGAAGCATAAATCTTGATATCAAGATCACGATTTTGAGTTGACAGATCAAATACTTAAAATATAATTGAAAAGTGTGATATCAGTCGGATCTCTAAATATCTCTTAAATATGGAGTGTTTATAGTCAAATCAAGCATCTTAACGAGATGAATCCAACGAGCTTAAGATCACCATCAAAGGTCATTTGAATCAAATCACTAAAAATATCTATAATCAATGAATCAATACAAACCATCTGATTGTGTGTTTTGAGATTTTGGCTACAATAATCAAAATACCCCTCTCAAAATCCTATAAATAGTACACCATTCTTGTCATAAAGGGAGGAGGAGCTATAAGCAAATTAGGAGAAAGGCAGAGAGCTAGAAAGTTGATCAATCATCCGTTGTCCGTCAGTCAATTATGCCAGCAACCGCGTTATAGTTCAAGTGCCACTACATAGCTGTTATAACATAATTCTAGATTTTTCATTATCAAGATTTCTCACATACAACCTTGTATTCTCGTTATCAGAAAAACTTAAACTTTGTACTCCAAAACAGATATATAGTAGTTAGTTCCCGTGACTTTTTCCTCTCTTCTTGGGGTTTTTCCACTTAAAAATTTTGGAGTTTCTTATTCTCTTTTCAATTATCTGCATGCGTGTTAGATTTCTCAACGAAGCTAAGACATGAAGTTTTATTCTACCAATAGTATTCGCAATAGTTTGTCATCATCATGGGAAGTGAATCCTCAATCTCTGAACACTTACATTATGGTCAACAGACTCAATACTCATAATAACGGAGTCTCCTGCTCCAACTCCCTTCACTCCCTAAACCAATCCTTAAACCAAGGACGTTAAGCTTTTGCCTTACTTTCCCCTTATATACGTGACCTTATTGGTGAAGGTACAATTAGAATCTCTCTAGAAGATCATGTTCACCGAATGGAATAGTCTCAAAATGAGATAATTCAACTTTTACATGAAACATTATCACTTCTGCGACAAATGCTTCTCCCTCAAGATCGATCATTAGCGGGGGAGGTATCTTGTCTGAGGCCTTCTCATCATGTTTATTTGCTTCCAGACCATGATGCTAACCTCCTTGACACTGCTAGTTCTATTAATCCAACACTTACGACTCAACCGATTGCTAACCCACCGATTATTGTCAATGGCTTAGCACGTTCTTGTCCTGTTGATTCCACTCGTCATGTTATATGTGTGGAATTAGAATGCTTAATGCGAGAAGAATTTCACCTTAAAGATAAAAAATATCTTCCCTCTCACAGTTATCAGTCTTGACTTGGTGCAATTCTTCAACATCTTATTCCTATAAGTTTCAACCTTCTAAGCATCAACTCTATGACGGGGCAACCGACCCATATGAGGACTTTGACTATTATAGAACTATCATGCACATCCAACAAGCTCCTGACACACTGCTTTGTCAGTTCTTTCTAGTCACCCTTAAGGGCCAAGCTCGTACTTGGTTCTACCCCCTTCCAAAGGGATCTATTCATACCTTTGACGAATTCATCAAGATTTTTGTAGAACAGTTTATTACGAGCCAGATGATCATTAAAGATTCATCTCATCTCTCATACATTCATCAAAATGAAGGTGAATTACTTAAGGAGTACTTCCAAAGGTTCTCCTTAGAAGCTCGCTAAATATCAGGGGTGTACCCTAAATTATTAAGAGGAGTTTTTCTTGGAGGGCTCCATCCTGGGCCTTTCTACTCATCACTGATGTATGATACGGTTTGCTTTTGCTGGTATTCTATTGGAAGCACAAATTCTACTATGCTATTAATTCTCATCAAAAATAGTTTAAACTACAACTATGATCCCAAAATGATAATAACAGTTTAAATACAAATCAAATTTTTATCTTTGATTTGGATACACGTGGCAATCACCTCATTCCAATTAGAGTATAATCAGTCCTAGGAGGATTCGATTCGACATCTTTCATATAGATTAATGTTATCAAGTAACGCTTTGATAAACAACCTCAGATGGGTCAAAAAATTTTGGTGGATTTCTTTCGACCTCTTCCATTTAGGTTAATGTCATCAAGTAATACTTTGACAAATAACATCGGATAGGTCAAAAATTCTTGACAGATTTAGTTCGACCCCTTCCATATAGGTTAATGTCAGAAACTTTGACAAACAACCTCAGATGGGTCAAAAATACTTCACATATTCTTTTGACCCTTCCATACGATTAATGTTATCAAGAACGCTTTGACAAAATAACCTGGATGAGTCAAAATCGCTTGGTGAATTTCTTTCGACCTATTATATACGAGTTAAGTAACATCATGAAACACAATCTCAGATGGGTCAAAAATTCTTAGTGAATTCGATTCGGCACTTTTCATACAAGTTAATATCATCAACTAACATTTTGACAAACAACTTCGGATGGGTCAAAAATCATCAAGTGACACTTTGATAAACAACCTCAAATGGGTCAAAAATATTTCACAGATTCTTTCAGCCTCTTCCATACAAGTTAATGACATTGAATAACACTTTGACGAACAATCTTGGATAGGCCAAAAATTCTTAATGTATTACTTCTAGGTTCTTTAATACAAGTTAACGACATCAAGTAATATTATGAAAAATAACTCTATGAAATTATCACAATTTGAAGTTTTTTATGAATGGTTCTGTCGATGCTTCACCACCCTGTCGGTTGTCAATTGTTGAACCATCTATTAGAGTTTCAAGAAAATCAATTTTCTATAAGAAAAATAAACTACGCTTTGATCGCCTCCAAACCTGGTTGGTCCGACGATGACGGTTGATGCCTCTTTTGAGAAAAGCGGACTTATGAACTGGCCTTGATGCAAACTGGTTGATCTGACAAGGATAGTTAACGCCTCTCTCGAGAGAAAATTGGATCCTCGCCATATAAACTACGGGTCTTAATCAACAAAGCAACTAACATTCTTTTCAGAAAAAAAAAGTCAGTGCCTTGCAGACAAAAAAAGAAGAAATTATTACCCTTAACTCCTGAACTTCTACCAGATAATTTCTCATCAAACACAGGAAAACATTAGAGCATATTAAATAAAATGATGTCTCCTTACTAGACCCCAATAGGGGGGGTTTATAGATCTGCAATAAGGGTAAAAAGGAAATAAATTTTGAGAAAATAATTTAGAAATATTTAAATATATTTCAAAATTTCTATACTCAAATATATACTTCCTTTTATAAAAGTGAAAAAAAAGAAGAAAATAAGAAAAAATCAGAGAAAATATTAAAAAAATCAAGAAATAATTCATATTTTCTATAGCTCACTCGTGTGTTTGACGGATGGATGGCATGGATAGCGCACGGCGTTGCATCCACGAGCGGCCTTCGCGCCGCATCATAGGCCCTCGCCCCACGACGACCTCCACGGCATGCTCACGATTATGCGTGCTTATGCATGCAACGTCCACGTTAAATGTGCGGCGCATTAATTTGGCGATCACGCTTCTACGCTTTTGCCACATTCATGGCCTCATGCACCTATGATCATAGTCTTGTACGCCCATGAATATCTATTCTCTGAAATTATATCTGACACAAAAATTATTGAACCCGCAAATTTCATTAATATTGAAGAAGTTGTTATTTTCAATTATTTGACATATATTTTTAGATGATAGAGATGATATCATCCAAAAATAAGGGGCAACTGATATGTCATTGAAAACTCTACTAGTTGAAGCACGAATCTTGATATCGAAAGCAATTTGATTCTAAGTCAAGACTAGTCCAGATCAAACACTTAAAATATAATTAAAAACTTTGTGATATCAATCGGGTCTCTAAATAACTCTTAAATATGGAGTGTTTATAGTTAAATCAAGCGTCATGACAAGTCGTCGGATCTAACAACTAAGATCTCTTAATTGATTTCATTTAAGCACTCAAATACTTAAAATACAATAGATGATCAAATTAATCATTTTGAGCCGTCCGATGGAGTTGTTTGGATTTTGACTATATTTATAGAAATGACACTCTCATAATCAATAAATAGCCCTCATTCTTCACATGAGGGGGACCCAAAGCTAAAGAGAAGAGAATTTTGAGACTCGAAGAAGCTCAAAGCATAATCAGGTCACCGGCCGACCGTCGCCGGATTATCTCCAAGGCACCACCGCAGGTCATCCGCGACCATTGGTCGCATCGACCGCCGGCACCGCCACCACCACACCCAGCCGATATTAGGTCACTTGCCGACCACGCCCACCTCGGCCACCACTTCCGGTCATCGCTGCCGTGGTCACCACCTGACATCGATTCGCTGGCGACCCGCCGGCCGTGTCATACCACCATCGATCATCGTCGCCGGGATCCGCGGATCAACCGGTCGTTACCGGTTCTGACCACCATTGTTGGTCACCGTGGGCCATGCGTGCCACTTGGTTACACCGCTGACGGATCGGATCATCGGCGCCGTTGTTTCACCATTGCCACCACCCACATCTGTTAGTTTTCATCGGATCATCAAACAACCACCTCAAGCAAGGCATTCGTCGAAAATCCAGCGAAGCTTGTCACAAAACTTATTCATGTAAGTTATGATTCTCCAACTTTGGAGAAATGATAATAATTATAATAGAAATTGATATGGTAAAATTATTCCTTTGTCTCCGTGATCGTCGTTGTTCACCCACCCACCAGATCGATCATCTTTTGTTAGTTTTCATGAATCATCGACTACCACTTTAAGCAAGACGTCAAAATCCAAAAGCTTGTCACAAACTTATTTATGTAAGCTATCCTTCTCCAACTTTGGAGATAATAATAATAATAATATAGTAAAATTATTTCTAAATGGGCTAAGTGATTTTCTTTTTTTGGGTTTTCCATAAAATTTTGAGGTCTCTCAAACTCTTTCTTGTGTGTGGACTTTTGTAAATCTTGGGCGTAATTTCTCTACTTACCAAACTTCATGCAACAAAACTAAAAAAAATATTAGTTAAAAAAACTTAAAAGTGAAATGTGCAATCTTAAGATTAAATAATATTTTAAATCTTATTTGAATGACTTCTCACCCATATGGTAGTTTTCATTGTTATCATCTATGTCCAAATCAAAATATATCATTCTACAAGCTTGATAGTTTGACATCACCCTTAGTTAGCCTAAATGTCCAACACCACCATCAAAATTGCTACTTCATCCCTTACTTTGTCTTCTCACATTATCAATAACTACTTAATAGTGAAAATTAATTATAATTGATTTTAAAATAAGTATAATTAAAGTTATAAGAAAATTAGCAGTTATAAATAAAATTTATTATTCAAGTATTGTTTAAGTGATAGAATTAAAATACTAAGTAAATGTTTTAATGATCTATAATAATATTATGGCCTTTGAAAATTCATCAATGACCTCTCTATTAAAAGAGTTTGACTAATATGAACTTTCGAAATTCGTGTGAGACATTTGATACGAGGATTTTATAGTAAAACCATAGTTAACTACTCATGTCTTTGAGAACTTTCAATTAAGACTTATCGCTAGGTCACTTATCGCTTAGCATATAATAATAATATATAGAATTTTGGAGTTTAGAATTTATAAAATTCATCATTATTTAATTTAAATAAATGATTTGAGGAATGATGATGCTCGATCAAGATCACATGATTACATCATCTCAAATTATTGTGGTCCCATTATTTACTTAGAGGAAGTAATTGATCCAACATAATCGAATAATATTCACAATATTTTAATTCCTCAATCTTATTTGCGTGTATTTCAAGATTTAAGTGTACGATTATCTTAAAATAAGTGTGAGAAATATGTTTTAAACATTTTGCAAAATGATCCTATTTTTTGTCCCCACATTATTGTTCTTTAGCGAGATGAGACCCACAAAAAAAATTTTTGTCCTCCTATAAATAAAGAGGAAAGTGATTCTTCACATCCTCCTATTCGTAACCTATTTCCGTTAGTTGACGGTAAGCTTTTGAGTTTTAAAAACTTGGAGCTTATCTGAGGTTCCTTTCATTCAGGCAAGTTCTTTAAGTTCATCTCTTTTTACTATTTTCATATTAAAATTGACTATTTTTTTACATGTTCAAATTATATCTTAACTAACCAAAGCCAATTTTCATTTTTTTAAATTTTATTTTATTTATTATTATTATTTTTTTAGCCAATTTTCATTTAATTAAGTTTGTTTAAAGCATTAGGGGCTCAATTAATATAACTTAGGTTCTTTTGTAAGTCCAAATCTAGACAAAATTTCGATGATACATCTCCTAAGTTGAGGCATCTAATCAAAAAATTAAACATGTTCATCGGACTAAAAATATATGTGTAGGCCTTGAATATCTTTATAAAATTAAGCAATATATATTGTGCATATACACACTTTTTTTTTTTGCAAAATTTGTTTCCATGTTTTGTCTATTTTTTGCTCTTTTTTTTTGCTGTAATGAGATAGAGAAATGTAGTTGTTCTTCTTCTTTCTATTTCTATTTTTTTAGACTAAAGAAAGAGAGAGAAGAGAGATAAAAAGAGAAAAGTTAAAGATCAAGCAAGTGACTTAACTTTTTCTTTTGAAAAATTTTCATTCATTTCTAATTATTTTTATATTTATTTATATATCTCTTAAACTTAAATATTTATTTGTTTAATAACTTTATATATGTAAAAAAATATATTTTATTTTTAAAAGTAAATGATGATGATATTTTTGATGTATATTTGAAATTGAGATGTTATATATATTAAAAAATTAAAATTTAGATGTTGAATATATAAATATATAAAAACTATATTGTATGTATGTAAATCCCTTTTTATTTATTTATTTATTTGGTGGGTGAGAGAGAGAGAGAGAGAAGGTGAGTTTAGAAGGCAACGGTAGGTGAGGAGTTGGCTCTTGGAGTGGAGACGGCAAGATGAGGTCGTCGGCGGGAAGGTCAGAGCGGTTGGGTTGGCGGAGGCTTCGACGTGAAAGGGAGGAGCGGCTGTTCTGCGGACTTAGAGTGTGGCTGGTCGCCAGCGGATGGCCAGTGACAGGAAAAGAATGAAGTCTAGTGTAGTTCAGAGGTGTGCAGGAGGTACGAGTTACTCCAATGGTTGAGTGTGTGAGGAGTCCGCCAACAAGAGTGAAAGTTAGGATGAGAACGAATAGGAGAGATTAGGAGTGGACTTGAAGAAACAGCAGAGTAAAACAAGCAGATGAGCTGTAGGGACTACATATGAAGAGCCTACAGTGAGTTAGAAAGCAAAGATGGGCAGTTATAGCAGGTTGACTGTGTGGAAAAAGCAGTTAGGAACTGTAATGAGCCGGTAAGAGGTATGGGTTGATGGACAGAAAACGGAGAGAAGATGGAGAGTTGGAAGAGTGAGGTGGCTGTAGGCGTGGAACGGAGGCTGCTTGGTTGAGTTCGCCGGCAAGAGGTCGACGGGTGTGCAGTGAGGGAGGATGGCGGGATGAGTTGAGATGTGTGGGAGAGCTGGGAATGAAGCAGGAGAGGAGACGTACAGCAGTAAAAAAGAATGCGATGGAAAAACAGGGTGAAAGATAGGCTTAATTTTTAAAATAATCCTAATTAAAACCGTAATTAGCTAATTAATCCTTCCAAAAAAAAAATTTAAAATATAGTCCAGTCTGGCGTGGCGATAGCACATGTGACCTGGCTGGCGCTAAAAATTTTTTTTTTTTAAAACTCTCGAGCGAGATCGAATCCCTTCTCGATCTCTCTCTCGGGCCTTCTTCTTTCCTCTAAACCGCCGCTCCTCCGTAGCGTGATCGCCGATCCGCCGCTTCTTGACCGGCCGATCCGGCTTGCCCGATCGCCTGACCACGGGAGTTTTGGGAAAAGGTTTTTTTTTAATTTTTTTTTTTCAAAACAAAAGGGTAATATGTAGATCTTTGTGATATGTTGTGGATGTAATTTCTTTTATGGATCTAACTTCTTTTGTGGATCTAATTTTTTTTGGATCTAATTTTGTGGATCTAATTTTTTTTTGGATCTAATTTTGTGGATCTAATATGTGTAATTTTGTGTAATTTGAAGATCCAATTTGTGTATCTAGATCTACTTTATTGTAGTATGTTTAGTTATATCTTGCATTTTGAAAGTAGAATGTTTTCCTCAGATTGTTTTTACTTAATTTGTCATCTAGCATCTAAGTTTAGAGTTGGATTTATGTTTCTTGTTTGTTTAATTATTTATTTATTAACTCCCAGATCAGTGTGTTTTCTCTTTTTTTAAAAAAATAATAATAATAAATGTTGAGCTTTTACCTCTTTGGATTTACGTGTTTTCGTCCAGATTGTGTTTTATAGGAATATAGGCTTTTAGTTTATCTGTTTTAGTCGAGTATTTTGATGATGAAATTTAAGTGGATCATGGATCTCGAAGCATTTTCGAATGGTGAGCGAGTTTCGTTTGACTTGTTTTATGGTTTGGTACCCTAGCGGAGATCAATCAAGCTTGAGATAGCGACCAAGATCGATTGAAATAGCTTAGATGATGGTCTCTTTCTTGATGAATGCTTGTCTTGAGGGAAGGTGGTTGTGACAGCCAATTCCTCTAGATCTAATTGCCAATTCCTCTGATTTCTTTTATCCTGTAAAATTAATTGGCATAATTATTTTAATAATTCTCTCTATGATCATGCATAATAAAAAAGTAGTGTTTTATTTAATCTTCTAAGAAGAGTATAAATATGTTACACTAATACATATAAATATAGAAATACATCTATTTTCAATTCAATCTTGAACTCAATTCAATTTTCAACTACTTTACTAAATTAGTATATATTTTAACAAATTTCCATTTCAATTGTTTTGTGTGTAATAGGTTGCATCTTCTATATCATAAATGAATTCAGTAATTTTATTTCTCCTTAATTAAATTATTTGCATTTATCAGGTGTGGTGAAAGATTATTGTTGTTCTGTTATCAGTGGTTAGTGATGAATTATTCTTGTCTTTTAGTGCTTTGGAGGTGAAGCGGAGTGTGAATGGCGATTTCATTCCTACATTGGTGGAAGTCAATCGTCCAAATCCGTCATTAGATTCGAGGAATTACGAAAAAATCATGAAATCATTGAAGATAGATCCAACAAAGTTCTGAATCACGGTAGGTCGTTTTCCAGGTCTTTGGATTTGTTGCAACTTCGCATTGATGAAGAAGTCGGTGAAACTATACTGTTGTAGCTTGTGCTTCTCATTGTGGTTTATGTGTTATGGAATTAATGGGTAGAGGCGGAGATTAACAATCTGAGGAATGTGAGAGCGACGAGCATTTTATCGCGACTTCGCCTCGATTAGAATGTTATGATGCGCAGAGAACATGATTTCTTATTTGGGACAAGTTCCTGATGGGTGACTTAGAAAATAATGAAATTAATGTACCCAGAAGATGTTGGGTAAAGCTATCAGTGGTACTGATGATGATGAGGAGGAGGATGATATGTGAAGAGCGGCTAACTTGCACAGGATCATCCGTCTTGAGACTTGATTGTTGATTACTCGTTAGAACAAGTCATGAAGAAGCACTTGCAATAACGATTATCTGTAGTCAGAAACCGTAGAGAATGGGATGAGGACCTCACATTCGATGGCCCATTAGATCATTCGATTGAAGAGGATAGCGCATTCAGATGAATTGTTTGAACATATTGCGATTTTGATTGCTGGTAGTTATTTAACGTTGAGTATGTCATTTGTGCTTCAAATCAATTAAAATTCACAAAGTGACATCATTCTAACCCAAGTACACTTTGCATGGAGCTTATGCAGATCGATTAAGAGGTTTGGCGTATTAGTTCACTTGGCACCTACATGCGATCATTCGATTAAATCTTTGGACATAGGCGGTCACGTTCATTAGTTATTTCATCCAACTGCAGCGTGATCGGCCAGGAAATTGTAGGTATTGAGTCGGTTGATATAAGAGTGTCTACATGAAGGCTTCAGGATGCGCGAAAAGGTTATCTTTGGAAGTTGGGAGAATCACAAAACATTGGGAAAATTCATATACATTGCGTATCTGATATCTGATACATTCATGAAGCAATTTCAATTTGGTTGTTTGGTCATTTGAGCCTTCCATAAGAGTGGCGATGTGTCATCTGTCTTGATGGGACATTTCTGCAGTCTGAGAACACTTAAGTTGGGATCGATGGCAGCAACTTGTTCCAGCCATTGGAATCGGGAAGCATCGAGTCAGGTTTGGTTTTGCATACATTACAAGATTTGATCCCAACTATTTCTACAAGGGGTGATCTCACGATCTCGGATGACGTCTTGGTGGTTGCGGTTCAGAAGATCTTTCCCAGGCGGCATCGCTTCATTTCGTCATTTAAGGGAGAATTTCAAAGCGGGTTAGGGATTCTGCTTAATTTGATGTAATGTTTGTTGGCTTTTAACTTTGTTTATTGAAATAATAACTTATGTTATATCTTGAGTAATATAGAATATGGACATCATATCCCATGTGTGGATATATATGCTTACGAGACGAGGAGATATGGCTAGCTAAATCGATCATATATTGGAAGAGGGTAGAGTGGTATCTGCGATGGTATGCTCGAGCGATTGGCATCTCTACCATTAATGTGGCGATAGATCCATCATTTATGCGGGTTGATGGCGAGGAAAAGGCGATGTTGATTGGGTCCATTACCACCCACTAAAACAAAGCCGAAGCGATTAATCACGAGATGGTATCGTTGAACTTAGCATGTACGCGGGCTGACACATTACACGCCCGCGCTTCTGGGCGATGGTTAGTTTAAATGCTTAATATTAAAATTTTCTTTTCTTTGTAACAACTACAATCTTTAAATTCACATATATGCGTGACCACATTTTGAATATTCAAGCGTTATTTTGTGAGGAAGTGACGCATTATCGACATCTTTGAAATGAATATGAAGCGGTGGCACTAAAGGGATATGCATATCTCGGACACTTCTGAGGATCCGATTCGTGACACATGCGATCGGATGTTCCATTGATGGATGGGGGATCTCTGGTATACATTCTCGGCAGTATTCATATCGGAAGTAAATTGGTGCAAATGCACCGCGAAGCCATGAACATGTTATGGTCATATGGTCCGCCATTATCACATACACCGCTATATGGAGTTTACCGCGGGTTTCACAAGCTTCGGTTGACATCCCTCGTATTCTGAGTTAGGATCCAACAACTGAAGGCGGATGGAAGAGGAGGAGGACCATCTGACATCCTCTGATCGGAGACCACATCCCACTACACTCCGGCGTGCGATTCCACCCGCCGCATCGACGGCGTGATAGATGTATTATATATTTTCTGCGTTTCATGGCATGTATTTACGGGGTTTATATGTTTTTATACTTTTCATTTACCTACTTCATTGTGATATCCTAGTAATGTTTACTGTTTATTTAATTTGGTTAACTCACGTGAGAGGATGGAAGACTTAATGTGGAATTACATATAGTTTAAAGTGTCCAAAAATTATTTTTGAGTATTTATAAAAATAATATGATTTATTTTTAAAACAAAAAATAAAAATATCTAAAATACATTAAATAATTATTTTTAGATATAAAAATATATTAAGTAATTATGTTTTTAAATTAACATACAAAATCAAAACATAAAATAAGATTGATCCAAAAAAACTCTAATTTAATCGATCATCATTTACCCTAATTTACAAATGAACTCTATCAATTTAAGCAATAGTTTAATTTTCATTTTGGCTTACCTATATAAATATATCTTATTTTCTTTGTAGTCATATTAAAATTAATTCTTTGATTTTTATTTAACTTATGCAATTATATTTCGTTTCATTTTTCGTTAATTGTCAAGTTAAGTTCAATATTAACAAATGAATGAAAATTAAAATTTCCGTGAAGAGATATTAATGATTTGAATATTTTAAATTCTCTTTCCAATATGTATTCTGTAATCAGATGTGATGACTGATGGCTATTGAAATTGAGCATGTTAATTTCATTTTAAAAAAATTTAATTTAAATTAGGTCAGTAGTGACTGGCTGACGTACGGCTTAATTTTATTTTTAAATTTTTTTTTTTGGAAGGGTTAATTAGCTAATTACAGTTTTAATTAGGATTATTTTAAAAATTAAGCCTGAAAGATATTGCCTAGGGTAATATTAAGTTTTTTCTTTGTTTTTTGTTTTTGTTTTCTTTCTTTTTTTTTGTTTTGTTTTGTTTTGTTTGTTTGAGGCGGATGTGACCGGAGTGGGGGCAAAGTCCGGATTTTCTTAGATTTTAGCAGAAAGGAGGATTTGAAATTTTTTATTTATTTGATTGTAATATATATATATATATATATATATATATATATATATATATATATATATATATATATATTATATTTGCTGGTAAAATGCGCGTCAACAAAATGTTTTTTTTATTATATACTGTTATATTTATAGTTCATTACAGATATTGATTTACATAATATAATAGTTCTAATTAAATTATACTTTATTTTTTATTACACGATAATTCTAATCTCAGCCTTTTAATTATAGTTAAATTTGATTTGATTATTAGAAATTAAATTTTTCTACTTATATATATATATATATATATATATATATATATATATATATATATATATATATATATATATATATATTATAATGATCATATCGAAAGATATTAAATTTAATTCAATCTAATTAATTATATTATATTATATTATATATATTCTCTTATGAATTTTATTGTCTCTGCGTATGCCATCACCTTGCACACTAGGTTCTTGTGTGATGACCCAAGCAATATGTGTCTATGTGAAGTAATTTTGTTGTTCTGAACACAACGATATAATTTATTTTAAGATTAGAAGTTATTTGGGCAATGTCAAGGTAGACTTTGGCAAATTAAGACTTAATGAATACATTGTTATATTCCGTGGCTTTTCATTCACACCGCACTCGACCAAATTGATTGTGGAAGGTCGTGTTTGATAGGATTTGAAGTTTTTTGCAATATCGGCATAGTCCGTTCCACAAAAGGGTTTTGATTGAATGTCGTCAAGGCCTCCCGATCTCGATATGCACAAAACTACACTTATGCTTCGCTTTTCACCATTGGGCAATCATTAAATGACGCGACGTGCTAATTTTAATCAATTCGACATTTTGAACGTGTTTATGCAATATGTTTTGCAATTGGAGAATATTTTGATCGATTTTGAAAATTATTGAGATTCTTCGACTTCAATTGATGTAACGTTGCATCCATAGTTCACCTAATTTGTCGTGTGTGCTCAATTTGATTTTTGGAGCATATATGGAGATCAACAAATATATTAAGTCATTCCCTCTTTCATTTTAGCTAATTTATGCATATGTTGAAGTATGCCCTAGTATCAATGTTACAGATTTTATCATCTATTTATAGAATATAAAACAGCTATTTTCACATAAATCTTTTTTTTATCTTAATTTTAAGCTTTTTTTATCGATTTTTTATCTATAATATATCACCTGTTATCTTCTCATAATGACAGCACCATTGTTAAGTATTCATTAAAGATATATGATGTCACTTTGATATTCCTGCATAAATAATTTTTCTTTGGGACATGCTTTATGATTTCCATCAGATTGTATGCATAATAGTGGGTTCTGTCTTCAAAACGTATACTAATAGATGATTTTGTCATAGAACTAGTTTCAAATTAATATCAATTTTAAAATCCTCAAACTTGTTGAACGACATTTAAGTTTAAAACTCCCAATCAAAATTAGTTTTACAAAAAGGAGCTATCTCGAGGTGCGAGTGAGTCAAGCCAGCTTACAACCTAACTCGATCTCGATTTGCTAACAAGCTCAGTCTAATTTCGAGCTGAACTTCAAGTTCAAGCTGTTGAGCTCATTTACTATAAAATCTCAAATTCAAGTTTGATAAAGCTTAATACAACATCTCATTAACCTACTTGATCACTTTTGAAATAGGCAAAGATTCATTATTTAAATAAAGTCAGTCCTACTCATATTATTTCAAATTTTAATTTCATATAAAATGAGAAATGTCTTATTTCCTAATTTGTCTCTTTATGTGCCATAGATTCCTCATTTCCCATAACCTTTAAACCCATCATTCTCACAAACTCCTCTTTTTTTCGAAAGTCATCCGTGGGCTCCAAAAATTTGTCGCCGACCTCTTCAATGAAAAGAGTGTTTTAAAGTATCGGTGTAATTTTCAGAAAGTATATGAAATAGTAGATAAGACATTACCCAGATATTTCGTCCTCATTTGGTGAAAACTTTATATCTGGTTCTAGGTTTCCTATAGGCGCAAGCCCCTATAGTTAATTATCCCTCCCAATAAGTGAGAGAAAACTTTCGATTAAAAATAGTCGTTAGATTCTTTAAGATAGTAGCGGCATATAGAGTTTCAATTTAGATTATGAAATTCATCATTTCGACTAAACCTGGATGGTTGGGGGAATGATGATGTGTCCTCCGATCTGTTTGTCATCAGTGTTTTACTTCTAGGAGGAGATAGTCTCCCCGATAGAATCCTCATCAAAACAAATGGTTACTTGTTCAAGAAATCTTTATAGACACTGTGGAAATGTCCAAGTCACTTACAAAGTGATGTTTGTCCTGTCAAGTATACCCATGATTCACTCAAGGACAAAGCTATTGGGGAGCATACCGTTATGATCATAATATAATGGAGTCTAGCCAAACCACATCGAGGACTTTGGTTGGCACTTCATGTGAGCTATTGGCTGGCCAGTAGAAGGGACACGCACCCACCTTCTTGGCAAGAGAGATTGAGAGAGCATAAAAATACTTGATTTGACATTTATTTTTTATGAGCTAGAATTTTTTTATTTGTCACAAAAAAGCGATTCTTGAAGGTGGATAGATTGAGTTTGATTTAAGTTTTAATGATAATTTCATTTATTTAGATCGATATTTGAAAATTGATTAATTAGAATATATTTAAGAGTTTTAGATTATGTCTCTCTGTTTAGTAAGAGGATTAGATCTACTGTCACTTGACAGAATCAGTTTCTTAGATATTTAACTGATTTGAGACTCTTATTATAGATTTTTAGGTTTTGTTGACCCGGACCTAGTCCTAAGACTAAACCGGGAAGCCACTCGCGAGCATCCTCAAACACTCGAATTTAAGCATTCAACGTAGTGTTGGGGCACATATGGGTGTTTATAACTTGATTATTTATCTAAAGAGATAATCTTACTTAAAATTTATTTACTGTATATCTATGATTGAACTCAAAGGACGAGCATTGGGGAGCACATGCTGATGGTGATCGTAATATAATAGTCATCTTGGCCAAACCACCCGTGAGGACTTTGGTGTGCTTATCTATGGACCTTCTTGGCCAAGCCACAGAGGACAGAAGTCTTCTGCGAGATTGATTGAGAGTGAACATAATATAATATTTGATTTGACATTGGCTCCTTCGTGAGCTAGAGTTTTCTTAATTTGTAACTCCCGACAAATAGTTGCGGAAGGTGGATAGATTGAGTCTGATTTAAGTTTTTAATGATAGCTTTCATTTAAACAGTTTTTTAGATCCTGTCAACTTTGTTTAGCTGCTAACAGATGATTAGATCTACTGTCATATGATGGAATCAATTTTACAGATATTTTACTGATTTGAAACTCTTTTTATAATTTTTAGGTTTTGTTAATCAATCTACTAAGCAGAAAGCACCGTAGCGTCCCGACACTTAAATTAGGCATTGGTAGTGTGCAATACATTATATAATAATTTTAGGTAATTTTATGTTTGAATAATTTGAATATGTTTAAAAGCTTTAGATCCGTCGACTCTTTGTATTAAGAGGATTAGATCTACTTTTAAAACTCTTATTATAGGTTTTTAGGTTTTGTTAACCCAGACCTAGTCATAAAACTAAATCAGGAAGCGACCCACGCAACATCCTCAGACACTTGAATTTAAGCATTCAGCATAGTGTCGGGGCACATGCAGGTGTGTTCAAAAATTTAGGTGATTTTGTGTTTGCATTGTGAAATTGATTTTGTAATTTTATTTAATTCCATTTTAATCTGCTCAGCCTTTTCAGACATTAAAATTTGTACTTGAAATCTCTACAAAGCAAGTATTTATAAACTTTAATTTCATCTAATTAATAAAATCATTGATTTTGAAAATCATAATTAGAATAAAATTCTGATTTTTTATCAAAAGAAGCCTATTATTTTTATAGATTTTGATTTAGTATACTACTCTGCTTTGTCTGAAAAGTTGCATCCAGGTGGTGAAGAAGACATTGTAATAAATTGATCTAATATCTTATTAGATTTTAATATATATATATATTTTTATATAATAAAATTTCTTAATTTTGGTCAAAGGACCATGATTTTGTAGATTTTAATTTAATATCGCTTTATTCGCTTATCTGAAGAGTTCGGTCGGTGTGAAGAAGTCGTTTTAAGCTAGGTTCAAAAGATAGTTTAATTGTTATTTTAAAGAAGATTTACTCTTAGAGTGGTATGTCATTTCCTCATTTTGTTTTACTTTTTTTTGTATTTGTATCTTATTTTTCTTCCCTTTTTTTTTTGGGTTTTAATTTGAATTTTAGCTTTAGATTTCATTGCTTGACATTCCTTAGTCGATTCATTTTATGCTCTCATTTTTTTAAGTCAAAAGATTTGACAATTTACCTCATCCATGTGAGATCGTGATATTTTGGCCTCGCGTCACGATGAGCATGACTGTTGGTGTTTTAAAGCACCTCGTCCGACCTTCCATCCCGTGCACCCTGATGAGCATAACGAGGCCTTTAATTACCTGCATAAAAGCAAATATATATGCAAATGAAATTTAGAAGCGAGCCGAATCGAAGCGAGCCTGCTCGAGTTCAAGCTCGTTTAGATTGAGCTTCGGCTCGAGCTCGATTAGAGCAGGATGGTGTTCGAGAGCTCGTTTAAAAAAATTGTGCTCGAGCTGGCTCGGTTGTTCGCTCGATTGATTGAACTTATCGAGCTATTAACTTTAATGAAATAAGCAGCCTTAATCGAGCCTTAATCGAGCCATTATCGAGCCTTAATCGGCCTTATCGGTATTTTATGAACAAGCCTTAATCGAGCCATTATGATTATCGTTTATGAACAATCGAGCCTTAATCGATCATTATCGAAGCTCCTTAAATTGTTTCATGCTTTAAATGATCTGTTGAACATGACGAATAATAACTTGTTCGTATTATTTAACAATCGAGTATTTACAAAAATGTTTAAGCTCGTTCGATTAATTAAATGAATGAACATAAGCGAGCTCTCGAGCCGAAACAGTAGCTTGTTGAACGCTCGGTTCGTTTGCACCCCTACAAATATTCTAAATTTCGAGTATTTTTATTAGGATTATTCATTGTAAGGCGGCATCAGCTTGTTTTGGCCTACCCGTCATGCCTTGATGAGCGTGACAGTTGGTGTTTTGAAATATCTCGGTCGGTTTTTATCTCGTCTCGATGATGCGGCGCTTGTCACTTCGATCTCGATGAGCGTGGCTCGGCCTTCAATCTCTGACGATGAATAGCAGCGGTATCAAATACTACAATTTCATCTTATCGCTACGATGAATATGGCAGTCTGCGTAAAGAGAAGATATCATATATAATTTTTTTTCGATATTTTATCAAACACCTTCTACCTTTCACATCTTCTTTATAAAATAGTAGACTTATTCATTATGGATATGAGTGGTGTCTTTGTCAGGAGGGAGTCTGATGGGCTGTGGGTTAGTAGGCTGGATTATGCAGAAATGGGCCGGGTTTGCAGGCTGGTTTGCTCAAAACGGGAGCAGTGGGCTGGGCTGTTTGAAGGCTGGCTGGCCGTGGGTGCAGTGGGCCGTGGGCTTGCAGGCTGAATGGTGAAAATGGGCTGCAGGCTTTTGCAGGAGACGGTTTGAACAAAGGAGGGCCGGCGGGTCGCGGGACGCGCGGCGCTGGCGGCGGGAGCGGGCCGAAGGCGGGAGAGAGGGCCGGCGGCGGGTCATGCGGTTCGGCCGGATCGCGCGGGCTGCGATTTCGGTGCAGGTCGGCAGGGGAAACGCGGGTCGGGTCTTGCGGTATGCGCGGAGGGGTCGGCTGGACGGTGCGCGCGGGGCTGGACGGGCGGTGGGCCACGCACGCGAACGACGACGCGCAGCAGAAATGGACGGAAACCGAGAGAATTTTTTACCTTGCACTTTTTTCTATTCTTGTTCTTCCGATGGGAGAGAGAATCAGTTAGGGAGAGGAGAGTGGGAGAGAATGAGAAGGAAAATGAGGAAATTATCAGAAATAAAAAAAAATGGGGAGTAATTTTTTTAAATATATATATTTTGAATTAGATAAACTGAAAATAGAGAAATGATTATTGAGTGGGGGTAATTTAAGAATTTTTAAAATTAATTTTAAATTGACTAAATGGCTTTAACGTGGATTTCACGCCAATAATAACATATTATATATATATATATATATATATATATATATATATATATATATATATATATATATATATATATATATATAATATAATTGTTAAAACCAATCAGTTTACATGCCGTTTGGTTAGTCGGCGAAATTGAGTCAATTTATTTCAATCGGCGCGCTTTTGCTCGCTCGATTTTCGACCTCGAATTGAGTCGAAATAATTTTATTGATAGATTTCGTGTTTGGCCGATCGTGATCAATTTTATGAATAGTCGTTTGACTTACGCCTCACGACCTCGATATGTGTGAGGCATTTAGCGTTTGATCGATTGCTCATTATGTCGTGCAATATTTATATCCTAACCAATTTTGACGTTATGAACGCGATGGCAAAGTCAGTTCGTTGATCGTAGGTCATTTAAGTTGATTTTGGCGATGTCAAGTGCGTTTTAGCCTCGCTTTGCGTGTTATTACATCAAATCATTCGACATTTGTACAAATTCGTCCGAATTGAGTGCGGACAATATCATTTGATAGTTTTCAATGTTTTTTTAACAACTGATGCTTTATATCGAGGTCATTCGTTTCGCGGCTTCCGATTCGATATCGACACATTGATAGCCGGCTTAAACAATTGGTTCTTGATTTTGCAATATTTATATTCGATCGATTTTGACTTTCCGACGCTGGGAAGTCGTTTGATCAGTCGTTTCGACCATTTTATTGCTTCATTTTTTGACTGATTTGTACAATGTCACCTCCGAAGTCCGCCGAATTCGATTTATGGGCTTGTCTTGATTTATGATGCATATATGGATGTCAACATCATCTTTTGCAAGCTCTCCCCACAACTTCATTTATCGGTTTAGTTGATGCCTTCTCCAGCTAGCATTCGTTCAACTTCTTCTTCGATTCAATTGATGCCTTCTCTCATGAGTTTTCATTTCGACTTCTCAATCAATATGCCTTCTCATAAAAACTCCCACTATCACTATTGACACCATCTTCAATGAATTCTCTTAAATTTTATGTAGCAACTTCTTCACCTCACTTTGTTTTGGCTTGAGCTCATGAGTTGAGCTTGAACACGTTATTATTGTGGTGGTGATCGAAGTTATAATGATTTGAGTTCAATTGAAGCCAAAATTTGAGTTCAAATCATTGATTTGGTAGGCAAGCCAAACTCAACATGGATATGATTCGAAGTCAACTGGAGACTCTTATATCCATACAACCATCTCAACATCTTTGCAAATCCATGGCCAATTTAATACCGTAAGATTTGAAGCCAAAAATTTTAATTAAGATAGAAGTCAAATGGAATTGTTTAATTAATATGCTTAGCTTAAAAAAAAAATAACTCGTAAAGTAACTTTCAATACTCCAGGAAATATTAAGATAAAATTTAGTCCTCAATAATTTTAATTGTTTTGCTGCATGAATATGAGATAGAATGTATGGGAGTGATTTTAAAAATTAATTTTAAAACAAATAAATTTTCTCATATGAAAATTGTTGAAATGATTGAAAATAATTATATATTTAATAAAAATTGAACAAGAAGGTCTCAAAATTTATTTTTGGTCGGAAACAAAACTAAAAAGAGTATCTTACCTCCACCATTGGCCCATGACTATATTATCATAATTTCACATCCACCATCTCCGATTTCATCTCCTATGATCATCACTAGATTATAGTCTCTCATCTATAATTACTAATTAATATCTCATAATTATCATCATCTAACTATATCTTCTTACTATTATTGTCCGATCATAAATTTCAAACTATGATTGATCTATCACAATAATTTGATAATCATCACTTAATCATTATCATCATATTATAATCTTCTAAGTATAATTGCCTAAATATGATCTCCTGATTATGGGCTCGACAATAATCACTTAACTTTCATGACACATTTGCTATCTCCCAATTATTATCACCACCACTATCATAATAAATATATGATAAAGACATAAAATTTAATATGGCAAAATTTTTAAATTAGGCTTAATCCTAATTATCAATTTAGGCACAAAAAAAATCATCAAAAAGCTATGCGATCGACGATGCAAACGTCTACATTAGCACCGTTAATTAATCGACGGACTCATATTGGGAGAGACTATTCTGTTTTTTTTTCCTCCTCAAGCTCGTCGGCTCTTTCCACCGCCAAGCTCCGCCGCCGCCAAGGAGTCGCCACCGGGACCGCTTATTTCTTCGTTCGTCCGTCGATTAAGGTCTTTTTTTCCTAAATGCTTAATTTGAAATGGATCTTGTTATATATTGCTTTGTGTTGTATGATTTGCTTATTTCCTTGTGTTGTTTGGCTAGATTTGTATGTTTTGCAGTTTGAGAAAGTTAATCCATAATAGACATTATATACACTTTTCCGAATAGTTGTTAAAACTGCTCTTCTTGGAGTTTTGGTTGTGGCCAAATGTAAATAAATCTATTTTTTCTTATAACTTAACCTGCTTTATTTGTAAATTCTGCTGTTTCACTATTCTTATTCTACACTTAAACTATCTTTTGCAGTTTTATTGTTGATCTACCTATCATGATTATTGTATGTGGTCATTGTCTTCATGTCTTGCAAGTTCCATTTGTTTCGTGTATTAAAAATATTCTATTAAAATGAGAAAGTGCGAGGATTCACTGGCATACATATATATATATATATATATATATATATATATATATATATATATATATATATCAATATATATATAACTTTAGGTCATCCCAATTATTTGGTGCTTTTATTTTGTTGTCCATGTGTGTAAATGTATTATATATATAGTAATAATTATTATTATATAATACAATAATAATATTGATTATGTTTTAATCCAATTGTCATTATCTACTTATAATTTTTTCCATTTTTTTATAAAATGCCTCCACTCGTTACACGTGACCTAAAGCTAAGCTCACCTTGATTTAAGCATACATACGATTCTTGAACCGTATATGTAGCAAGCCTAAGGTTCTAGCTTTTAGGAACCGTAAATTACTTGTATTGAATGTATGCTTGAACCTAAGGTTCACCCTATATATCATATTCATATTACTTTCTTAAGGCTGATTTTCTGGTTGACCTTAATCAGGTCAACTCCGTTCTCTTCAAGTTTAAGCTCCTTTTATACTCTAAAATCATATGCTTGTATTGTTGGTATTGATATGTCATATGCTTCAAGGTTTTGATTTCATGAAATACCTCCAACTGAAACGTAAAATTGTATTATATCTTAAATTGCTTTTTTTCTTTGATCGGGGGAGAGAAAAGATTCTTACTGGTTTAAGTTGTTGTTAGTTGAAAATGAGTTGCTTTTAGTTCTTTATTGGCGACATGAATGTTAGTGATGATTTCTTTCTGACCGACATTGGTGAAAAAAATCGATCAATCCAGATCCCACGAAGGATTAACCTGATGGGGTTACAAAAGTGAATCATGAGGTCATTGAAGTTAGACCAAGCAAAGTCATGTGTTAATCTTATAGGTCATTTTCCTATTGGTGTTAGATTTATCGCTACTCATATTGACGGCAGTGTGTGACTCAACTCGCTTAGTGGATCCTGTAGTAATTTATGTTGAAGTTGAGGAATTACATTGCGAGGAAAGAGATGTTGATAGTACTGAGGAGTATCAAAGTGCTCCAATCAGTACTGAATATATTACACTTGATTCTCAACTAACTGCTCACAGGAAGCATACGAATCTGTACCAACAAAAGATACTAATGTAGCTGGGATAAGTTCTGATTTTGTGGTTATGTTGAAGGTGATGGTGGTGATGGTATGAAAGCCTTCGCAACAAATCGATCATGGGGATGATAGTGATGCAGATGTGCTTTCTTTAAGGGGCACATATCCATCTAACAGGGTTAGAGAGATTATTAGTGACTACTCAGTTAGAATAAGCCAAACAGAGGAGCACTTACTGTCTAACAAAGAGTACATGCGTCATGCTCAAATAGCTAAAGAATGAGATGAAGAGCTTACATTTGATAGACCATCAGATGAGTCAACTTTTGAACTTAAAAGTTGCATTCCAGGTGAACTGTTAGAAGATATGTGCTTCGTGATAAGAAGCGATTAGTTCTTTGTTGAGATTGGTCTTTCATCAATAATGTCGATTATGTGATCTACGCTTCAAACAAAGAAGTTCATCATATTATGCACCCAACATACCCAAGCTTAGCACGCTATGTGGCAAGTTCAAGTAAGATTGAGAGGTGCATAGAGAATTAGCGATAAAGCTCACCACATATGTAGTCATTCGGTTCTTAGTCTGACATAGGCAATGTACAACAGATTTATCGCTTATTTCATTCAACCCGCGTCAACTGGATTTATAGCCCAGAGAGATTATAGGTCGTATTGAGTCCAAATTTAACATACGAGTGTCCTACATGAAAGCCTGAGATGTGCGTCATAAGGCACTGAAGGTTATTTTTCGTAGTTGGGAGGAATCTTACCGATCGTTGGAGAGATTCATGTGTGATATATGCTCAGCTATGCTTGGATCGATCTGAGTGCGTCGTCAAACAGATTTCATTATTCGGTCCAGCCTTCACTACCGGTTGGCAATAATGTTGGTTTCTTGATGGGACTTTCTCTTAGGTAAAATGCAGGGACTCTATTTTAGCCTTGGTATGATACCAATAATGATTTATTTTCACTAGCTTTCGCAATAGTAGAATCAGAGAGTATTGAGTCATGATGTTGGTTTCTACGGACACTCCAAGACTTAATTTTATTTATCTGTTCTAGAGGTGCTTTGTGCATCATTTCTGATAGGCATGCGGGCTTTATATGTGGCTACAGGGACATATTACTGTGGGCTGCACATTGCTTTTGCCTGAGACATCTGAGGGAGAATTTAAAAAAAACAGTGAGACAACTTGGTGTCGGAGATGTTGAGTTCATATGTCAGAAAATATATATTACAAGTAATACTGATGATATCCACATTTTTAAAAGGTATATGAATGATATCAAGAACATCAAACAGGAGGCCTACGATTGGCTCGTATCAAGGATGTACATCAGTGGTCTCTTACCCATGATGATGGTACAGTATGACTATGATCACATAATGAATGCTTCAACGGTAATTAAGGGCATGTGGTTTTACCATTCTCTATATTATAACATAGTCACGTTGTCATGAACTTAACATCGCCGAACTAACGACTCAATGTGTTCTCTCCTGGGAAACTTTGGGAGTGAACATGAGGCAAGGAGATTTCGAGCTAGTCTTAACAATAATGAGTACCAAGTTTTGATGCCGCTGAGCATATAAGGTAGACATATGAAACCATATTTGTAGATGTACATCGACGCAAGCTTATCACATGTCATGTCCTCACATCATTTCTGTGTCAGGGCAGCGACATATAAGCCACATTCATTATGTATCAACCTACTACACTTTTGACTACTACTGCAAAACCTATCGGGGAGCATTTTATGTCATCCCTGATCATGATGAGTGGCCAAAACACGTAATTGCTAGGAACTTCCAGAGTACAACCCACCAAATATCAAGAGGAAGTCAGGTTGACCACGTTCAAATAGATTCAGAAATACTATGGATGAAAATACTACAAGAAGTAACAGGATTTATAGTGTATGTAAAAATGTTGGCCATAATAGAACAACGTGCCCGTAAGCTCAGCATAGTGTGATCTAACCGTGCTGCATCTAGATTTTGACTTTTAGTGGTTTGTATTGTAAGTTGTTTGTTTGGCCATTGTGTTGGGATTACAAGGGTAGGGCTTCATCTATACAACAATGTAACTATTGAGAAATGAGTGCTCTAATCACACTCTCCTTGTTTGTTTGGCTTGAAGAAGTTTTTTTTAGGGAATCTATGGTTTCAAAACCAATATGTGGCTTATTAATTATTTGTCTAATAATAGAATTACTTAGCTTTTTCTTCACATTTACAAAGTCAAATCTGCATGTTTTTCGACCCACTGGGATTTTAGTCAATGGTTTCTCAAGTGCATTATAGTTTGGGATTTTAAAATAAGAAATGTAATGTGTTTGTGTATCTTTTTATCTTGTATTTGTTCAATGATAGAATGCTTTTTTCTTCTTTTGCTTTTCCTTCGTTCATCATAATGGCTTCAAGATCAAGATTGACTACTCCGTTCAAGAACAGAATCCTGGTCCTCAATCATTTCGTGTATGATTTTTGGATATTTATCATATTTTCTTGTAGTAGGAATGCTTTTGAAATCCTAGTGCAGTAATGATGTTGCATGGGCTGTTAGTATAGGGAGTAAATGTTGTCGGTTTGTTTTTGCTTGTGTTTAGGCTATAAAAGTAGAAAGCTAAGCATCAAGACTATCTCAAAATTTGACCAACGTAAAGTTGTAGAAAATTTCATGATTCCAAGATATGAATTTGCTCAATTCCGGTCACGATCGCAAATCGATTACTGCACTTTCAAAGATAGCGCTTTTACACAGTTTTGAACATTCATGGATTCATATGAGTATGTTGATTATTAATAAAGATTTCTAATGTAATTTTAGCAAAACTGCTAAAGATTTTATGTTTAATATTTTTTTATTTAGAATAAAATTATCACTTATTTAATAAAATCTTCAAGAAGAATGATGATAATGTTGATGTTTTTGTGGTCCATTGGAGATAATTAAAAAAAAAAGTAAATGCTAGAGAATAGAGATTACTTAACATATAACAAAGCATTGAAGAGGCTTTATTTCACATAAAAAGCTCTTTTTTGACTCATATAATAGAGATTACTTAACATATAACATAAACATAATCTTTAGCATATCAATGGGTGGTGATTTGTATAAATAGCACATAACTTTTATTTATTTATATATCTAACATTTATACTATGATATTTACAAGAATAGAACTCAAAAATTTAATGTCTTATCAAAAATAGAATCATTATAAATTTTTTTTAAAGTCAAATACATCTTTTCATGCATATAAAGAGTATTATATTTATAAATATTAAACTTAAGATATTAAATAAGTAAATGTATAAGAATTTAGTGTTATGTATATTAATTTCTCAAAAAAATAATAATTTATTAACCATTACAGAGATTTGCCAGTCAAATTTTGGTGTTAAAATACATGTGAGAGGACAATTTGTCCACACTTGAGTTTCTCATATAATGTTTTTCCATATCAAAAGGTTTAATTTTGAATTAAAAATATATTCACTTATATTTTGAAGCATAGATTGTGTGATCATTGTATGCGTTTTCCATGCATATTTATTAAACTAAGATGTCATGAGCGAGCACATGCATATTTATTATTCAACACATTTGTTGTTATAAGCTTAAGATATGACCACACATTGAATGTATAGTTGTCACTCAAATTGAGTAAATATAAAATAAATTTATATAATTATAAAATTACTTAAATTGTGCATAACTTGAAAACGCATCTAATTTAGTATGTTAAACTCAATCAAGAATATCATTATGATATTATAAATTATGTGCTTAAAGGTGAGAAAGTTCATTATTTTATAAACGTAAAAATAGACATTAAAAATATTTAGAGAAAAATAGCAAGAAAAATAATATAAAATTATTGCAATGTAAAAGAGCAGAATTAGTCTTAATTCTTAAAAAGTATAAATTTATATGTTAGGATAAAAGCAAAGGTTAAAAAATAAAAAATTTTAAGAGATGCAAATGACTAATTTGATTATCTCATATAAGAAAATTATGAAGTTCAAAGTGGTAATTGTGCACCTTCAATTGTGTTTGAGTCTGACTAAGTAGATTTTAATTTATTTATGTAATATTTATTATTAAAAATTAGGAAATTTTTGAATAAAGATAAAAATGACATCAATAAAACATATTTGTCTTTCCAAGAAGATTTAAAATATCTAGTTTATTTATCTATTTTTTAGCAAATTTTGAAACTAATTTTAATTATTTTTTTATGAGGTATTGAACCAAATTTTAAAAATATATGTGCATATATATGTAATGATACCCATATTCTCATTCAAATTCAACTGACAAAGTAGCAAATGCGATGTGCTCTAGGGTTTCTTTGCTTGGCGTTCCGCTTGGGGTTTCTGGTTGTCTCTTACTCCTTCCTTAAGTGTGGGTCTTTTCTGTCGCTTTCCTTTAGTAGTTTCTTGACCACCCGACCTCACGAGGTCCTCCGGCCTCTTCCCTCTCGTTATGATGACTTCCTCAACCAACCCTTCGTTCTATCTTCATTTTCCCTCTCTAAACTCTGCTAACCTCCCCTCCTCTATTTTGGGAGCCCCTCCTAGGAGTCATTCTTCCTCAGGGCTCCAACCCCTTTCTTAGACCCCAACCTTACTTTTGGAAAGATTTGCATCTTGCTAGTAAGGATAACAATAAATCTAATGCTCTTTCCTACGTTCCCTGTGAAACCGATGAAGTTTGTTTCTCTGAAGAGGAGCTTTAGGAGGGACAGAAGGATTGGAGTTTATCCCTGATTGGCCATGCTTTAGGAAAAAGACCCTATTACAGCTCTTTACTTGCGGCTACCAAGAAAAGAATGGAACTTTAAAGGGGGGTTAGAGCTCACTCTGGAAGGGGATTTTTTCCTCTTCAAATTCTCAATCCAGGAAGATTTAGACTTGGTCTGGAGCAATGGACTTTGCTTTCTTAACGGTATATATTTTGTCTTTCAAAAGTGGACCTAGAACTTCAAACTTCCAAGTAGAATATTTCAAATTCCTCTAAGGCTGAATTTTCTCTCTATTTGGAATGAGGGTTCTCTAAAGTTGAGCTTGATCGGTACTCCCCTTGTTGTGGACAATTTGACTGCTTCTAAGTCACGAATCACCTTTATCAGAGTCTGCGTTCAAGTTTTCATGAACTCCCCCTCTCCCTGACTCCATCAATATTAACTTGAATGGCTTGAAATTTAAACAGGATATCCTCTACGACTAGAAGCCGAAAGCCTACAACAAGTGCTATTCCTTCTCTCATGATGATAATTTTTATCCTCTCAACCCTTCCAAGCTATACTTTGCTTGGGAGTAGGAGGCCACCACTATGTAAGCAATTCTCCTCATATTCCTCAACCAGCTTCCTTAGGTGAGGAGCCCTCTACCTCATTGATCCCCTCTTCAGCTAACCCCCATGACGAAGGTTTAACCACTCCTAATCTTCCTATCATTGATCTCAACCAACTACCTGCTCAATCCCCTCCTCTTTAGGAAGATCAAATTGATCCGATTACAATTTTTCATTACTCCTCTCCTACTTCTGAGGCTTTGATTTCAAACACTTCCTCCTCCTATAATATTATAACACGTTCATCCACTCTCTCTCCAAACCACCATCAAGCCAATAAGGAAGCTGAACTTGCACATATTACCTCTGAGAAAGTCGCTGCTGATCTCGAAAAAGGCAAGCATCACTCCCCAGAAAGTAAAAGTAATTTAGTCCTCAAAGTCAATAACAAAAAGAAAGAGAAGAAAGGCAAACTGCCTTCCACATCTCGATCCTCCTCATGCGATTTCTAGTCATAGGAAGTTGGAATGTTCATAGCACATGAAGGGCTCTACTTGTCCGACTTATTATTATCTTCAATCTTGATGTTCTCACCTTTTGGAAACTAAGCTATCTCCTGTCTCTCTCAACGACAAGCTCCTTCTCAATAAGCTAAGTCTCTTCCCAGAAGAAGACAATGTTAGCAATTTTGAATTTGTCAGGGGGGGCATCTCGATCAAGTGGAACTCTAGTCGTGTCTCCTTCAGTTCGATTATGGTTTCTTCCCAACTCATACATGGAGAAATGCCCATAAATAACACCTTTTCTTTTATGTTCACTTGCATCTATGCCTTTAATGGTGCTCAAGATCGTCTCTCCCTTTGGTAAGCTATCAGGGGCATCCACTCATCTATAAACTCCCTATGGCTGCTTATGGGGATTTTAATTGTGTGCTCTTCAACTCTGATAAAGCTGGCGGCAACGTTGTGCCTCTAAAAAAAACCTTAGACTTTAGGTATTGTATCTAGGATCGTGAGCTACTTGATCTTCCTAGTATTGGCCTAAGATTTACTTGGTCGAATCAACAAGAGGATCATTTCATCCAATCAAAAATTGATAGAGTCCTATGTAATATGAGGTGGTTGGAGGAATTCCCCTCTTCTTTCTATAAGGTTTTCACTCCCCTCTCTTCAGACCACTCTGCTCTCATCACTTTCTTGAAACACAGGCCCCCATCCTCCCGTAGATTTCTTTTCAAAAATTATTGGGCTACCATTCCTGAAATTTCTGAGGTGGTCTCCAAGGCCTAGAATACCTTCATCAAAGGGGACCCTTTGTTTGTCTTCTCTCAAAAACTCAAGAAGGTGAAAGGGGCTCTCAAATGCATGATTAAGGGTTCCTCTTCCCTCAGCCACCAGATTGCTGAAACAAAGAAGGATCAAGAGAGGCTATTGCTCTCTCTAGAGGATAATCTTGAGGATGCTAATCTTATAAGACAAGCTAAGGAAGTTAACTCCCTCTACTCTGAACTGGTTAAAAGGGAAAGTTTGTGGTTAAAGCAAAGGGCAAAAATTTAGTGGCTCACCCATGCTGAAGATGATATGAAATTCTTTTATGGCTCTATTAAGGAGAGGAATAGTGCCAACCTCATTAGGAAGTTACACACTTCTCAGGGTGTCATCTCTAATCCTGCTATAATAACTGATGAAATCTGCTCATACTATGCTTCCCTTTTCAATAGATGTCGAGGAGCAAATCTTAATCTTCAAGACATTCCTTGTGGCACAACTCTCTCTCTCTCTCTCTCTCTCTCTCTCTCTCTCTCTCTCTCTCTCTCTCTCTCTCTTCCACAAGCCAACGAATTAATTATAGAAGTCAGTGATTTGGAAATCATTCTTTCATAGCATCAATGAAACCAAATCCCAGGTCCGATGGCTTTAACTCTAAATTCTTTACACACTATTGGGATATATTGGCAAACAATTCCTTCATTCCATCCGATTTCTTCAAACCCGTAATCTCCTCAACAATTCAAACATAACCTCATAACCCTTATACCCAAGACTAGACATTCATGCTCCTTATCTGATTTTAGACCTATATCCTTAAGCAACACCTTCTACAAGGTTATTGCTAAATACTGGACTGCTGATTGAAGAAGGTCTTGCACTCTATTATCCATCCAGCTCAATCAACATTCATTCAATCTAGGGATATAGTAGACAATGTTTCCTTGACACATGAAATTTGCTCTGATTTCATTCCCAATTGCAAAGCAGAGATGTTTATTGCAAAGTTGGACTTGATGAAAACTTTGATTAAATTGTAATCATTTCTTTTAGCTAGGCTTAAACTGAAAGGATTTCCTCAGCTCTTCATCAAATGGATTGAAGCTTGCATTACTAATGTGCCATTCTCTGTTATGATGAATGGAGAAATTAAATGATATTTTGCTTCTTCAAATTGGCTGCGACAACGTCTCCCTCCCTTCTTCTTTACAATTGCCATGGATGTATTATCCTGTTTACTTGATCGAGAGGTGGAACCCAAACATTTTTTACGCCTTAGTCTTTGGCCCTCTCTCACTTTCTCTCTTGTGACGATCTCACTCATGGGACATGTTAATCACCAATCATCACAGAAATAACAAAACAATCATCAAATAGTTGGAGAAATTG